>CAUVYP010000130.1:0-351000 GCA_963556195.1 Sepiola atlantica | reverse complement strand
TCAACAAAATTTAGTGCGATTTAAAGTGGATATCGCTTTTGTTTATAACTTCTACATTCTTTAGAAGTGTGCAACGAAACTTTGCAGAGATAAGCGGAGTCACATGTTCTACTGAAGTACCAAGTTTCAGAAGTGCAGCTCTTGTACTGTCGGAGATATGTCGATACAAACTGAATACGCAAAACATCAACAAAATTTAGCGCGTTTTAAAGTTGATATCGCTTTTGTTTATAACTTCCACATTTATTAGAATTGTGCAACGAAACTTTGCACAGATTAGCGGAGTCATATTTTCTACTGAAGTACCAAGTTTCGGAAGTGCAGCTCTTGTACTGCCGGAGATATGTCGATACAAACTGAATACGCAACACATCATCAAAATTTAGCGCGTTTTAAAGTTGATATCGCTTTTGTTTATAACTTCCACATTTATTAGAATTGTGCAACGAAACTTTGCAGACAGTCGCGGATAGGCCTTTTCTACTGAAGTACCAAGTTTCAGAAGTGCAGCTTTTGTACTGGCGGAGATATGTCGATACAAACTGAATACGCAAACTATCAACAAAATTTAGTGCGATTTAAAGTGGGTATCGCTTTTGTTTATAACTTCCACATTCTTGAGAATTGTGCAACGAAACTTTGCAGAGATAAGCGGAGTCACATGTTCTACTGAAGTACCAAGTTTCAGAAGTGCAGCTCTCGTACTGTCGGAGATATGTCGATACAAACTGAATACGCAAAACATCAACAAAATTTAGCGCGTTTTAAAGTGGATATCGCTTTTGTTTATAACTTCCACATTTATTAGAATTGTGCAACGAAACTTTGCACAGATTAGCGGAGTCATATTTTCTACTGAAGTACCAAGTTTCGGAAGTGCAGCTCTTGTACTGCCGGAGATATGTCGATACAAACTGAATACGCAAAACATCATCAAAATTTAGCGCGTTTTAAAGTTTATATCGCTTTTGTTTATAACTTCCACATTTATTCGAATTGTGCAACGAAACTTTGCAGACAGTCGCGGATAGGCCTTTTCTACTGAAGTACCAAGTTTCAGATGTGCAGCTTTTGTACTGGCGGAGATATGTCGATACAAACTGAATACGCAAACTATCAACAAAATTTAGTGCGATTAAAAGTGGATATCGCTTTTGTTTATAACTTCCACATTCTTTAGAATTGTGCAACGTAACTTTGCAGAGATAAGCGGAGTCACATTTTCTACTGAAGTACCAAGTTTCAGAAGTGCAGCTCTTGTACTGTCGGAGATATGTCCATACAAACTGAATACGCAAAACATCAACAAAATTTAGCGCGTTTTAAAGTTGATATCGCTTTTGTTTATAACTTCCACATTTATTCGAATTGTGCAACGAAACTTTGCACAGATTAGCGGAGTAACATTTTCTACTGAAGTACCAAGTTTCGGAAGTGCAGCTCTTGTACTGCCGGAGATATGTCGATACAAACTGAATACGCAAAACATCATCAAAATTTAGCGCGTTTTAAAGTTGATATCGCTTTTGTTTATAACTTCCACATTTATTCGAATTGTGCAACAAAACTTTGCAGACAGTCGCGGATAGGCCTTTTCTACTGAAGTACCAAGTTTCAGAAGTGCAGCTTTCGTACTGGCGGAGATATGTCGATACAAACTGAATACGCAAACTATCAACAAAATTTAGTGCGATTTAAAGTGGATATCGCTTTTGTTTATAACTTCCACATTCTTTAGAATTGTGCAACGTAACTTTGCAGAGATAAGCGGAGTCACATTTTCTACTGAAGTACCAAGTTTCAGAAGTGCAGCTCTTGTACTGTCGGAGATATGTCCATACAAACTGAATACGCAAAACATCAACAAAATTTAGCGCGTTTTAAAGTTGATATCGCTTTTGTTTATAACTTCCACATTTATTCGAATTGTGCAACGAAACTTTGCACAGATTAGCGGAGTAACATTTTCTACTGAAGTACCAAGTTTCGGAAGTGCAGCTCTTGTACTGCCGGAGATATGTCGATACAAACTGAATACGCAAAACATCATCAAAATTTAGCGCGTTTTAAAGTTGATATCGCTTTTGTTTATAACTTCCACATTTATTCGAATTGTGCAACAAAACTTTGCAGACAGTCGCGGATAGGCCTTTTCTACTGAAGTACCAAGTTTCAGAAGTGCAGCTTTCGTACTGGCGGAGATATGTCGATACAAACTGAATACGCAAACTATCAACAAAATTTAGTGCGATTTAAAGTGGATATCGCTTTTGTTTATAACTTCCACATTCTTTAGAATTGTGCAACGAAACTTTGCAGAGATAAGCGGAGTCACATGTTCTACTGAAGTACCAAGTTTCAGAAGTGCAGCTCTTGTACTGTCGGAGATATGTCGATACAAACTGAATACGCAAACTATCAACAAAATTTAGTGCGATTTAAAGTGGATATCGCTTTTGTTTATAACTTCCACATTCTTTAGAAGTGTGCAACGAAACTTTGCAGAGATAAGCGGAGTCACATGTTCTACTGAAGTACCAAGTTTCAGAAGTGCAGCTCTTGTACTGTCGGAGATATGTCGATACAAACTGAATACGCAAAACATCAAAAAAATTTAGCGCGTTTTAAAGTGGATATCGCTTTTGTTTATAACTTCCACATTTATTAGAATTGTGCAACGAAACTTTGCACAGATTAGCGGAGTCATATTTTCTACTGAAGTACCAAGTTTCGGAAGTGCAGCTCTTGTACTGCCGGAGATATGTCGATACAAACTGAATACGCAAAACATCATCAAAATTTAGCGCGTTTTAAAGTTTATATCGCTTTTGTTTATAACTTCCACATTTATTCGAATTGTGCAACAAAACTTTGCAGACAGTCGCGGATAGGCCTTTTCTACTGAAGTACCAAGTTTCAGAAGTGCAGCTTTCGTACTGGCGGAGATATTTCGATACAAACTGAATACGCAAACTATCAACAAAATTTAGTGCGATTTAAAGTGGATATCGCTTTTGTTTATAACTTCCACATTCTTTAGAATTGTGCAACGTAACTTTGCAGAGATAAGCGGAGTCACATTTTCTACTGAAGTACCAAGTTTCAGAAGTGCAGCTCTTGTACTGTCGGAGATATGTCCATACAAACTGAATACGCAAAACATCAACAAAATTTAGCGCGTTTTAAAGTTGATATCGCTTTTGTTTATAACTTCCACATTTATTCGAATTGTGCAACGAAACCTTGCACAGATTAGCGGAGTAACATTTTCTACTGAAGTACCAAGTTTCGGAAGTGCAGCTCTTGTACTGCCGGAGATATGTCGATACAAACTGAATACGCAAAACATCATCAAAATTTAGCGCGTTTTAAAGTTGATATCGCTTTTGTTTATAACTTCCACATTTATTCGAATTGTGCAACAAAACTTTGCAGACAGTCGCGGATAGGCCTTTTCTACTGAAGTACCAAGTTTCAGAAGTGCAGCTTTCGTACTGGCGGAGATATGTCGATACAAACTGAATACGCAAACTATCAACAAAATTTAGTGCGATTTAAAGTGGATATCGCTTTTGTTTATAACTTCCACATTCTTTAGAATTGTGCAACGAAACTTTGCAGAGATAAGCGGAGTCACATGTTCTACTGAAGTACCAAGTTTCAGAAGTGCAGCTCTTGTACTGTCGGAGATTTGTCGATACAAACTGAATACGCAAACTATCAACAAAATTTAGTGCGATTTAAAGTGGATATCGCTTTTGTTTATAACTTCCACATTCTTTAGAAGTGTGCAACGAAACTTTGCAGAGATAAGCGGAGTCACATGTTCTACTGAAGTACCAAGTTTCAGAAGTGCAGCTCTTGTACTGTCGGAGATATGTCGATACAAACTGAATACGCAAAACATCAAAAAAATTTAGCGCGTTTTAAAGTGGATATCGCTTTTGTTTATAACTTCCACATTTATTAGAATTGTGCAACGAAACTTTGCACAGATTAGCGGAGTCATATTTTCTACTGAAGTACCAAGTTTCGGAAGTGCAGCTCTTGTACTGCCGGAGATATGTCGATACAAACTGAATACGCAAAACATCATCAAAATTTAGCGCGTTTTAAAGTTTATATCGCTTTTGTTTATAACTTCCACATTTATTCGAATTGTGCAACAAAACTTTGCAGACAGTCGCGGATAGGCCTTTTCTACTGAAGTACCAAGTTTCAGAAGTGCAGCTTTCGTACTGGCGGAGATATGTCGATACAAACTGAATACGCAAACTATCAACAAAATTTAGTGCGATTTAAAGTGGATATCGCTTTTGTTTATAACTTCCACATTCTTTAGAATTGTGCAACGTAACTTTGCAGAGATAAGCGGAGTCACATTTTCTACTGAAGTACCAAGTTTCAGAAGTGCAGCTCTTGTACTGTCGGAGATATGTCCATACAAACTGAATACGCAAAACATCAACAAAATTTAGCGCGTTTTAAAGTTGATATCGCTTTTGTTTATAACTTCCACATTTATTCGAATTGTGCAACGAAACTTTGCACAGATTAGCGGAGTAACATTTTCTACTGAAGTACCAAGTTTCGGAAGTGCAGCTCTTGTACTGTCGGAGATATGTCGATACAAACTGAATACGCAAAACATCATCAAAATTTAGCGCGTTTTAAAGTTGATATCGCTTTTGTTTATAACTTCCACATTTATTCGAATTGGGCAACAAAACTTTGCAGACAGTCGCGGATAGGCCTTTTCTACTGAAGTACCAAGTTTCAGAAGTGCAGCTTTCGTACTGGCGGAGATATGTCGATACAAACTGAATACGCAAACTATCAACAAAATTTAGTGCGATTTAAAGTGGATATCGCTTTTGTTTATAACTTCCACATTCTTTAGAATTGTGCAACGAAACTTTGCAGAGATAAGCGGAGTCACATGTTCTACTGAAGTACCAAGTTTCAGAAGTGCAGCTCTTGTACTGTCGGAGATATGTCGATACAAACTGAATACGCAAACTATCAACAAAATTTAGTGCGATTTAAAGTGGATATCGCTTTTGTTTATAACTTCCACATTCTTTAGAAGTGTGCAACGAAACTTAGCAGAGATAAGCGGAGTCACATGTTCTACTGAAGTACCAAGTTTCAGAAGTGCAGCTCTTGTACTGTCGGAGATATGTCGATACAAACTGAATACGCAAAACATCAAAAAAATTTAGCGCGTTTTAAAGTGGATATCGCTTTTGTTTATAACTTCCACATTTATTAGAATTGTGCAACGAAACTTTGCACAGATTAGCGGAGTCATATTTTCTACTGAAGTACCAAGTTTCGGAAGTGCAGCTCTTGTACTGCCGGAGATATGTCGATACAAACTGAATACGCAAAACATCATCAAAATTTAGCGCGTTTTAAAGTTTATATCGCTTTTGTTTATAACTTCCACATTTATTCGAATTGTGCAACGAAACTTTGCAGACAGTCGCGGATAGGCCTTTTCTACTGAAGTACCAAGTTTCAGAAGTGCAGCTTTTGTACTGGCGGAGATATGTCGATACAAACTGAATACGCAAACTATCAACAAAATTTAGTGCGATTAAAAGTGGATATCGCTTTTGATTATAACTTCCACATTCTTTAGAATTGTGCAACGTAACTTTGCAGAGATAAGCGGAGTCACATTTTCTACTGAAGTACCAAGTTTCAGAAGTGCAGCTCTTGTACTGTCGGAGATATGTCCATACAAACTGAATACGCAAAACATCAACAAAATTTAGCGCGTTTTAAAGTTGATATCGCTTTTGTTTATAACTTCCATATTTATTCGAATTGTGCAACGAAACTTTGCACAGATTAGCGGAGTAACATTTTCTACTGAAGTACCAAGTTTCGGAAGTGCAGCTCTTGTACTGCCGGAGATATGTCGATACAAACTGAATACGCAAAACATCATCAAAATTTAGCGCGTTTTAAAGTTGATATCGCTTTTGTTTATAACTTCCACATTTATTCGAATTGTGCAACAAAACTTTGCAGACAGTCGCGGATAGGCCTTTTCTACTGAAGTACCAAGTTTCAGAAGTGCAGCTTTCGTACTGGCGGAGATATGTCGATACAAACTGAATACGCAAACTATCAACAAAATTTAGTGCGATTTAAAGTGGATATCGCTTTTGTTTATAACTTCCACATTCTTGAGAATTGTGCAACGAAACTTTGCAGAGATAAGCGGAGTCACATGTTCTACTGAAGTACCAAGTTTCAGAAGTGCAGCTCTTGTACTGTCGGAGATATGTCGATACAAACTGAATACGAAAAACATCAAAAAAATTTAGCGCGTTTTAAAGTGGATATCGCTTTTGTTTATAACTTCCACATTTATTAGAATTGTGCAACGAAACTTTGCACAGATTAGCGGAGTCATATTTTCTACTGAAGTACCAAGTTTCGGAAGTGCAGCTCTTGTACTGCCGGAGATATGTCGATACAAACTGAATACGCAAAACATCATCAAAATTTAGCGCGTTTTAAAGTTTATATCGCTTTTGTTTATAACTTCCACATTTATTCGAATTGTGCAACGAAACTTTGCAGACAGTCGCGGATAGGCCTTTTCTACTGAAGTACCAAGTTTCAGAAGTGCAGCTTTTGTACTGGCGGAGATATGTCGATACAAACTGAATACGCAAACTATCAACAAAATTTAGTGCGATTCAAAGTGGATATCGCTTTTGTTTATAACTTCCACATTCTTTAGAATTGTGCAACGTAACTTTGCAGAGATAAGCGGAGTCACATTTTCTACTGAAGTACCAAGTTTCAGAAGTGCAGCTCTTGTACTGTCGGAGATATGTCCATACAAACTGAATACGCAAAACATCAACAAAATTTAGCGCGTTTTAAAGTTGATATCGCTTTTGTTTATAACTTCCACATTTATTCGAATTGTGCAACGAAACTTTGCACAGATTAGCGGAGTAACATTTTCTACTGAAGTACCAAGTTTCGGAAGTGCAGCTCTTGTACTGCCGGAGATATGTCGATACAAACTGAATACGCAAAACATCATCAAAATTTAGCGCGTTTTAAAGTTGATATCGCTTTTGTTTATAACTTCCACATTTATTCGAATTGTGCAACAAAACTTTGCAGACAGTCGCGGATAGGCCTTTTCTACTGAAGTACCAAGTTTCAGAAGTGCAGCTTTCGTACTGGCGGAGATATGTCGATACAAACTGAATACGCAAACTATCAACAAAATTTAGTGCGATTTAAAGTGGATATCGCTTTTGTTTATAACTTCCACATTCTTGAGAATTGTGCAACGAAACTTTGCAGAGATAAGCGGAGTCACATGTTCTACTGAAGTACCAAGTTTCAGAAGTGCAGCTCTTGTACTGTCGGAGATATGTCGATACAAACTGAATACGCAAAACATCAACAAAATTTAGCGCGTTTTAAAGTGGATATCGCTTTTGTTTATAACTTCCACATTTATTAGAATTGTGCAACGAAACTTTGCACAGATTAGCGGAGTCATATTTACTACTGAAGTACCAAGTTTCGGAAGTGCAGCTCTTGTACTGCCGGAGATATGTCGATACAAACTGAATACGCAAAACATCATCAAAATTTAGCGCGTTTTAAAGTTTATATCGCTTTTGTTTATAACTTCCACATTTATTCGAATTGTGCAACGAAACTTTGCAGACAGTCGCGGATAGGCCTTTTCTACTGAAGTACCAAGTTTCAGAAGTGCAGCTTTTGTACTGGCGGAGATATGTCGATACAAACTGAATACGCAAACTATCAACAAAATTTAGTGCGATTAAAAGTGGATATCGCTTTTGTTTATAACTTCCACATTCTTTCGAATTGTGCAACGTAACTTTGCAGAGATAAGCGGAGTCACATTTTCTACTGAAGTACCAAGTTTCAGAAGTGCAGCTCTTGTACTGTCGGAGATATGTCCATACAAACTGAATACGCAAAACATCAACAAAATTTAGCGCGTTTTAAAGTTGATATCGCTTTTGTTTATAACTTCCACATTTATTCGAATTGTGCAACGAAACTTTGCACAGATTAGCGGAGTAACATTTTCTACTGAAGTACCAAGTTTCGGAAGTGCAGCTCTTGTACTGCCGGAGATATGTCGATACAAACTGAATACGCAAAACATCATCAAAATTTAGCGCGTTTTAAAGTTGATATCGCTTTTGTTTATAACTTCCACATTTATTCGAATTGTGCAACAAAACTTTGCAGACAGTCGCGGATAGGCCTTTTCTACTGAAGTACCAAGTTTCAGAAGTGCAGCTTTCGTACTGGCGGAGATATGTCGATACAAACTGAATACGCAAACTATCAACAAAATTTAGTGCGATTTAAAGTGGATATCGCTTTTGTTTATAACTTCCACATTCTTGAGAATTGTGCAACGAAACTTTGCAGAGATAAGCGGAGTCACATGTTATACTGAAGTACCAAGTTTCAGAAGTGCAGCTCTTGTACTGTCGGAGATATGTCGATACAAACTGAATACGCAAACTATCAACAAAATTTAGTGCGATTTAAAGTGGATATCGCTTTTGTTTATAACTTCCACATTCTTTAGAAGTGTGCAACGAAACTTTGCAGAGATAAGCGGAGTCACATGTTCTACTGAAGTATCAAGTTTCAGAAGTGCAGCTCTTGTACTGTCGGAGATATGTCGATACAAACTGAATACGCAAAACATCAACAAAATTTAGCGCGTTTTAAAGTTGATATCGCTTTTGTTTATAACTTCCACATTTATTAGAATTGTGCAACGAAACTTTGCACAGATTAGCGGAGTCATATTTTCTACTGAAGTACCAAGTTTCGGAAGTGCAGCTCTTGTACTGCCGGAGATATGTCGATACAAACTGAATACGCAACACATCATCAAAATTTAGCGCGTTTTAAAGTTGATATCGCTTTTGTTTATAACTTCCACATTTATTCGAATTGTGCAACGAAACTTTGCAGACAGTCGCGGATAGGCCTTTTCTACTGAAGTACCAAGTTTCAGAAGTGCAGCTTTCGTACTGGCGGAGATATGTCGATACAAACTGAATACGCAAACTATCAACAAAATTTAGTGCGATTTAAAGTGCATATCGCTTTTGTTTATAACTTCCACATTCTTGAGAATTGTGCAACGAAACTTTGCAGAGATAAGCGGAGTCACATGTTCTACTGAATTACCAAGTTTCAGAAGTGCAGCTCTTGTACTGTCGGAGATATGTCGATACAAACTGAATACGCAAAACATCATCAAAATTTAGCGCGTTTTAAAGTTTATATCGCTTTTGTTTATAACTTCCACATTTATTCGAATTGTGCAACAAAACTTTGCAGACAGTCGCGGATAGGCCTTTTCTACTGAAGTACCAAGTTTCAGAAGTGCAGCTTTCGTACTGGCGGAGATATGTCGATACAAACTGAATACGCAAACTATCAACAAAATTTAGTGCGATTTAAAGTGGATATCGCTTTTGTTTATAACTTCCACATTCTTTAGAATTGTGCAACGTAACTTTGCAGAGATAAGCGGAGTCACATTTTCTACTGAAGTACCAAGTTTCAGAAGTGCAGCTCTTGTACTGTCGGAGATATGTCCATACAAACTGAATACGCAAAACATCAACAAAATTTAGCGCGTTTTAAAGTTGATATCGCTTTTGTTTATAACTTCCACATTTATTCGAATTGTGCAACGAAACTTTGCACAGATTAGCGGAGTAACATTTTCTACTGAAGTACCAAGTTTCGGAAGTGCAGCTCTTGTACTGTCGGAGATATGTCGATACAAACTGAATACGCAAAACATCATCAAAATTTAGCGCGTTTTAAAGTTGATATCGCTTTTGTTTATAACTTCCACATTTATTCGAATTGGGCAACAAAACTTTGCAGACAGTCGCGGATAGGCCTTTTCTACTGAAGTACCAAGTTTCAGAAGTGCAGCTTTCGTACTGGCGGAGATATGTCGATACAAACTGAATACGCAAACTATCAACAAAATTTAGTGCGATTTAAAGTGGATATCGCTTTTGTTTATAACTTCCACATTCTTTAGAATTGTGCAACGAAACTTTGCAGAGATAAGCGGAGTCACATGTTCTACTGAAGTACCAAGTTTCAGAAGTGCAGCTCTTGTACTGTCGGAGATATGTCGATACAAACTGAATACGCAAACTATCAACAAAATTTAGTGCGATTTAAAGTGGATATCGCTTTTGTTTATAACTTCCACATTCTTTAGAAGTGTGCAACGAAACTTAGCAGAGATAAGCGGAGTCACATGTTCTACTGAAGTACCAAGTTTCAGAAGTGCAGCTCTTGTACTGTCGGAGATATGTCGATACAAACTGAATACGCAAAACATCAAAAAAATTTAGCGCGTTTTAAAGTGGATATCGCTTTTGTTTATAACTTCCACATTTATTAGAATTGTGCAACGAAACTTTGCACAGATTAGCGGAGTCATATTTTCTACTGAAGTACCAAGTTTCGGAAGTGCAGCTCTTGTACTGCCGGAGATATGTCGATACAAACTGAATACGCAAAACATCATCAAAATTTAGCGCGTTTTAAAGTTTATATCGCTTTTGTTTATAACTTCCACATTTATTCGAATTGTGCAACGAAACTTTGCAGACAGTCGCGGATAGGCCTTTTCTACTGAAGTACCAAGTTTCAGAAGTGCAGCTTTTGTACTGGCGGAGATATGTCGATACAAACTGAATACGCAAACTATCAACAAAATTTAGTGCGATTAAAAGTGGATATCGCTTTTGATTATAACTTCCACATTCTTTAGAATTGTGCAACGTAACTTTGCAGAGATAAGCGGAGTCACATTTTCTACTGAAGTACCAAGTTTCAGAAGTGCAGCTCTTGTACTGTCGGAGATATGTCCATACAAACTGAATACGCAAAACATCAACAAAATTTAGCGCGTTTTAAAGTTGATATCGCTTTTGTTTATAACTTCCATATTTATTCGAATTGTGCAACGAAACTTTGCACAGATTAGCGGAGTAACATTTTCTACTGAAGTACCAAGTTTCGGAAGTGCAGCTCTTGTACTGCCGGAGATATGTCGATACAAACTGAATACGCAAAACATCATCAAAATTTAGCGCGTTTTAAAGTTGATATCGCTTTTGTTTATAACTTCCACATTTATTCGAATTGTGCAACAAAACTTTGCAGACAGTCGCGGATAGGCCTTTTCTACTGAAGTACCAAGTTTCAGAAGTGCAGCTTTCGTACTGGCGGAGATATGTCGATACAAACTGAATACGCAAACTATCAACAAAATTTAGTGCGATTTAAAGTGGATATCGCTTTTGTTTATAACTTCCACATTCTTGAGAATTGTGCAACGAAACTTTGCAGAGATAAGCGGAGTCACATGTTCTACTGAAGTACCAAGTTTCAGAAGTGCAGCTCTTGTACTGTCGGAGATATGTCGATACAAACTGAATACGAAAAACATCAAAAAAATTTAGCGCGTTTTAAAGTGGATATCGCTTTTGTTTATAACTTCCACATTTATTAGAATTGTGCAACGAAACTTTGCACAGATTAGCGGAGTCATATTTTCTACTGAAGTACCAAGTTTCGGAAGTGCAGCTCTTGTACTGCCGGAGATATGTCGATACAAACTGAATACGCAAAACATCATCAAAATTTAGCGCGTTTTAAAGTTTATATCGCTTTTGTTTATAACTTCCACATTTATTCGAATTGTGCAACGAAACTTTGCAGACAGTCGCGGATAGGCCTTTTCTACTGAAGTACCAAGTTTCAGAAGTGCAGCTTTTGTACTGGCGGAGATATGTCGATACAAACTGAATACGCAAACTATCAACAAAATTTAGTGCGATTCAAAGTGGATATCGCTTTTGTTTATAACTTCCACATTCTTTAGAATTGTGCAACGTAACTTTGCAGAGATAAGCGGAGTCACATTTTCTACTGAAGTACCAAGTTTCAGAAGTGCAGCTCTTGTACTGTCGGAGATATGTCCATACAAACTGAATACGCAAAACATCAACAAAATTTAGCGCGTTTTAAAGTTGATATCGCTTTTGTTTATAACTTCCACATTTATTCGAATTGTGCAACGAAACTTTGCACAGATTAGCGGAGTAACATTTTCTACTGAAGTACCAAGTTTCGGAAGTGCAGCTCTTGTACTGCCGGAGATATGTCGATACAAACTGAATACGCAAAACATCATCAAAATTTAGCGCGTTTTAAAGTTGATATCGCTTTTGTTTATAACTTCCACATTTATTCGAATTGTGCAACAAAACTTTGCAGACAGTCGCGGATAGGCCTTTTCTACTGAAGTACCAAGTTTCAGAAGTGCAGCTTTCGTACTGGCGGAGATATGTCGATACAAACTGAATACGCAAACTATCAACAAAATTTAGTGCGATTTAAAGTGGATATCGCTTTTGTTTATAACTTCCACATTCTTGAGAATTGTGCAACGAAACTTTGCAGAGATAAGCGGAGTCACATGTTCTACTGAAGTACCAAGTTTCAGAAGTGCAGCTCTTGTACTGTCGGAGATATGTCGATACAAACTGAATACGCAAAACATCAACAAAATTTAGCGCGTTTTAAAGTGGATATCGCTTTTGTTTATAACTTCCACATTTATTAGAATTGTGCAACGAAACTTTGCACAGATTAGCGGAGTCATATTTACTACTGAAGTACCAAGTTTCGGAAGTGCAGCTCTTGTACTGCCGGAGATATGTCGATACAAACTGAATACGCAAAACATCATCAAAATTTAGCGCGTTTTAAAGTTTATATCGCTTTTGTTTATAACTTCCACATTTATTCGAATTGTGCAACGAAACTTTGCAGACAGTCGCGGATAGGCCTTTTCTACTGAAGTACCAAGTTTCAGAAGTGCAGCTTTCGTACTGGCGGAGATATGTCGATACAAACTGAATACGCAAACTATCAACAAAATTTAGTGCGATTTAAAGTGGATATCGCTTTTGTTTATAACTTCCACATTCTTGAGAATTGTGCAACGAAACTTTGCAGAGATAAGCGGAGTCACATGTTCTACTGAAGTACCAAGTTTCAGAAGTGCAGCTCTTGTACTGTCGGAGATATGTCGATACAAACTGAATACGCAAACTATCAACAAAATTTAGTGCGATTTAAAGTGGATATCGCTTTTGTTTATAACTTCCACATTCTTTAGAAGTGTGCAACGAAACTTTGCAGAGATAAGCGGAGTCACATGTTCTACTGAAGTATCAAGTTTCAGAAGTGCAGCTCTTGTACTGTCGGAGATATGTCGATACAAACTGAATACGCAAAACATCAACAAAATTTAGCGCGTTTTAAAGTTGATATCGCTTTTGTTTATAACTTCCACATTTATTAGAATTGTGCAACGAAACTTTGCACAGATTAGCGGAGTCATATTTTCTACTGAAGTACCAAGTTTCGGAAGTGCAGCTCTTGTACTGCCGGAGATATGTCGATACAAACTGAATACGCAACACATCATCAAAATTTAGCGCGTTTTAAAGTTGATATCGCTTTTGTTTATAACTTCCACATTTATTCGAATTGTGCAACGAAACTTTGCAGACAGTCGCGGATAGGCCTTTTCTACTGAAGTACCAAGTTTCAGAAGTGCAGCTTTCGTACTGGCGGAGATATGTCGATACAAACTGAATACGCAAACTATCAACAAAATTTAGTGCGATTTAAAGTGCATATCGCTTTTGTTTATAACTTCCACATTCTTGAGAATTGTGCAACGAAACTTTGCAGAGATAAGCGGAGTCACATGTTCTACTGAAGTACCAAGTTTCAGAAGTGCAGCTCTTGTACTGTCGGAGATATGTCGATACAAACTGAATACGCAAACTATCAACAAAATTTAGTGCGATTTAAAGTGGATATCGCTTTTGTTTATAACTTCCACATTCTTTAGAAGTGTGCAACGAAACTTTGCAGAGATAAGCGGAGTCACATGTTCTACTGAAGTACCAAGTTTCAGAAGTGCAGCTCTTGTACTGTCGGAGATATGTCGATACAAACTGAATACGCAAAACATCAACAAAATTTAGCGCGTTTTAAAGTTGATATCGCTTTTGTTTATAACTTCCACATTTATTAGAATTGTGCAACGAAACTTTGCACAGATTAGCGGAGTCACATTTTCTACTGAAGTACCAAGTTTCGGAAGTGCAGCTCTTGTACTGCCGGAGATATGTCGATACAAACTGAATACGCAACACATCATCAAAATTTAGCGCGTTTTAAAGTTGATATCGCTTTTGTTTATAACTTCCACATTTATTCGAATTGTGCAACAAAACTTTGCAGACAGTCGCGGATAGGCCTTTTCTACTGAAGTACCAAGTTTCAGAAGTGCAGCTTTCGTACTGGCGGAGATATGTCGATACAAACTGAATACGCAAACTATCAACAAAATTTAGTGCGATTTAAAGTGGATATCGCTTTTGTTTATAACTTCCACATTCTTGAGAATTGTGCAACGAAACTTTGCAGAGATAAGCGGAGTCACATGTTCTACTGAAGTACCAAGTTTCAGAAGTGCAGCTCTTGTACTGTCGGAGATATGTCGATACAAACTGAATACGCAAAACATCAAAAAAATTTAGCGCGTTTTAAAGTGGATATCGCTTTTGTTTATAACTTCCACATTTATTAGAATTGTGCAACGAAACTTTGCACAGATTAGCGGAGTCATATTTTCTACTGAAGTACCAAGTTTCGGAAGTGCAGCTCTTGTACTGCCGGAGATATGTCGATACAAACTGAATACGCAAAACATCATCAAAATTTAGCGCGTTTTAAAGTTTATATCGCTTTTGTTTATAACTTCCACATTTATTCGAATTGTGCAACGAAACTTTGCAGACAGTCGCGGATAGGCCTTTTCTACTGAAGTACCAAGTTTCAGAAGTGCAGCTTTTGTACTGGCGGAGATATGTCGATACAAACTGAATACGCAAACTATCAACAAAATTTAGTGCGATTAAAAGTGGATATCGCTTTTGTTTATAACTTCCACATTCTTTAGAATTGTGCAACGTAACTTTGCAGAGATAAGCGGAGTCACATTTTCTACTGAAGTACCAAGTTTCAGAAGTGCAGCTCTTGTACTGTCGGAGATATGTCCATACAAACTGAATACGCAAAACATCAACAAAATTTAGCGCGTTTTAAAGTTGATATCGCTTTTGTTTATAACTTCCACATTTATTCGAATTGTGCAACGAAACTTTGCACAGATTAGCGGAGTAACATTTTCTACTGAAGTACCAAGTTTCGGAAGTGCAGCTCTTGTACTGCCGGAGATATGTCGATACAAACTGAATACGCAAAACATCATCAAAATTTAGCGCGTTTTAAAGTTGATATCGCTTTTGTTTATAACTTCCACATTTATTCGAATTGTGCAACAAAACTTTGCAGACAGTCGCGGATAGGCCTTTTCTACTGAAGTACCAAGTTTCAGAAGTGCAGCTTTCGTACTGGCGGAGATATGTCGATACAAACTGAATACGCAAACTATCAACAAAATTTAGTGCGATTTAAAGTGGATATCGCTTTTGTTTATAACTTCCACATTCTTGAGAATTGTGCAACGAAACTTTGCAGAGATAAGCGGAGTCACATTTTCTACTGAAGTACCAAGTTTCAGAAGTGCAGCTCTTGTACTGTCGGAGATATGTCGATACAAACTGAATACGCAAAACATCAACAAAATTTAGCGCGTTTTAAAGTGGATATCGCTTTTGTTTATAACTTCCACATTTATTAGAATTGTGCAACGAAACTTTGCACAGATTAGCGGAGTCATATTTTCTACTGAAGTACCAAGTTTCGGAAGTGCAGCTCTTGTACTGCCGGAGATATGTCGATACAAACTGAATACGCAAAACATCATCAAAATTTAGCGCGTTTTAAAGTTGATATCGCTTTTGTTTATAACTTCCACATTTATTCGAATTGTGCAACAAAACTTTGCAGACAGTCGCGGATAGGCCTTTTCTACTGAAGTACCAAGTTTCAGAAGTGCAGCTTTCGTACTGGCGGAGATATGTCGATACAAACTGAATACGCAAACTATCAACAAAATTTAGTGCGATTTGAAGTGCATATCGCTTTTGTTTATAACTTCCACATTCTTGAGAATTGTGCAACGAAACTTTGCAGAGATAAGCGGAGTCACATGTTCTACTGAAGTACCAAGTTTCAGAAGTGCAGCTCTTGTACTGTCGGAGATATGTCGATACAAACTGAATACGCAAAACATCAACAAAATTTAGCGCGTTTTAAAGTTGATATCGCTTTTGTTTATAACTTCCACATTCTTTAGAAGTGTGCAACGAAACTTTGCACAGATTAGCGGAGTCACATTTTCTACTGAAGTACCAAGTTTCGGAAGTGCAGCTCTTGTACTGCCGGAGATATGTCGATACAAACTGAATACGCAACACATCATCAAAATTTAGCGCGTTTTAAAGTTGATATCGCTTTTGTTTATAACTTCCACATTTATTCGAATTGTGCAACGAAACTTTGCAGACAGTCGCGGATAGGCCTTTTCTACTGAAGTACCAAGTTTCAGAAGTGCAGCTTTTGTACTGGCGGAGATATGTCGATACAAACTGAATACGCAAACTATCAACAAAATTTAGTGCGATTTAAAGTGGATATCGCTTTTGTTTATAACTTCCACATTCTTGAGAATTGTGCAACGAAACTTTGCAGAGATAAGCGGAGTCACATGTTCTACTGAAGTACCAAGTTTCAGAAGTGCAGCTCTTGTACTGTCGGAGATATGTCGATACAAACTGAATACGCAAACTATCAACAAAATTTAGTGCGATTTAAAGTGGATATCGCTTTTGTTTATAACTTCCACATTCTTTAGAAGTGTGCAACGAAACTTTGCAGAGATAAGCGGAGTCACATGTTCTACTGAAGTACCAAGTTTCAGAAGTGCAGCTCTTGTACTGTCGGAGATATGTCGATACAAACTGAATACGCAAAACATCAACAAAATTTAGCGCGTTTTAAAGTTGATATCGCTTTTGTTTATAACTTCCACATTTATTAGAATTGTGCAACGAAACTTTGCACAGATTAGCGGAGTCACATTTTCTACTGAAGTACCAAGTTTCGGAAGTGCAGCTCTTGTACTGCCGGAGATATGTCGATACAAACTGAATACGCAACACATCATCAAAATTTAGCGCGTTTTAAAGTTGATATCGCTTTTGTTTATAACTTCCACATTTATTCGAATTGTGCAACAAAACTTTGCAGACAGTCGCGGATAGGCCTTTTCTACTGAAGTACCAAGTTTCAGAAGTGCAGCTTTCGTACTGGCGGAGATATGTCGATACAAACTGAATACGCAAACTATCAACAAAATTTAGTGCGATTTAAAGTGGATATCGCTTTTGTTTATAACTTCCACATTCTTGAGAATTGTGCAACGAAACTTTGCAGAGATAAGCGGAGTCACATGTTCTACTGAAGTACCAAGTTTCAGAAGTGCAGCTCTTGTACTGTCGGAGATATGTCGATACAAACTGAATACGCAAAACATCAAAAAAATTTAGCGCGTTTTAAAGTGGATATCGCTTTTGTTTATAACTTCCACATTTATTAGAATTGTGCAACGAAACTTTGCACAGATTAGCGGAGTCATATTTTCTACTGAAGTACCAAGTTTCGGAAGTGCAGCTCTTGTACTGCCGGAGATATGTCGATACAAACTCAATACGCAAAACATCATCAAAATTTAGCGCGTTTTAAAGTTTATATCGCTTTTGTTTATAACTTCCACATTTATTCGAATTGTGCAACGAAACTTTGCAGACAGTCGCGGATAGGCCTTTTCTACTGAAGTACCAAGTTTCAGAAGTGCAGCTTTTGTACTGGCGGAGATATGTCGATACAAACTGAATACGCAAACTATCAACAAAATTTAGTGCGATTAAAAGTGGATATCGCTTTTGTTTATAACTTCCACATTCTTTAGAATTGTGCAACGTAACTTTGCAGAGATAAGCGGAGTCACATTTTCTACTGAAGTACCAAGTTTCAGAAGTGCAGCTCTTGTACTGTCGGAGATATGTCCATACAAACTGAATACGCAAAACATCAACAAAATTTAGCGCGTTTTAAAGTTGATATCGCTTTTGTTTATAACTTCCACATTTATTCGAATTGTGCAACGAAACTTTGCACAGATTAGCGGAGTAACATTTTCTACTGAAGTACCAAGTTTCGGAAGTGCAGCTCTTGTACTGCCGGAGATATGTCGATACAAACTGAATACGCAAAACATCATCAAAATTTAGCGCGTTTTAAAGTTGATATCGCTTTTGTTTATAACTTCCACATTTATTCGAATTGTGCAACAAAACTTTGCAGACAGTCGCGGATAGGCCTTTTCTACTGAAGTACCAAGTTTCAGAAGTGCAGCTTTCGTACTGGCGGAGATATGTCGATACAAACTGAATACGCAAACTATCAACAAAATTTAGTGCGATTTAAAGTGGATATCGCTTTTGTTTATAACTTCCACATTCTTGAGAATTGTGCAACGAAACTTTGCAGAGATAAGCGGAGTCACATTTTCTACTGAAGTACCAAGTTTCAGAAGTGCAGCTCTTGTACTGTCGGAGATATGTCGATACAAACTGAATACGCAAAACATCAACAAAATTTAGCGCGTTTTAAAGTGGATATCGCTTTTGTTTATAACTTCCACATTTATTAGAATTGTGCAACGAAACTTTGCACAGATTAGCGGAGTCATATTTTCTACTGAAGTACCAAGTTTCGGAAGTGCAGCTCTTGTACTGCCGGAGATATGTCGATACAAACTGAATACGCAAAACATCATCAAAATTTAGCGCGTTTTAAAGTTGATATCGCTTTTGTTTATAACTTCCACATTTATTCGAATTGTGCAACAAAACTTTGCAGACAGTCGCGGATAGGCCTTTTCTACTGAAGTACCAAGTTTCAGAAGTGCAGCTTTCGTACTGGCGGAGATATGTCGATACAAACTGAATACGCAAACTATCAACAAAATTTAGTGCGATTTGAAGTGCATATCGCTTTTGTTTATAACTTCCACATTCTTGAGAATTGTGCAACGAAACTTTGCAGAGATAAGCGGAGTCACATGTTCTACTGAAGTACCAAGTTTCAGAAGTGCAGCTCTTGTACTGTCGGAGATATGTCGATACAAACTGAATACGCAAAACATCAACAAAATTTAGCGCGTTTTAAAGTTGATATCGCTTTTGTTTATAACTTCCACATTCTTTAGAAGTGTGCAACGAAACTTTGCACAGATTAGCGGAGTCACATTTTCTACTGAAGTACCAAGTTTCGGAAGTGCAGCTCTTGTACTGCCGGAGATATGTCGATACAAACTGAATACGCAACACATCATCAAAATTTAGCGCGTTTTAAAGTTGATATCGCTTTTGTTTATAACTTCCACATTTATTCGAATTGTGCAACGAAACTTTGCAGACAGTCGCGGATAGGCCTTTTCTACTGAAGTACCAAGTTTCAGAAGTGCAGCTTTTGTACTGGCGGAGATATGTCGATACAAACTGAATACGCAAACTATCAACAAAATTTAGTGCGATTTAAAGTGGATATCGCTTTTGTTTATAACTTCCACATTCTTGAGAATTGTGCAACGAAACTTTGCAGAGATAAGCGGAGTCACATGTTCTACTGAAGTACCAAGTTTCAGAAGTGCAGCTCTTGTACTGTCGGAGATATGTCGATACAAACTGAATACGCAAACTATCAACAAAATTTAGTGCGATTTAAAGTGGATATCGCTTTTGTTTATAACTTCCACATTCTTTAGAAGTGTGCAACGAAACTTTGCAGAGATAAGCGGAGTCACATGTTCTACTGAAGTACCAAGTTTCAGAAGTGCAGCTCTTGTACTGTCGGAGATATGTCGATACAAACTGAATACGCAAAACATCAACAAAATTTAGCGCGTTTTAAAGTTGATATCGCTTTTGTTTATAACTTCCACATTTATTACAATTGTGCAACGAAACTTTGCACAGATTAGCGGAGTCATATTTTCTACTGAAGTACCAAGTTTCGGAAGTGCAGCTCTTGTACTGCCGGAGATATGTCGATACAAACTGAATACGCAAACTATCAACAAAATTTAGTGCGATTTAAAGTGGATATCGCTTTTGTTTATAACTTCCACATTTATTAGAATTGTGCAACGAAACTTTGCACAGATTAGCGGAGTCATATTTTCTACTGAAGTACCAAGTTTCGGAAGTGCAGCTCTTGTACTGCCGGAGATATGTCGATACAAACTGAATACGCAAAACATCAACAAAATTTAGCGCGTTTTAAAGTTGATATCGCTTTTGTTTATAACTTCCACATTTATTAGAATTGTGCAACGAAACTTTGCACAGATTAGCGGAGTCATATTTTCTACTGAAGTACCAAGTTTCGGAAGTGCAGCTCTTGTACTGCCGGAGATATGTCGATACAAACTGAATACGCAACACATCATCAAAATTTAGCGCGTTTTAAAGTTGATATCGCTTTTGTTTATAACTTCCACATTTATTCGAATTGTGCAACGAAACTTTGCAGACAGTCGCGGATAGGCCTTTTCTACTGAAGTACCAAGTTTCAGAAGTGCAGCTTTCGTACTGGCGGAGATATGTCGATACAAACTGAATACGCAAACTATCAACAAAATTTAGTGCGATTTAAAGTGCATATCGCTTTTGTTTATAACTTCCACATTCTTGAGAATTGTGCAACGAAACTTTGCAGAGATAAGCGGAGTCACATGTTCTACTGAAGTACCAAGTTTCAGAAGTGCAGCTCTTGTACTGTCGGAGATATGTCGATACAAACTGAATACGCAAACTATCAACAAAATTTAGTGCGATTTAAAGTGGATATCGCTTTTGTTTATAACTTCCACATTCTTTAGAAGTGTGCAACGAAACTTTGCAGAGATAAGCGGAGTCACATGTTCTACTGAAGTACCAAGTTTCAGAAGTGCAGCTCTTGTACTGTCGGAGATATGTCGATACAAACTGAATACGCAAAACATCAACAAAATTTAGCGCGTTTTAAAGTTGATATCGCTTTTGTTTATAACTTCCACATTTATTAGAATTGTGCAACGAAACTTTGCACAGATTAGCGGAGTCACATTTTCTACTGAAGTACCAAGTTTCGGAAGTGCAGCTCTTGTACTGCCGGAGATATGTCGATACAAACTGAATACGCAAAACATCAACAAAATTTAGCGCGTTTTAAAGTGGATATCGCTTTTGTTTATAACTTCCACCTTTATTAGAATTGTGCAACGAAACTTTGCACAGATTAGCGGAGTCATATTTTCTACTTAAGTACCAAGTTTCGGAAGTGCAGCTCTTGTACTGCCGGAGATATGTCGATACAAACTGAATACGCAAAACATCATCAAAATTTAGCGCGTTTTAAAGTTTATATCGCTTTTGTTTATAACTTCCACATTTATTCGAATTGTGCAACGAAACTTTGCAGACAGTCGCGGATAGGCCTTTTCTACTGAAGTACCAAGTTTCAGAAGTGCAGCTTTTGTACTGGCGGAGATATGTCGATACAAACTGAATACGCAAACTATCAACAAAATTTAGTGCGATTAAAAGTAGATATCGCTTTTGTTTATAACTTCCACATTCTTTAGAATTGTGCAACGTAACTTTGCAGAGATAAGCGGAGTCACATTTTCTACTGAAGTACCAAGTTTCAGAAGTGCAGCTCTTGTACTGTCGGAGATATGTCCATACAAACTGAATACGCAAAACATCAACAAAATTTAGCGCGTTTTAAAGTTGATATCGCTTTTGTTTATAACTTCCACATTTATTCGAATTGTGCAACGAAACTTTGCACAGATTAGCGGAGTCACATTTTCTACTGAAGTACCAAGTTTCGGAAGTGCAGCTCTTGTACTGCCGGAGATATGTCGATACAAACTGAATACGCAAAACATCATCAAAATTTAGCGCGTTTTAAAGTTGATATCGCTTTTGTTTATAACTTCCACATTTATTCGAATTGTGCAACAAAACTTTGCAGACAGTCGCGGATAGGCCTTTTCTACTGAAGTACCAAGTTTCAGAAGTGCAGCTTTCGTACTGGCGGAGATATGTCGATACAAACTGAATACGCAAACTATCTACAAAATTTAGTGCGATTTAAAGTGGATATCGCTTTTGTTTATAACTTCCACATTCTTTAGAAGTGTGCAACGAAACTTTGCAGAGATAAGCGGAGTCACATGTTCTACTGAAGTACCAAGTTTCAGAAGTGCAGCTCTTGTACTGTCGGAGATATGTCGATACAAACTGAATACGCAAAACATCAACAAAATTTAGCGCGATTTAAAGTGGATATCGCTTTTGTTTATAACTTCCACATTTATTAGAATTGTGCAACGAAACTTTGCACAGATTAGCGGAGTCATATTTTCTACTGAAGTACCAAGTTTCGGAAGTGCAGCTCTTGTACTGCCGGAGATATGTCGATACAAACTGAATACGCAAAACATCATCAAAATTTAGCGCGTTTTAAAGTTTATATCGCTTTTGTTTATAACTTCCACATTTATTCGAATTGTGCAACGAAACTTTGCAGACAGTCGCGGATAGGCCTTTTCTACTGAAGTACCAAGTTTCAGAAGTGCAGCTTTTGTACTGGCGGAGATATGTCGATACAAACTGAATACGCAAACTATCAACAAAATTTAGTGCGATTAAAAGTGGATATCGCTTTTGTTTATAACTTCCACATTCTTTAGAATTGTGCAACGTAACTTTGCAGAGATAAGCGGAGTCACATTTTCTACTGAAGTACCAAGTTTCAGAAGTGCAGATCTTGTACTGTCGGAGATATGTCCATACAAACTGAATACGCAAAACATCAACAAAATTTAGCGCGTTTTAAAGTTGATATCGCTTTTGTTTATAACTTCCACATTTATTCGAATTGTGCAACGAAACTTTGCACAGATTAGCGGAGTCACATTTTCTACTGAAGTACCAAGTTCTGGAAGTGCAGCTCTTGTACTGCCGGAGATATGTCGATACAAACTGAATACGCAAAACATCATCAAAATTTAGCGCGTTTTAAAGTTGATATCGCTTTTGTTTATAACTTCCACATTTATTCGAATTGTGCAACAAAACTTTGCAGACAGTCGCGGATAGGCCTTTTCTACTGAAGTACCAAGTTTCAGAAGTGCAGCTTTCGTACTGGCGGAGATATGTCGATACAAACTGAATACGCAAACTATCAACAAAATTTAGTGCGATTTAAAGTGGATATCGCTTTTGTTTATAACTTCCACATTCTTTAGAAGTGTGCAACGAAACTTTGCAGAGATAAGCGGAGTCACATGTTCTACTGAAGTACCAAGTTTCAGAAGTGCAGCTCTTGTACTGTCGGAGATATGTCGATACAAACTGAATACGCAAAACATCAACAAAATTTAGCGCGTTTTAAAGTGGATATCGCTTTTGTTTATAACTTCCACATTTATTAGAATTGTGCAACGAAACTTTGCACAGATTAGCGGAGTCATATTTTCTACTGAAGTACCAAGTTTCGGAAGTGCAGCTCTTGTACTGCCGGAGATATGTCGATACAAACTGAATACGCAAAACATCATCAAAATTTAGCGCGTTTTAAAGTTTATATCGCTTTTGTTTATAACTTCCACATTTATTCGAATTGTGCAACGAAACTTTGCAGACAGTCGCGGATAGGCCTTTTCTACTGAAGTACCAAGTTTCAGAAGTGCAGCTTTTGTACTGGCGGAGATATGTCGATACAAACTGAATACGCAAACTATCAACAAAATTTAGTGCGATTAAAAGTGGATATCGCTTTTGTTTATAACTTCCACATTCTTTAGAATTGTGCAACGTAACTTTGCAGAGATAAGCGGAGTCACATTTTCTACTGAAGTACCAAGTTTCAGAAGTGCAGCTCTTGTACTGTCGGAGATATGTCCATACAAACTGAATACGCAAAACATCAACAAAATTTAGCGCGTTTTAAAGTTGATATCGCTTTTGTTTATAACTTCCACATTTATTCGAATTGTGCAACGAAACTTTGCACAGATTAACGGAGTAACATTTTCTACTGAAGTACCAAGTTTCGGAAGTGCAGCTCTTGTACTGCCGGAGATATGTCGATACAAACTGAATACGCAAAACATCATCAAAATTTAGCGCGTTTTAAAGTTGATATCGCTTTTGTTTATAACTTCCACATTTATTCGAATTGTGCAACAAAACTTTGCAGACAGTCGCGGATAGGCCTTTTCTACTGAAGTACCAAGTTTCAGAAGTGCAGCTTTCGTACTGGCGGAGATATGTCGATACAAACTGAATACGCAAACTATCAACAAAATTTAGTGCGATTTAAAGTGGATATCGCTTTTGTTTATAACTTCCACATTCTTGAGAATTGTGCAACGAAACTTTGCAGAGATAAGCGGAGTCACATGTTCTACTGAAGTACCAAGTTTCAGAAGTGCAGCTCTTGTACTGTCGGAGATATGTCGATACAAACTGAATACGCAAACTATCAACGAAATTTAGTGCGATTTAAAGTGGATATCGCTTTTGTTTATAACTTCTACATTCTTTAGAAGTGTGCAACGAAACTTTGCAGAGATAAGCGGAGTCACATGTTCTACTGAAGTACCAAGTTTCAGAAGTGCAGCTCTTGTACTGTCGGAGATATGTCGATACAAACTGAATACGCAAAACATCAACAAAATTTAGCGCGTTTTAAAGTTGATATCGCTTTTGTTTATAACTTCCACATTTATTAGAATTGTGCAACGAAACTTTGCACAGATTAGCGGAGTCATATTTTCTACTGAAGTACCAAGTTTCGGAAGTGCAGCTCTTGTACTGCCGGAGATATGTCGATACAAACTGAATACGCAACACATCATCAAAATTTAGCGCGTTTTAAAGTTGATATCGCTTTTGTTTATAACTTCCACATTTATTCGAATTGTGCAACGAAACTTTGCAGACAGTCGCGGATAGGCCTTTTCTACTGAAGTACCAAGTTTCAGAAGTGCAGCTTTTGTACTGGCGGAGATATGTCGATACAAACTGAATACGCAAACTATCAACAAAATTTAGTGCGATTTAAAGTGGATATCGCTTTTGTTTATAACTTCCACATTCTTGAGAATTGTGCAACGAAACTTTGCAGAGATAAGCGGAGTCACATGTTCTACTGAAGTACCAAGTTTCAGAAGTGCAGCTCTTGTACTGTCGGAGATATGTCGATACAAACTGAATACGCAAACTATCAACAAAATTTAGTGCGATTTAAAGTGGATATCGCTTTTGTTTATAACTTCCACATTCTTTAGAAGTGTGCAACGAAACTTTGCAGAGATAAGCGGAGTCACATGTTCTACTGAAGTACCAAGTTTCAGAAGTGCAGCTCTTGTACTGTCGGAGATATGTCCATACAAACTGAATACGCAAAACATCAACAAAATTTAGCGCGTTTTAAAGTTGATATCGCTTTTGTTTATAACTTCCACATTTATTCGAATTGTGCAACGAAACTTTGCACAGATTAGCGGAGTCACATGTTCTACTGAAGTACCAAGTTTCGGAAGTGCAGCTCTTGTACTGCCGGAGATATGTCGATACAAACTGAATACGCGAAACATCATCAAAATTTAGCGCGTTTTAAAGTTGATATCGCTTTTGTTTATAACTTCCACATTTATTCGAATTGTGCAACAAAACTTTGCAGACAGTCGCGGATAGGCCTTTTCTACTGAAGTACCAAGTTTCAGAAGTGCAGCTTTCGTACTGGCGGAGATATGTCGATACAAACTGAATACGCAAACTATCAACAAAATTTAGTGCGATTTAAAGTGGATATCGCTTTTGTTTATAACTTCCACATTCTTTAGAAGTGTGCAACGAAACTTTGCAGAGATAAGCGGAGTCACATGTTCTACTGAAGTACCAAGTTTCAGAAGTGCAGCTCTTGTACTGTCGGAGATATGTCGATACAAACTGAATACGCAAAACATCAACAAAATTTAGCGCGTTTTAAAGTGGATATCGCTTTTGTTTATAACTTCCACATTTATTAGAATTGTGCAACGAAACTTTGCACAGATTAGCGGAGTCATATTTTCTACTGAAGTACCAAGTTTCGGAAGTGCAGCTCTTGTACTGCCGGAGATATGTCGATACAAACTGAATACGCAAAACATCATCAAAATTTAGCGCGTTTTAAAGTTTATATCGCTTTTGTTTATAACTTCCACATTTATTCGAATTGTGCAACGAAACTTTGCAGACAGTCGCGGATAGGCCTTTTCTACTGAAGTACCAAGTTTCAGAAGTGCAGCTTTTGTACTGGCGAGGATATGTCGATACAAACTGAATACGCAAACTATCAACAAAATTTAGTGCGATTAAAAGTGGATATCGCTTTGTTTATAACTTCCACATTCTTTAGAATTGTGCAACGTAACTTTGCAGAGATAAGCGGAGTCACATTTTCTACTGAAGTACCAAGTTTCAGAAGTGCAGCTCTTGTACTGTCGGAGATATGTCCATACAAACTGAATACGCAAAACATCAACAAAATTTAGCGCGTTTTAAAGTTGATATCGCTTTTGTTTATAACTTCCACATTTATTCGAATTGTGCATCGAAACTTTGCACAGATTAGCGGAGTCACATGTTCTACTGAAGTACCAAGTTTCGGAAGTGCAGCTCTTGTACTGCCGGAGATATGTCGATACAAACTGAATACGCAAAACATCATCAAAATTTAGCGCGTTTTAAAGTTGATATCGCTTTTGTTTATAACTTCCACATTTATTCGAATTGTGCAACAAAACTTTGCAGACAGTCGCGGATAGGCCTTTTCTACTGAAGTACCAAGTTTCAGAAGTGCAGCTTTCGTACTGGCGGAGATATGTCGATACAAACTGAATACGCAAACTATCAACAAAATTTAGTGCGATTTAAAGTGGATATCGCTTTTGTTTATAACTTCCACATTCTTTAGAAGTGTGCAACGAAACTTTGCAGAGATAAGCGGAGTCACATGTTCTACTGAAGTACCAAGTTTCAGAAGTGCAGCTCTTGTACTGTCGGAGATATGTCGATACAAACTGAATACGCAAAACATCAACAAAATTTAGCGCGTTTTAAAGTGGATATCGCTTTTGTTTATAACTTCCACATTTATTAGAATTGTGCAACGAAACTTTGCACAGATTAGCGGAGTCATATTTTCTACTGAAGTACCAAGTTTCGGAAGTGCAGCTCTTGTACTGCCGGAGATATGTCGATACAAACTGAATACGCAAAACATCATCAAAATTTAGCGCGTTTTAAAGTTTATATCGCTTTTGTTTATAACTTCCACATTTATTCGAATTGTGCAACGAAACTTTGCAGACAGTCGCGGATAGGCCTTTTCTACTGAAGTACCAAGTTTCAGAAGTGCAGCTTTTGTACTGGCGGAGATATGTCGATACAAACTGAATACGCAAACTATCAACAAAATTTAGTGAAATTAAAAGTGGATATCGCTTTTGTTTATAACTTCCACATTCTTTAGAATTGTGCAACGTAACTTTGCAGAGATAAGCGGAGTCACATTTTCTACTGAAGTACCAAGTTTCAGAAGTGCAGCTCTTGTACTGTCGGAGATATGTCCATACAAACTGAATACGCAAAACATCAACAAAATTTAGCGCGTTTTAAAGTTGATATCGCTTTTGTTTATAACTTCCACATTTATTCGAATTGTGCAACGAAACTTTGCACAGATTAGCGGAGTCACATTTTCTACTGAAGTACCAAGTTTCGGAAGTGCAGCTCTTGTACTGCCGGAGATATGTCGATACAAACTGAATACGCAAAACATCATCAAAATTTAGCGCGTTTTAAAGTTGATATCGCTTTTGTTTATAACTTCCACATTTATTCGAATTGTGCAACAAAACTTTGCAGACAGTCGCGGATAGGCCTTTTCTACTGAAGTACCAAGTTTCAGAAGTGCAGCTTTCGTACTGGCGGAGATATGTCGATACAAACTGAATACGCAAACTATCAACAAAATTTAGTGCGATTTAAAGTGCATATCGCTTTTGTTTATAACTTCCACATTCTTGAGAATTGTGCAACGAAACTTTGCAGAGATAAGCGGAGTCACATGTTCTACTGAAGTACCAAGTTTCAGAAGTGCAGCTCTTGTACTGTCGGAGATATGTCGATACAAACTGAATACGCAAACTATCAACAAAATTTAGTGCGATTTAAAGTGGATATCGCTTTTGTTTATAACTTCCACATTCTTTAGAAGTGTGCAACGAAACTTTGCAGAGATAAGCGGAGTCACATGTTCTACTGAAGTACCAAGTTTCAGAAGTGCAGCTCTTGTACTGTCGGAGATATGTCGATACAAACTGAATACGCAAAACATCAACAAAATTTAGCGCGTTTTAAAGTTGATATCGCTTTTGTTTATAACTTCCACATTTATTAGAATTGTGCAACGAAACTTTGCACAGATTAGCGGAGTCATATTTTCTACTGAAGTACAAAGTTTCGGAAGTGCAGCTCTTGTACTGCCGGAGATATGTCGATACAAACTGAATACGCAACACATCATCAAAATTTAGCGCGTTTTAAAGTTGATATCGCTTTTGTTTATAACTTCCACATTTATTCGAATTGTGCAACGAAACTTTGCAGACAGTCGCGGATAGGCCTTTTCTACTGAAGTACCAAGTTTCAGAAGTGCAGCTTTTGTACTGGCGGAGATATGTCGATACAAACTGAATACGCAAACTATCAACAAAATTTAGTGCGATTTAAAGTGGATATCGCTTTTGTTTATAACTTCCACATTCTTGAGAATTGTGCAACGAAACTTTGCAGAGATAAGCGGAGTCACATGTTCTACTGAAGTACCAAGTTTCAGAAGTGCAGCTCTTGTACTGTCGGAGATATGTCGATACAAACTGAATACGCAAACTATCAACAAAATTTAGTGCGATTTAAAGTGGATATCGCTTTTGTTTATAACTTCCACATTCTTTAGAAGTGTGCAACGAAACTTTGCAGAGATAAGCGGAGTCACATGTTCTACTGAAGTACCAAGTTTCAGAAGTGCAGCTCTTGTACTGTCGGAGATATGTCGATACAAACTGAATACGCAAAACATCAACAAAATTTAGCGCGTTTTAAAGTTGATATCGCTTTTGTTTATAACTTCCACATTTATTAGAATTGTGCAACGAAACTTTGCACAGATTAGCGGAGTCATATTTTCTACTGAAGTACCAAGTTTCGGAAGTGCAGCTCTTGTACTGCCGGAGATATGTCGATACAAACTGAATACGCAACACATCATCAAAATTTAGCGCGTTTTAAAGTTGATATCGCTTTTGTTTATAACTTCCACATTTATTCGAATTGTGCAACGAAACTTTGCAGACAGTCGCGGATAGGCCTTTTCTACTGAAGTACCAAGTTTCAGAAGTGCAGCTTTTGTACTGGCGGAGATATGTCGATACAAACTGAATACGCAAACTATCAACAAAATTTAGTGCGATTTAAAGTGGATATCGCTTTTGTTTATAACTTCCACATTCTTTAGAATTGTGCAACGAAACTTTGCAGAGATAAGCGGAGTCACATGTTCTACTGAAGTACCAAGTTTCAGAAGTGCAGCTCTTGTACTGTCGGAGATATGTCGATACAAACTGAATACGCAAACTATCAACAAAATTTAGTGCGATTTAAAGTGGATATCGCTTTTGTTTATAACTTCCACATTCTTTAGAAGTGTGCAACGAAACTTTGCAGAGATAAGCGGAGTCACATGTTCTACTGAAGTACCAAGTTTCAGAAGTGCAGCTCTTGTACTGTCGGACGTATGTCGATACAAACTGAATACGCAAAACATCAACAAAATTTAGCGCGTTTTAAAGTGGATATCGCTTTTGTTTATAACTTCCACATTTATTAGAATTGTGCAACGAAACTTTGCACAGATTAGCGGAGTCATATTTTCTACTGAAGTACCAAGTTTCGGAAGTGCAGCTCTTGTACTGCCGGAGATATGTCGATACAAACTGAATACGCAAAACATCATCAAAATTTAGCGCGTTTTAAAGTTTATATCGCTTTTGTTTATAACTTCCACATTTATTCGAATTGTGCAACGAAACTTTGCAGACAGTCGCGGATAGGCCTTTTCTACTGAAGTACCAAGTTTCAGAAGTGCAGCTTTTGTACTGGCGGAGATATGTCGATAGAAACTGAATACGCAAACTATCAACAAAATTTAGTGCGATTAAAAGTGGATATCGCTTTTGTTTATAACTTCCACATTCTTTAGAATTGTGCAACGTAACTTTGCAGAGATAAGCGGAGTCACATTTTCTACTGCAGTACCAAGTTTCAGAAGTGCAGCTCTTGTACTGTCGGAGATATGTCCATACAAACTGAATACGCAAAACATCAACAAAATTTAGCGCGTTTTAAAGTTGATATCGCTTTTGTTTATAACTTCCACATTTATTCGAATTGTGCAACGAAACTTTGCACAGATTAGCGGAGTCACATGTTCTACTGAAGTACCAAGTTTCGGAAGTGCAGCTCTTGTACTGCCGGAGATATGTCGATACAAACTGAATACGCAAAACATCATCAAAATTTAGCGCGTTTTAAAGTTGATATCGCTTTTGTTTATAACTTCCACATTTATTCGAATTGTGCAACAAAACTTTGCAGACAGTCGCGAGTAGGCCTTTTCTACTGAAGTACCAAGTTTCCGAAGTGCAGCTTTCGTACTGGCGGAGATATGTCAATACAAACTGAATACGCAAACTATCAACAAAATTTAGTGCGATTTAAAGTGGATATCGCTTTTGTTTATAACTTCCACATTCTTTAGAAGTGTGCAACGAAACTTTGCAGAGATAAGCGGAGTCACATGTTCTACTGAAGTACCAAGTTTCAGAAGTGCAGCTCTTGTACTGTCGGAGATATGTCGATACAAACTGAATACGCAAAACATCAACAAAATTTAGCGCGTTTTAAAGTGGATATCGCTTTTGTTTATAACTTCCACATTTATTAGAATTGTGCAACGAAACTTTGCACAGATTAGCGGAGTCATATTTTCTACTGAAGTACCAAGTTTCGGAAGTGCAGCTCTTGTACTGCCGGAGATATGTCGATACAAACTGAATACGCAAAACATCATCAAAATTTAGCGCGTTTTAAAGTTTATATCGCTTTTGTTTATAACTTCCACATTTATTCGAATTGTGCAACGAAACTTTGCAGACAGTCGCGGATAGGCCTTTTCTACTGAAGTACCAAGTTTCAGAAGTGCAGCTTTTGTACTGGCGGAGATATGTCGATACAAACTGAATACGCAAACTATCAACAAAATTTAGTGCGATTAAAAGTGGATATCGCTTTTGTTTATAACTTCCACATTCTTTAGAATTGTGCAACGTAACTTTGCAGAGATAAGCGGAGTCACATTTTCTACTGAAGTACCAAGTTTCAGAAGTGCAGCTCTTGTACTGTCGGAGATATGTCCATACAAACTGAATACGCAAAACATCAACAAAATTTAGCGCGTTTTAAAGTTGATATCGCTTTTGTTTATAACTTCCACATTTATTCGAATTGTGCAACGAAACTTTGCACAGATTAGCGGAGTCACATTTTCTACTGAAGTACCAAGTTTCGGAAGTGCAGCTCTTGTACTGCCGGAGATATGTCGATACAAACTGAATACGCAAAACATCATCAAAATTTAGCGCGTTTTAAAGTTGATATCGCTTTTGTTTATAACTTCCACATTTATTCGAATTGTGCAACAAAACTTTGCAGACAGTCGCGGATAGGCCTTTTCTACTGAAGTACCAAGTTTCAGAAGTGCAGCTTTCGTACTGGCAGAGATATGTCGATACAAACTGAATACGCAAACAATCAACAAAATTTAGTGCGATTTAAAGTGGATATCGCTTTTGTTTATAACTTCCACATTCTTTAGAAGTGTGCAACGAAACTTTGCAGAGATAAGCGGAGTCACATGTTCTACTGAAGTACCAAGTTTCAGAAGTGCAGCTCTTGTACTGTCGGAGATATGTCGATACAAACTGAATACGCAAAACATCAACACAATTTAGCGCGTTTTAAAGTGGATATCGCTTTTGTTTATAACTTCCACATTTATTAGAATTGTGCAACGAAACTTTGCACAGATTAGCGGAGTCATATTTTCTACTGAAGTACCTAGTTTCGGATGTGCAGCTCTTGTACTGCCGGAGATATGTCGATACAAACTGAATACGCAAAACATCATCAAAATTTAGCGCGTTTTAAAGTTTATATCGCTTTTGTTTATAACTTCCACATTTATTCGAATTGTGCAACGAAACTTTGCAGACAGTCGCGGATAGGCCTTTTCTACTGAAGTACCAAGTTTCAGAAGTGCAGCTTTTGTACTGGCGGAGATATGTCGATACAAACTGAATACGCAAACTATCAACAAAATTTAGTGCGATTAAAAGTGGATATCGCTTTTGTTTATAACTTCCACATTCTTTAGAATTGTGCAACGTAACTTTGCAGAGATAAGCGGAGTCACATTTTCTACTGAAGTACCAAGTTTCAGAAGTGCAGCTCTTGTACTGTCGGAGATATGTCCATACAAACTGAATACGCAAAACATCAACAAAATTTAGCGCGTTTTAAAGTTGATATCGCTTTTGTTTATAACTTCCACATTTATTCGAATTGTGCAACGAAACTTTGCACAGATTAGCGGAGTCACATTTTCTACTGAAGTACCAAGTTTCGGAAGTGCAGCTCTTGTACTGCCGGAGATATGTCGATACAAACTGAATACGCAAAACATCATCAAAATTTAGCGCGTTTTAAAGTTGATATCGCTTTTGTTTATAACTTCCACATTTATTCGAATTGTGCAACAAAACTTTGCAGACAGTCGCGGATAGGCCTTTTCTACTGAAGTACCAAGTTTCAGAAGTGCAGCTTTCGTACTGGCGGAGATATGTCGATACAAACTGAATACGCAAACTATCAACAATATTTAGTGCGATTTAAAGTGGATATCGCTTTTGTTTATAACTTCCACATTCTTGAGAATTGTGCAACGAAACTTTGCAGAGATAAGCGGAGTCACATGTTCTACTGAAGTACCAAGTTTCAGAAGTGCAGCTCTTGTACTGTCGGAGATATGTCGATACAAACTGAATACGCAAACTATCAACAAAATTTAGTGCGATTTAAAGTGGATATCGCTTTTGTTTATAACTTCCACATTCTTTAGAAGTGTGCAACGAAACTTTGCAGAGATAAGCGGAGTCACATGTTCTACTGAAGTACCAAGTTTCAGAAGTGCAGCTCTTGTACTGTCGGAGATATGTCGATACAAACTGAATACGCAAAACATCAACAAAATTTAGCGCGTTTTAAAGTTGATATCGCTTTTGTTTATAACTTCCACATTTAATAGAATTGTGCAACGAAACTTTGCACAGATTAGCGGAGTCATATTTTCTACTGAAGTACCAAGTTTCGGAAGTGCAGCTCTTGTACTGCCGGAGATATGTCGATACAAACTGAATACGCAACACATCATCAAAATTTAGCGCGTTTTAAAGTTGATATCGCTTTTGTTTATAACTTCCACATTTATTAGAATTGTGCAACGAAACTTTGCACAGATTAGCGGAGTCATATTTTCTACTGAAGTACCTAGTTTCGGATGTGCAGCTCTTGTACTGCCGGAGATATGTCGATACAAACTGAATACGCAAAACATCATCAAAATTTAGCGCGTTTTAAAGTTTATATCGCTTTTGTTTATAACTTCCACATTTATTCGAATTGTGCAACGAAACTTTGCAGACAGTCGCGGATAGGCCTTTTCTACTGAAGTACCAAGTTTCAGAAGTGCAGCTTTTGTACTGGCGGAGATATGTCGATACAAACTGAATACGCAAACTATCAACAAAATTTAGTGCGATTAAAAGTGGATATCGCTTTTGTTTATAACTTCCACATTCTTTAGAATTGTGCAACGTAACTTTGCAGAGATAAGCGGAGTCACATTTTCTACTGAAGTACCAAGTTTCAGAAGTGCAGCTCTTGTACTGTCGGAGATATGTCCATACAAACTGAATACGCAAAACATCAACAAAATTTAGCGCGTTTTAAAGTTGATATCGCTTTTGTTTATAACTTCCACATTTATTCGAATTGTGCAACGAAACTTTGCACAGATTAGCGGAGTCACATTTTCTACTGAAGTACCAAGTTTCGGAAGTGCAGCTCTTGTACTGCCGGAGATATGTCGATACAAACTGAATACGCAAAACATCATCAAAATTTAGCGCGTTTTAAAGTTGATATCGCTTTTGTTTATAACTTCCACATTTATTCGAATTGTGCAACAAAACTTTGCAGACAGTCGCGGATAGGCCTTTTCTACTGAAGTACCAAGTTTCAGAAGTGCAGCTTTCGTACTGGCAGAGATATGTCGATACAAACTGAATACGCAAACAATCAACAAAATTTAGTGCGATTTAAAGTGGATATCGCTTTTGTTTATAACTTCCACATTCTTTAGAAGTGTGCAACGAAACTTTGCAGAGATAAGCGGAGTCACATGTTCTACTGAAGTACCAAGTTTCAGAAGTGCAGCTCTTGTACTGTCGGAGATATGTCGATACAAACTGAATACGCAAAACATCAACAAAATTTAGCGCGTTTTAAAGTGGATATCGCTTTTGTTTATAACTTCCACATTTATTAGAATTGTGCAACGAAACTTTGCACAGATTAGCGGAGTCATATTTTCTACTGAAGTACCTAGTTTCGGATGTGCAGCTCTTGTACTGCCGGAGATATGTCGATACAAACTGAATACGCAAAACATCATCAAAATTTAGCGCGTTTTAAAGTTTATATCGCTTTTGTTTATAACTTCCACATTTATTCGAATTGTGCAACGAAACTTTGCAGACAGTCGCGGATAGGCCTTTTCTACTGAAGTACCAAGTTTCAGAAGTGCAGCTTTTGTACTGGCGGAGATATGTCGATACAAACTGAATACGCAAACTATCAACAAAATTTAGTGCGATTAAAAGTGGATATCGCTTTTGTTTATAACTTCCACATTCTTTAGAATTGTGCAACGTAACTTTGCAGAGATAAGCGGAGTCACATTTTCTACTGAAGTACCAAGTTTCAGAAGTGCAGCTCTTGTACTGTCGGAGATATGTCCATACAAACTGAATACGCAAAACATCAACAAAATTTAGCGCGTTTTAAAGTTGATATCGCTTTTGTTTATAACTTCCACATTTATTCGAATTGTGCAACGAAACTTTGCACAGATTAGCGGAGTCACATTTTCTACTGAAGTACCAAGTTTCGGAAGTGCAGCTCTTGTACTGCCGGAGATATGTCGATACAAACTGAATACGCAAAACATCATCAAAATTTAGCGCGTTTTAAAGTTGATATCGCTTTTGTTTATAACTTCCACATTTATTCGAATTGTGCAACAAAACTTTGCAGACAGTCGCGGATAGGCCTTTTCTACTGAAGTACCAAGTTTCAGAAGTGCAGCTTTCGTACTGGCGGAGATATGTCGATACAAACTGAATACGCAAACTATCAACAATATTTAGTGCGATTTAAAGTGGATATCGCTTTTGTTTATAACTTCCACATTCTTGAGAATTGTGCAACGAAACTTTGCAGAGATAAGCGGAGTCACATGTTCTACTGAAGTACCAAGTTTCAGAAGTGCAGCTCTTGTACTGTCGGAGATATGTCGATACAAACTGAATACGCAAACTATCAACAAAATTTAGTGCGATTTAAAGTGGATATCGCTTTTGTTTATAACTTCCACATTCTTTAGAAGTGTGCAACGAAACTTTGCAGAGATAAGCGGAGTCACATGTTCTACTGAAGTACCAAGTTTCAGAAGTGCAGCTCTTGTACTGTCGGAGATATGTCGATACAAACTGAATACGCAAAACATCAACAAAATTTAGCGCGTTTTAAAGTTGATATCGCTTTTGTTTATAACTTCCACATTTAATAGAATTGTGCAACGAAACTTTGCACAGATTAGCGGAGTCATATTTTCTACTGAAGTACCAAGTTTCGGAAGTGCAGCTCTTGTACTGCCGGAGATATGTCGATACAAACTGAATACGCAACACATCATCAAAATTTAGCGCGTTTTAAAGTTGATATCGCTTTTGTTTATAACTTCCACATTTATTAGAATTGTGCAACGAAACTTTGCACAGATTAGCGGAGTCATATTTTCTACTGAAGTACCTAGTTTCGGATGTGCAGCTCTTGTACTGCCGGAGATATGTCGATACAAACTGAATACGCAAAACATCATCAAAATTTAGCGCGTTTTAAAGTTTATATCGCTTTTGTTTATAACTTCCACATTTATTCGAATTGTGCAACGAAACTTTGCAGACAGTCGCGGATAGGCCTTTTCTACTGAAGTACCAAGTTTCAGAAGTGCAGCTTTTGTACTGGCGGAGATATGTCGATACAAACTGAATACGCAAACTATCAACAAAATTTAGTGCGATTAAAAGTGGATATCGCTTTTGTTTATAACTTCCACATTCTTTAGAATTGTGCAACGTAACTTTGCAGAGATAAGCGGAGTCACATTTTCTACTGAAGTACCAAGTTTCAGAAGTGCAGCTCTTGTACTGTCGGAGATATGTCCATACAAACTGAATACGCAAAACATCAACAAAATTTAGCGCGTTTTAAAGTTGATATCGCTTTTGTTTATAACTTCCACATTTATTCGAATTGTGCAACGAAACTTTGCACAGATTAGCGGAGTCACATTTTCTACTGAAGTTCCAAGTTTCGGAAGTGCAGCTCTTGTACTGCCGGAGATATGTCGATACAAACTGAATACGCAAAACATCATCAAAATTTAGCGCGTTTTAAAGTTGATATCGCTTTTGTTTATAACTTCCACATTTATTCGAATTGTGCAACAAAACTTTGCAGACAGTCGCGGATAGGCCTTTTCTACTGAAGTACCAAGTTTCAGAAGTGCAGCTTTCGTACTGGCGGAGATATGTCGATACAAACTGAATACGCAAACTATCAACAATATTTAGTGCGATTTAAAGTGGATATCGCTTTTGTTTATAACTTCCACATTCTTGAGAATTGTGCAACGAAACTTTGCAGAGATAAGCGGAGTCACATGTTCTACTGAAGTACCAAGTTTCAGAAGTGCAGCTCTTGTACTGTCGGAGATATGTCGATACAAACTGAATACGCAAACTATCAACAAAATTTAGTGCGATTTAAAGTGGATATCGCTTTTGTTTATAACTTCCACATTCTTTAGAAGTGTGCAACGAAACTTTGCAGAGATAAGCGGAGTCACATGTTCTACTGAAGTACCAAGTTTCAGAAGTGCAGCTCTTGTACTGTCGGAGATATGTCGATACAAACTGAATACGCAAAACATCAACAAAATTTAGCGCGTTTTAAAGTTGATATCGCTTTTGTTTATAACTTCCACATTTAATAGAATTGTGCAACGAAACTTTGCACAGATTAGCGGAGTCATATTTTCTACTGAAGTACCAAGTTTCGGAAGTGCAGCTCTTGTACTGCCGGAGATATGTCGATACAAACTGAATACGCAACACATCATCAAAATTTAGCGCGTTTTAAAGTTGATATCGCTTTTGTTTATAACTTCCACATTTATTCGAATTGTGCAACGAAACTTTGCAGACAGTCGCGGATAGGCCTTTTCTACTGAAGTACCAAGTTTCAGAAGTGCAGCTTTTGTACTGGCGGAGATATGTCGATACAAACTGAATACGCAAACTATCAACAAAATTTAGTGCGATTTAAAGTGGATATCGCTTTTGTTTATAACTTCCACATTCTTGAGAATTGTGCAACGAAACTTTGCAGAGATAAGCGGAGTCACATGTTCTACTGAAGTACCAAGTTTCAGAAGTGCAGCTCTTGTACTGTCGGAGATATGTCGATACAAACTGAATACGCAAACTATCAACAAAATTTAGTGCGATTTAAAGTGGATATCGCTTTTGTTTATAACTTCCACATTCTTTAGAAGTGTGCAACGAAACTTTGCAGAGATAAGCGGAGTCACATGTTCTACTGAAGTACCAAGTTTCAGAAGTGCAGCTCTTGTACTGTCGGAGATATGTCGATACAAACTGAATACGCAAAACATCAACAAAATTTAGCGCGTTTTAAAGTGGATATCGCTTTTGTTTATAACTTCCACATTTATTAGAATTGTGCAACGAAACTTTGCACAGATTAGCGGAGTCACATTTTCTACTGAAGTACCAAGTTTCGGAAGTGCAGCTCTTGTACTGCCGGAGATATGTCGATACAAACTGAATACGCAAAACATCATCAAAATTTAGCGCGTTTTAAAGTTGATATCGCTTTTGTTTATAACTTCCACATTTATTCGAATTGTGCAACAAAACTTTGCAGACAGTCGCGGATAGGCCTTTTCTACTGAAGTACCAAGTTTCAGAAGTGCAGCTTTCGTACTGGCGGAGATATGTCGATACAAACTGAATACGCAAACTATCAACAATATTTAGTGCGATTTAAAGTGGATATCGCTTTTGTTTATAACTTCCACATTCTTGAGAATTGTGCAACGAAACTTTGCAGAGATAAGCGGAGTCACATGTTCTACTGAAGTACCAAGTTTCAGAAGTGCAGCTCTTGTACTGTCGGAGATATGTCGATACAAACTGAATACGCAAAACATCAACAAAATTTAGCGCGTTTTAAAGTGGATATCGCTTTTGTTTATAACTTCCACATTTATTAGAATTGTGCAACGAAACTTTGCACAGATAAGCGGAGTCACATTTTCTACTGAAGTACCAAGTTTCGGAAGTGCAGCTCTTGTACTGTCGGAGATATGTCGATACAAACTGAATACGCAAAACATCAACAAAATTTAGCGCGTTTTAAAGTGGATATCGCTTTTGTTTATAACTTCCACATTTATTCGAATTGTGCAACAAAACTTTGCAGACAGTCGCGGATAGGCCTTTTCTACTGAAGTACCAAGTTTCAGAAGTGCAGCTTTCGTACTGGCGGAGATATGTCGATACAAACTGAATACGCAAACTATCAACAATATTTAGTGCGATTTAAAGTGGATATCGCTTTTGTTTATAACTTCCACATTCTTGAGAATTGTGCAACGAAACTTTGCAGAGATAAGCGGAGTCACATGTTCTACTGAAGTACCAAGTTTCAGAAGTGCAGCTCTTGTACTGTCGGAGATATGTCGATACAAACTGAATACGCAAAACATCAACAAAATTTAGCGCGTTTTAAAGTGGATATCGCTTTTGTTTATAACTTCCACATTTATTAGAATTGTGCAACGAAACTTTGCACAGATTAGCGGAGTCACATTTTCTACTGAAGTACCAAGTTTCGGAAGTGCAGCTCTTGTACTGCCGGAGATATGTCGATACAAACTGAATACGCAAAACATCATCAAAATTTAGCGCGTTTTAAAGTTGATATCGCTTTTGTTTATAACTTCCACATTTATTCGAATTGTGCAACAAAACTTTGCAGACAGTCGCGGATAGGCCTTTTCTACTGAAGTACCAAGTTTCAGAAGTGCAGCTTTCGTACTGGCGGAGATATGTCGATACAAACTGAATACGCAAACTATCAACAATATTTAGTGCGATTTAAAGTGGATATCGCTTTTGTTTATAACTTCCACATTCTTGAGAATTGTGCAACGAAACTTTGCAGAGATAAGCGGAGTCACATGTTCTACTGAAGTACCAAGTTTCAGAAGTGCAGCTCTTGTACTGTCGGAGATATGTCGATACAAACTGAATACGCAAACTATCAACAAAATTTAGTGCGATTTAAAGTGGATATCGCTTTTGTTTATAACTTCCACATTCTTTAGAAGTGTGCAACGAAACTTTGCAGAGATAAGCGGAGTCACATGTTCTACTGAAGTACCAAGTTTCAGAAGTGCAGCTCTTGTACTGTCGGAGATATGTCGATACAAACTGAATACGCAAAACATCAACAAAATTTAGCGCGTTTTAAAGTTGATATCGCTTTTGTTTATAACTTCCACATTAATTAGAATTGTGCAACGAAACTTTGCACAGATTAGCGGAGTCATATTTTCTACTGAAGTACCAAGTTTCGGAAGTGCAGCTCTTGTACTGCCGGAGATATGTCGATACAAACTGAATACGCAAAACATCAACAAAATTTAGCGCGTTTTAAAGTGGATATCGCTTTTGTTTATAACTTCCACATTTATTAGAATTGTGCAACGAAACTTTGCACAGATTAGCGGAGTCACATGTTCTACTGAAGTACCAAGTTTCGGAAGTGCAGCTCTTGTACTGCCGGAGATATGTCGATACAAACTGAATACGCAAAACATCATCAAAATTAAGCGCGTTTTAAAGTTTATATCGCTTTTGTTTATAACTTCCACATTTATTCGAATTGTGCAACGAAACTTTGCAGACAGTCGCGGATAGGCCTTTTCTACTGAAGTACCAAGTTTCAGAAGTGCAGCTTTTGTACTGGCGGAGATATGTCGATACAAACTGAATACGCAAACTATCAACAAAATTTAGTGCGATTAAAAGTGGATATCGCTTTTGTTTATAACTTCCACATTCTTTAGAATTGTGCAACGTAACTTTGCAGAGATAAGCGGAGTCACATTTTCTACTGAAGTACCAAGTTTCAGAAGTGCAGCTCTTGTACTGTCGGAGATATGTCCATACAAACTGAATACGCAAAACATCAACAAAATTTAGCGCGTTTTAAAGTTGATATCGCTTTTGTTTATAACTTCCACATTTATTCGAATTGTGCAACGAAACTTTGCACAGATTAGCGGAGTCACATTTTCTACTGAAGTACCAAGTTTCGGAAGTGCAGCTCTTGTACTGCCGGAGATATGTCGATACAAACTGAATACGCAAAACATCATCAAAATTTAGCGCGTTTTAAAGTTGATATCGCTTTTGTTTATAACTTCCACATTTATTCGAATTGTGCAACAAAACTTTGCAGACAGTCGCGGATAGGCCTTTTCTACTGAAGTACCAAGTTTCAGAAGTGCAGCTTTCGTACTGGCGGAGATATGTCGATACAAACTGAATACGCAAACTATCAACAAAATTTAGTGCGATTTAAAGTGGATATCGCTTTTGTTTATAACTTCCACATTCTTTAGAAGTGTGCAACGAAACTTTGCAGAGATAAGCGGAGTCACATGTTCTACTGAAGTACCAAGTTTCAGAAGTGCAGCTCTTGTACTGTCGGAGATATGTCGATACAAACTGAATACGCAAAACATCAACAAAATTTAGCGCGTTTTAAAGTGGATATCGCTTTTGTTTATAACTTCCACATTTATTAGAATTGTGCAACGAAACTTTGCACAGATTAGCGGAGTCATATTTTCTACTGAAGTACCAAGTTTCGGAAGTGCAGCTCTTGTACTGCCGGAGATATGTCGATACAAACTGAATACGCAAAACATCATCAAAATTTAGCGCGTTTTAAAGTTTATATCGCTTTTGTTTATAACTTCCACATTTATTCGAATTGTGCAACGAAACTTTGCAGACAGTCGCGAATAGGCCTTTTCTACTGAAGTACCAAGTTTCAGAAGTGCAGCTTTTGTACTGGCGGAGATATGTCGATACAAACTGAATACGCAAACTATCAACAAAATTTAGTGCGATTAAAAGTGGATATCGCTTTTGTTTATAACTTCCACATTCTTTAGAATTGTGCAACGTAACTTTGCAGAGATAAGCGTAGTCACATTTTCTACTGAAGTACCAAGTTTCAGAAGTGCAGCTCTTGTACTGTCGGAGATATGTCGATACAAACTGAATACGCAAAACATCAACAAAATTTAGCGCGTTTTAAAGTTGATATCGCTTTTGTTTATAACTTCCACATTTATTCGAATTGTGCAACGAAACTTTGCACAGATTAGCGTAGTCACATTTTCTACTGAAGTACCAAGTTTCGGAAGTGCAGCTCTTGTACTGCCGGAGATATGTCGATACAAACTGAATACGCAAAACATCATCAAAATTTAGCGCGTTTTAAAGTTGATATCGCTTTTGTTTATAACTTCCACATTTATTCGAATTGTGCAACAAAACTTTGCAGACAGTCGCGGATAGGCCTTTTCTACTGAAGTACCAAGTTTCAGAAGTGCAGCTTTCGTACTGGCGGAGATATGTCGATACAAACTGAATACGCAAACTATCAACAAAATTTAGTGCGATTTAAAGTGGATATCGCTTTTGTTTATAACTTCCACATTCTTGAGAATTGTGCAACGAAACTTTGCAGAGATAAGCGGAGTCACATGTTCTACTGAAGTACCAAGTTTCAGAAGTGCAGCTCTTGTACTGTCGGAGATATGTCGATACAAACTGAATACGCAAACTATCAACAACATTTAGTGCGATTTAAAGTGGATATCGCTTTTGTTTATAACTTCCACATTCTTTAGAAGTGTGCAACGAAACTTTGCAGAGATAAGCGGAGTCACATGTTCTACTGAAGTACCAAGTTTCAGAAGTGCAGCTCTTGTACTGTCGGAGATATGTCGATACAAACTGAATACGCAAAACATCAACAAAATTTAGCGCGTTTTAAAGTTGATATCGCTTTTGTTCATAACTTCCACATTTATTAGAATTGTGCAACGAAACTTTGCACAGATTAGCGGAGTCATATTTTCTACTGAAGTACCAAGTTTCGGAAGTGCAGCTCTTGTACTGCCGGAGATATGTCGATACAAACTGAATACGCAACACATCATCAAAATTTAGCGCGTTTTAAAGTTGATATCGCTTTTGTTTATAACTTCCACATTTATTCGAATTGTGCAACGAAACTTTGCAGACAGTCGCGGATAGGCCTTTTCTACTGAAGTACCAAGTTTCAGAAGTGCAGCTTTTGTACTGGCGGAGATATGTCGATACAAACTGAATACGCAAACTATCAACAAAATTTAGTGCGATTTAAAGTGGATATCGCTTTTGTTTATAACTTCCACATTCTTGAGAATTGTGCAACGAAACTTTGCAGAGATAAGCAGAGTCACATGTTCTACTGAAGTACCAAGTTTCAGAAGTGCAGCTCTTGTACTGTCGGAGATATGTCGATACAAACTGAATACGCAAACTATCAACAAAATTTAGTGCGATTTAAAGTGGATATCGCTTTTGTTTATAACTTCCACATTCTTTAGAAGTGTGCAACGAAACTTTGCAGAGATAAGCGGAGTCACATGTTCTACTGAAGTACCAAGTTTCAGAAGTGCAGCTCTTGTACTGTCGGAGATATGTCGATACAAACTGAATACGCAAAACATCAACAAAATTTAGCGCGTTTTAAAGTTGATATCGCTTTTGTTCATAACTTCCACATTTATTAGAATTGTGCAACGAAACTTTGCACAGATTAGCGGAGTCATATTTTCTACTGAAGTACCAAGTTTCGGAAGTGCAGCTCTTGTACTGCCGGAGATATGTCGATACAAACTGAATACGCAACACATCATCAAAATTTAGCGCGTTTTAAAGTTGATATCGCTTTTGTTTATAACTTCCACATTTATTCGAATTGTGCAACGAAACTTTGCAGACAGTCGCGGATAGGCCTTTTCTACTGAAGTACCAAGTTTCAGAAGTGCAGCTTTTGTACTGGCGGAGATATGTCGATACAAACTGAATACGCAAACTATCAACAAAATTTAGTGCGATTTAAAGTGGATATCGCTTTTGTTTATAACTTCCACATTCTTGAGAATTGTGCAACGAAACTTTGCAGAGATAAGCGGAGTCACATGTTCTACTGAAGTACCAAGTTTCAGAAGTGCAGCTCTTGTACTGTCGGAGATATGTCGATACAAACTGAATACGCAAAACATCAACAAAATTTAGTGCGATTTAAAGTGGATATCGCTTTTGTTTATAACTTCCACATTCTTTAGAAGTGTGCAACGAAACTTTGCAGAGATAAGCGGAGTCACATGTTCTACTGAAGTACCAAGTTTCAGAAGTGCAGCTCTTGTACTGTCGGAGATATGTCGATACAAACTGAATACGCAAAACATCAACAAAATTTAGCGCGTTTTAAAGTGGATATCGCTTTTGTTTATAACTTCCACATTTATTAGAATTGTGCAACGAAACTTTGCACAGATTAGCGGAGTCACATTTTCTACTGAAGTACCAAGTTTCGGAAGTGCAGCTCTTGTACTGCCGGAGATATGTCGATACAAACTGAATACGCAAAACATCATCAAAATTTAGCGCGTTTTAAAGTTGATATCGCTTTTGTTTATAACTTCCACATTTATTCGAATTGTGCAACAAAACTTTGCAGACAGTCGCGGATAGGCCTTTTCTACTGAAGTACCAAGTTTCAGAAGTGCAGCTTTCGTACTGGCGGAGATATGTCGATACAAACTGAATACGCAAACTATCAACAAAATTTAGTGCGATTTAAAGTGGATATCGCTTTTGTTTATAACTTCCACATTCTTGAGAATTGTGCAACGAAACTTTGCAGAGATAAGCGGAGTCACATGTTCTACTGAAGTACCAAGTTTCAGAAGTGCAGCTCTTGTACTGTCGGAGATATGTCGATACAAACTGAATACGCAAACTATCAACAAAATTTAGTGCGATTTAAAGTGGATATCGCTTTTGTTTATAACTTCCACATTCTTTAGAAGTGTGCAACGAAACTTTGCAGAGATAAGCGGAGTCACATGTTCTACTGAAGTACCAAGTTTCAGAAGTGCAGCTCTTGTACTGTCGGAGATATGTCGATACAAACTGAATACGCAAAACATCAACAAAATTTAGCGCGTTTTAAAGTTGATATCGCTTTTGTTTATAACTTCCACATTTATTAGAATTGTGGAACGAAACTTTGCACAGATTAGCGGAGTCATATTTTCTACTGAAGTACCAAGTTTCGGAAGTGCAGCTCTTGTACTGCCGGAGATATGTCGATACAAACTGAATACGCAACACATCATCAAAATTTAGCGCGTTTTAAAGTTGATATCGCTTTTGTTTATAACTTCCACATTTATTCGAATTGTGCAACGAAACTTTGCAGACAGTCGCGGATAGGCCTTTTCTACTGAAGTACCAAGTTTCAGAAGTGCAGCTTTTGTACTGGCGGAGATATGTCGATACAAACTGAATACGCAAACTATCAACAAAATTTAGTGCGATTTAAAGTGGATATCGCTTTTGTTTATAACTTCCACATTCTTGAGAATTGTGCAACGAAACTTTGCAGAGATAAGCGGAGTCACATGTTCTACTGAAGTACCAAGTTTCAGAAGTGCAGCTCTTGTACTGTCGGAGATATGTCGATACAAACTGAATACGCAAACTATCAACAAAATTTAGTGCGATTTGAAGTGGATATCGCTTTTGTTTATAACTTCCACATTCTTTAGAAGTGTGCAACGAAACTTTGCAGAGATAAGCGGAGTCACATGTTCTACTGAAGTACCAAGTTTCAGAAGTGCAGCTCTTGTACTGTCGGAGATATGTCGATACAAACTGAATACGCAAAACATCAACAAAATTTAGCGCGTTTTAAAGTGGATATCGCTTTTGTTTATAACTTCCACTTTTATTAGAATTGTGCAACGAAACTTTGCACAGATTAGCGTAGTCACATGTTCTACTGAAGTACCAAGTTTCGGAAGTGCAGCTCTTGTACTGCCGGAGATATGTCGATACAAACTGAATACGCAAAACATCATCAAAATTTAGCGCGTTTTAAAGTTTATATCGCTTTTGTTTATAACTTCCACATTTATTCGAATTGTGCAACGAAACTTTGCAGACAGTCGCGGATAGGCCTTTTCTACTGAAGTACCAAGTTTCAGAAGTGCAGCTTTTGTACTGGCGGAGATATGTCGATACAAACTGAATACGCAAACTATCAACAAAATTTAGTGCGATTAAAAGTGGATATCGCTTTTGTTTATAACTTCCACATTCTTTAGAATTGTGCAACGTAACTTTGCAGAGATAAGCGGAGTCACATTTTCTACTGAAGTACCAAGTTTCAGAAGTGCAGCTCTTGTACTGTCGGAGATATGTCCATACAAACTGAATACGCAAAACATAACAAAATTTAGCGCGTTTTAAAGTTGATATCGCTTTTGTTTATAACTTCCACATTTATTCGAATTGTGCAACGAAACTTTGCACAGATTAGCGGAGTCACATTTTCTACTGAAGTACCAAGTTTCGGAAGTGCAGCTCTTGTACTGCCGGAGATATGTCGATACAAACTGAATACGCAAAACATCATCAAAATTTAGCGCGTTTTAAAGTTGATATCGCTTTTGTTTATAACTTCCACATTTATTCGAATTGTGCAACAAAACTTTGCAGACAGTCGCGGATAGGCCTTTTCTACTGAAGTACCAAGTTTCAGAAGTGCAGCTTTCGTACTGGCGGAGATATGTCGATACAAACTGAATACGCAAACTATCAACAAAATTTAGTGCGATTTAAAGTGGATATCGCTTTTGTTTATAACTTCCACATTCTTGAGAATTGTGCAACGAAACTTTGCAGAGATAAGCGGAGTCACATGTTCTACTGAAGTACCAAGTTTCAGAAGTGCAGCTCTTGTACTGTCGGAGATATGTCGATACAAACTGAATACGCAAACTATCAACAAAATTTAGTGCGATTTAAAGTGGATATCGCTTTTGTTTATAACTTCCACATTCTTTAGAAGTGTGCAACGAAACTTTGCAGAGATAAGCGGAGTCACATGTTCTACTGAAGTACCAAGTTTCAGAAGTGCAGCTCTTGTACTGTCGGAGATATGTCGATACAAACTGAATACGCAAAACATCAACAAAATTTAGCGCGTTTTAAAGTTGATATCGCTTTTGTTTATAACTTCCACATTTATTAGAATTGTGCAACGAAACTTTGCACAGATTAGCGGAGTCATATTTTCTACTGAAGTACCAAGTTTCGGAAGTGCAGCTCTTGTACTGCCGGAGATATGTCGATACAAACTGAATACGCAACACATCATCAAAATTTAGCGCGTTTTAAAGTTGATATCGCTTTTGTTTATAACTTCCACATTTATTCGAATTGTGCAACGAAACTTTGCAGACAGTCGCGGATAGGCCTTTTCTACTGAAGTACCAAGTTTCAGAAGTGCAGCTTTTGTACTGGCGGAGATATGTCGATACAAACTGAATACGCAAACTATCAACAAAATTTAGTGCGATTTAAAGTGGATATCGCTTTTGTTTATAACTTCCACATTCTTGAGAATTGTGCAACGAAACTTTGCAGAGATAAGCGGAGTCACATGTTCTACTGAAGTACCAAGTTTCAGAAGTGCAGCTCTTGTACTGTCGGAGATATGTCGATACAAACTGAATACGCAAACTATCAACAAAATTTAGTGCGATTTGAAGTGGATATCGCTTTTGTTTATAACTTCCACATTCTTTAGAAGTGTGCAACGAAACTTTGCAGAGATAAGCGGAGTCACATGTTCTACTGAAGTACCAAGTTTCAGAAGTGCAGCTCTTGTACTGTCGGAGATATGTCGATACAAACTGAATACGCAAAACATCAACAAAATTTAGCGCGTTTTAAAGTGGATATCGCTTTTGTTTATAACTTCCACTTTTATTAGAATTGTGCAACGAAACTTTGCACAGATTAGCGTAGTCACATGTTCTACTGAAGTACCAAGTTTCGGAAGTGCAGCTCTTGTACTGCCGGAGATATGTCGATACAAACTGAATACGCAAAACATCATCAAAATTTAGCGCGTTTTAAAGTTTATATCGCTTTTGTTTATAACTTCCACATTTATTCGAATTGTGCAACGAAACTTTGCAGACAGTCGCGGATAGGCCTTTTCTACTGAAGTACCAAGTTTCAGAAGTGCAGCTTTTGTACTGGCGGAGATATGTCGATACAAACTGAATACGCAAACTATCAACAAAATTTAGTGCGATTAAAAGTGGATATCGCTTTTGTTTATAACTTCCACATTCTTTAGAATTGTGCAACGTAACTTTGCAGAGATAAGCGGAGTCACATTTTCTACTGAAGTACCAAGTTTCAGAAGTGCAGCTCTTGTACTGTCGGAGATATGTCCATACAAACTGAATACGCAAAACATAACAAAATTTAGCGCGTTTTAAAGTTGATATCGCTTTTGTTTATAACTTCCACATTTATTCGAATTGTGCAACGAAACTTTGCACAGATTAGCGGAGTCACATTTTCTACTGAAGTACCAAGTTTCGGAAGTGCAGCTCTTGTACTGCCGGAGATATGTCGATACAAACTGAATACGCAAAACATCATCAAAATTTAGCGCGTTTTAAAGTTGATATCGCTTTTGTTTATAACTTCCACATTTATTCGAATTGTGCAACAAAACTTTGCAGACAGTCGCGGATAGGCCTTTTCTACTGAAGTACCAAGTTTCAGAAGTGCAGCTTTCGTACTGGCGGAGATATGTCGATACAAACTGAATACGCAAACTATCAACAAAATTTAGTGCGATTTAAAGTGGATATCGCTTTTGTTTATAACTTCCACATTCTTGAGAATTGTGCAACGAAACTTTGCAGAGATAAGCAGAGTCACATGTTCTACTGAAGTACCAAGTTTCAGAAGTGCAGCTCTTGTACTGTCGGAGATATGTCGATACAAACTGAATACGCAAACTATCAACAAAATTTAGTGCGATTTAAAGTGGATATCGCTTTTGTTTATAACTTCCACATTCTTTAGAAGTGTGCAACGAAACTTTGCAGAGATAAGCGGAGTCACATGTTCTACTGAAGTACCAAGTTTCAGAAGTGCAGCTCTTGTACTGTCGGAGATATGTCGATACAAACTGAATACGCAAAACATCAACAAAATTTAGCGCGTTTTAAAGTTGATATCGCTTTTGTTCATAACTTCCACATTTATTAGAATTGTGCAACGAAACTTTGCACAGATTAGCGGAGTCATATTTTCTACTGAAGTACCAAGTTTCGGAAGTGCAGCTCTTGTACTGCCGGAGATATGTCGATACAAACTGAATACGCAAAACATCATCAAAATTTAGCGCGTTTTAAAGTTGATATCGCTTTTGTTTATAACTTCCACATTTATTCGAATTGTGCAACGAAACTTTGCAGACAGTCGCGGATAGGCCTTTTCTACTGTAGTACCAAGTTTCAGAAGTGCAGCTTTTGTACTGGCGGAGATATGTCGATACAAACTGAATACGCAAACTATCAACAAAATTTAGTGCGATTTAAAGTGGATATCGCTTTTGTTTATAACTTCCACATTCTTGAGAATTGTGCAACGAAACTTTGCAGAGATAAGCGGAGTCACATGTTCTACTGAAGTACCAAGTTTCAGAAGTGCAGCTCTTGTACTGTCGGAGATATGTCGATACAAACTGAATACGCAAAACATCAACAAAATTTAGTGCGATTTAAAGTGGATATCGCTTTTGTTTATAACTTCCACATTCTTTAGAAGTGTGCAACGAAACTTTGCAGAGATAAGCGGAGTCACATGTTCTACTGAAGTACCAAGTTTCAGAAGTGCAGCTCTTGTACTGTCGGAGATATGTCGATACAAACTGAATACGCAAAACATCAACAAAATTTAGCGCGTTTTAAAGTGGATATCGCTTTTGTTTATAACTTCCACATTTATTAGAATTGTGCAACGAAACTTTGCACAGATTAGCGGAGTCACATTTTCTACTGAAGTACCAAGTTTCGGAAGTGCAGCTCTTGTACTGCCGGAGATATGTCGATACAAACTGAATACGCAAAACATCATCAAAATTTAGCGCGTTTTAAAGTTGATATCGCTTTTGTTTATAACTTCCACATTTATTCGAATTGTGCAACAAAACTTTGCAGACAGTCGCGGATAGGCCTTTTCTACTGAAGTACCAAGTTTCAGAAGTGCAGCTTTCGTACTGGCGGAGATATGTCGATACAAACTGAATACGCAAACTATCAACAAAATTTAGTGCGATTTAAAGTGGATATCGCTTTTGTTTATAACTTCCACATTCTTGAGAATTGTGCAACGAAACTTTGCAGAGATAAGCGGAGTCACATGTTCTACTGAAGTACCAAGTTTCAGAAGTGCAGCTCTTGTACTGTCGGAGATATGTCGATACAAACTGAATACGCAAACTATCAACAAAATTTAGTGCGATTTAAAGTGGATATCGCTTTTGTTTATAACTTCCACATTCTTTAGAAGTGTGCAACGAAACTTTGCAGAGATAAGCGGAGTCACATGTTCTACTGAAGTACCAAGTTTCAGAAGTGCAGCTCTTGTACTGTCGGAGATATGTCGATACAAACTGAATACGCAAAACATCAACAAAATTTAGCGCGTTTTAAAGTTGATATCGCTTTTGTTTATAACTTCCACATTTATTAGAATTGTGCAACGAAACTTTGCACAGATTAGCGGAGTCATATTTTCTACTGAAGTACCAAGTTTCGGAAGTGCAGCTCTTGTACTGCCGGAGATATGTCGATACAAACTGAATACGCAACACATCATCAAAATTTAGCGCGTTTTAAAGTTGATATCGCTTTTGTTTATAACTTCCACATTTATTCGAATTGTGCAACGAAACTTTGCAGACAGTCGCGGATAGGCCTTTTCTACTGAAGTACCAAGTTTCAGAAGTGCAGCTTTTGTACTGGCGGAGATATGTCGATACAAACTGAATACGCAAACTATCAACAAAATTTAGTGCGATTTAAAGTGGATATCGCTTTTGTTTATAACTTCCACATTCTTGAGAATTGTGCAACGAAACTTTGCAGAGATAAGCGGAGTCACATGTTCTACTGAAGTACCAAGTTTCAGAAGTGCAGCTCTTGTACTGTCGGAGATATGTCGATACAAACTGAATACGCAAACTATCAACAAAATTTAGTGCGATTTGAAGTGGATATCGCTTTTGTTTATAACTTCCACATTCTTTAGAAGTGTGCAACGAAACTTTGCAGAGATAAGCGGAGTCACATGTTCTACTGAAGTACCAAGTTTCAGAAGTGCAGCTCTTGTACTGTCGGAGATATGTCGATACAAACTGAATACGCAAAACATCAACAAAATTTAGCGCGTTTTAAAGTGGATATCGCTTTTGTTTATAACTTCCACTTTTATTAGAATTGTGCAACGAAACTTTGCACAGATTAGCGGAGTCACATGTTCTACTGAAGTACCAAGTTTCGGAAGTGCAGCTCTTGTACTGCCGGAGATATGTCGATACAAACTGAATACGCAAAACATCATCAAAATTTAGCGCGTTTTAAAGTTTGTATCGCTTTTGTTTATAACTTCCACATTTATTCGAATTGTGCAACGAAACTTTGCAGACAGTCGCGGATAGGCCTTTTCTACTGAAGTACCAAGTTTCAGAAGTGCAGCTTTTGTACTGGCGGAGATATGTCGATACAAACTGAATACGCAAACTATCAACAAAATTTAGTGCGATTAAAAGTGGATATCGCTTTTGTTTATAACTTCCACATTCTTTAGAATTGTGCAACGTAACTTTGCAGAGATAAGCGGAGTCACATTTTCTACTGAAGTACCAAGTTTCAGAAGTGCAGCTCTTGTACTGTCGGAGATATGTCCATACAAACTGAATACGCAAAACATCAACAAAATTTAGCGCGTTTTAAAGTTGATATCGCTTTTGTTTATAACTTCCACATTTATTCGAATTGTGCAACGGAACTTTGCACAGATTAGCGGAGTCACATTTTCTACTGAAGTACCAAGTTTCGGAAGTGCAGCTCTTGTACTGCCGGAGATATGTCGATGCAAACTGAATACGCAAAACATCATCAAAATTTAGCGCGTTTTAAAGTTGATATCGCTTTTGTTTATAACTTCCACATTTATTCGAATTGTGCAACAAAACTTTGCAGACAGTCGCGGATAGGCCTTTTCTACTGAAGTACCAAGTTTCAGAAGTGCAGCTTTCGTACTGGCGGAGATATGTCGATACAAACTGAATACGCAAACTATCAACAAAATTTAGTGCGATTTAAAGTGGATATCGCTTTTGTTTATAACTTCCACATTCTTTAGAAGTGTGCAACGAAACTTTGCAGAGATAAGCGGAGTCACATGTTCTACTGAAGTACCAAGTTTCAGAAGTGCCGCTCTTGTACTGTCGGAGATATGTCGATACAAACTGAATACGCAAAACATCAACAAAATTTAGCGCGTTTTAAAGTGGATATCGCTTTTGTTTATAACTTCCACATTTATTAGAATTGTGCAACGAAACTTTGCACAGATTAGCGGAGTCACATGTTCTACTGAAGTACCAAGTTTCGGAAGTGCAGCTCTTGTACTGCCGGAGATATGTCGATACAAACTGAATACGCAAAACATCATCAAAATTTAGCGCGTTTTAAAGTTTGTATCGCTTTTGTTTATAACTTCCACATTTATTCGAATTGTGCAACGAAACTTTGCAGACAGTCGCGGATAGGCCTTTTCTACTGAAGTACCAAGTTTCAGAAGTGCAGCTTTTGTACTGGCGGAGATATGTCGATACAAACTGAATACGCAAACTATCAACAAAATTTAGTGCGATTAAAAGTGGATATCGCTTTTGTTTATAACTTCCACATTCTTTAGAATTGTGCAACGTAACTTTGCAGAGATAAGCGGAGTCACATTTTCTACTGAAGTACCAAGTTTCAGAAGTGCAGCTCTTGTACTTTCGGAGATATGTCCATACAAACTGAATACGCAAAACATCAACAAAATTTAGCGCGTTTTAAAGTTGATATCGCTTTTGTTTATAACTTCCACATTTATTCGAATTGTGCAACGGAACTTTGCACAGATTAGCGGAGTCACATTTTCTACTGAAGTACCAAGTTTCGGAAGTGCAGCTCTTGTACTGCCGGAGATATGTCGATACAAACTGAATACGCAAAACATCATCAAAATTTAGCGCGTTTTAAAGTTGATATCGCTTTTGTTTATAACTTCCACATTTATTCGAATTGTGCAACAAAACTTTGCAGACAGTCGCGGATAGGCCTTTTCTACTGAAGTACCAAGTTTCAGAAGTGCAGCTTTCGTACTGGCGGAGATATGTCGATACAAACTGAATACGCAAACTATCAACAAAATTTAGTGCGATTTAAAGTGGATATCGCTTTTGTTTATAACTTCCACATTCTTTAGAAGTGTGCAACGAAACTTTGCAGAGATAAGCGGAGTCACATGTTCTACTGAAGTACCAAGTTTCAGAAGTGCCGCTCTTGTACTGTCGGAGATATGTCGATACAAACTGAATACGCAAAACATCAACAAAATTTAGCGCGTTTTAAAGTGGATATCGCTTTTGTTTATAACTTCCACATTTATTAGAATTGTGCAACGAAACTTTGCACAGATTAGCGGAGTCATATTTTCTACTGAAGTACCAAGTTTCGGAAGTGCAGCTCTTGTACTGCCGGAGATATGTCGATACAAACTGAATACGCAAAACATCATCAAAATTTAGCGCGTTTTAAAGTTTATATCGCTTTTGTTTATAACTTCCACATTTATTCGAATTGTGCAACGAAACTTTGCAGACAGTCGCGGATAGGCCTTTTCTACTGAAGTACCAAGTTTCAGAAGTGCAGCTTTTGTACTGGCGGAGATATGTCGATACAAACTGAATACGCAAACTATCAACAAAATTTAGTGCGATTAAAAGTGGATATCGCTTTTGTTTATAACTTCCACATTCTTTAGAATTGTGCAACGTAACTTTGCAGAGATAAGCGGAGTCACATTTTCTACTGAAGTACCAAGTTTCAGAAGTGCAGCTCTTGTACTGGCGGAGATATGTCCATACAAACTGAATACGCAAAACATCAACAAAATTTAGCGCGTTTTAAAGTTGATATCGCTTTTGTTTATAACTTCCACATTTATTCGAATTGTGCAACGAAACTTTGCACAGATTAGCGGAGTCACATTTTCTACTGAAGTACCAAGTTTCGGAAGTGCAGCTCTTGTACTGCCGGAGATATGTCGATACAAACTGAATACGCAAAACATCATCAAAATTTAGCGCGTTTTAAAGTTGATATCGCTTTTGTTTATAACTTCCACATTTATTCGAATTGTGCAACAAAACTTTGCAGACAGTCGCGGATAGGCCTTTTCTACTGAAGTACCAAGTTTCAGAAGTGCAGCTTTTGTACTGGCGGAGATATGTCGATACAAACTGAATACGCAAACTATCAACAAAATTTAGTGCGATTAAAAGTGGATATCGCTTTTGTTTATAACTTCCACATTCTTTAGAATTGTGCAACGTAACTTTGCAGAGATAAGCGGAGTCACATTTTCTACTGAAGTACCAAGTTTCAGAAGTGCAGCTCTTGTACTGTCGGAGATATGTCCATACAAACTGAATACGCAAAACATCAACAAAATTTAGCGCGTTTTAAAGTTGATATCGCTTTTGTTTATAACTTCCACATTTATTCGAATTGTGCAACGAAACTTTGCACAGATTAGCGGAGTCACATTTTCTACTGAAGTACCAAGTTTCGGAAGTGCAGCTCTTGTACTGCCGGAGATATGTCGATACAAACTGAATACGCAAAACATCATCAAAATTTAGCGCGTTTTAAAGTTGATATCGCTTTTGTTTATAACTTCCACATTTATTCGAATTGTGCAACAAAACTTTGCAGACAGTCGCGGATAGGCCTTTTCTACTGAAGTACCAAGTTTCAGAAGTGCAGCTTTTGTACTGGCGGAGATATGTCGATACAAACTGAATACGCAAACTATCAACAAAATTTAGTGCGATTAAAAGTGGATATCGCTTTTGTTTATAACTTCCACATTCTTTAGAATTGTGCAACGTAACTTTGCAGAGATAAGCGGAGTCACATTTTCTACTGAAGTACCAAGTTTCAGAAGTGCAGCTCTTGTACTGTCGGAGATATGTCCATACAAACTGAATACGCAAAACATCAACAAAATTTAGCGCGTTTTAAAGTTGATATCGCTTTTGTTTATAACTTCCACATTTATTCGAATTGTGCAACGAAACTTTGCACAGATTAGCGGAGTCACATTTTCTACTGAAGTACCAAGTTTCGGAAGTGCAGCTCTTGTACTGCCGGAGATATGTCGATACAAACTGAATACGCAAAACATCATCAAAATTTAGCGCGTTTTAAAGTTGATATCGCTTTTGTTTATAACTTCCACATTTATTCGAATTGTGCAACAAAACTTTGCAGACAGTCGCGGATAGGCCTTTTCTACTGAAGTACCAAGTTTCAGAAGTGCAGCTTTCGTACTGGCGGAGATATGTCGATACAAACTGAATACGCAAACTATCAACAAAATTTAGTGCGATTTAAAGTGGATATCGCTTTTGTTTATAACTTCCACATTCTTGAGAATTGTGCAACGAAACTTTGCAGAGATAAGCGGAGTCACATGTTCTACTAAAGTACCAAGTTTCAGAAGTGCAGCTCTTGTACTGTCGGAGATATGTCGATACAAACTGAATACGCAAACTATCAACAAAATTTAGTGCGATTTAAAGTGGATATCGCTTTTGTTTATAACTTCCACATTCTTTAGAAGTGTGCAACGAAACTTTGCAGAGATAAGCGGAGTAACATGTTCTACTGAAGTACCAAGTTTCAGAAGTGCAGCTCTTGTACTGTCGGAGATATGTCGATACAAACTGAATACGCAAAACATCAACAAAATTTAGCGCGTTTTAAAGTTGATATCGCTTTTGTTCATAACTTCCACATTTATTAGAATTGTGCAACGAAACTTTGCACAGATTAGCGGAGTCATATTTTCTACTGAAGTACCAAGTTTCGGAAGTGCAGCTCTTGTACTGCCGGAGATATGTCGATACAAACTGAATACGCAACACATCATCAAAATTTAGCGCGTTTTAAAGTTGATATCGCTTTTGTTTATAACTTCCACATTTATTCGAATTGTGCAACGAAACTTTGCAGACAGTCGCGGATAGGCCTTTTCTACTGAAGTACCAAGTTTCAGAAGTGCAGCTTTTGTACTGGCGGAGATATGTCGATACAAACTGAATACGCAAACTATCAACAAAATTTAGTGCGATTTAAAGTGGATATCGCTTTTGTTTATAACTTCCACATTCTTGAGAATTGTGCAACGAAACTTTGCAGAGATAAGCGGAGTCACATGTTCTACTGAAGTACCAAGTTTCAGAAGTGCAGCTCTTGTACTGTCGGAGATATGTCGATACAAACTGAATACGCAAACTATCAACAAAATTTAGTGCGATTTAAAGTGGATATCGCTTTTGTTTATAACTTCCACATTCTTTAGAAGTGTGCAACGAAACTTTGCAGAGATAAGCGGAGTCACATGTTCTACTGAAGTACCAAGTTTCAGAAGTGCAGCTCTTGTACTGTCGGAGATATGTCGATACAAACTGAATACGCAAAACATCAACAAAATTTAGCGCGTTTTAAAGTGGATATCGCTTTTGTTTATAACTTCCACTTTTATTAGAATTGTGCAACGAAACTTTGCACAGATTAGCGGAGTCACATGTTCTACTGAAGTACCAAGTTTCGGAAGTGCAGCTCTTGTACTGCCGGAGATATGTCGATACAAACTGAATACGCAAAACATCATCAAAATTTAGCGCGTTTTAAAGTTTATATCGCTTTTGTTTATAACTTCCACATTTATTCGAATTGTGCAACGAAACTTTGCAGACAGTCGCGGATAGGCCTTTTCTACTGAAGTACCAAGTTTCAGAAGTGCAGCTTTTGTACTGGCGGAGATATGTCGATACAAACTGAATACGCAAACTATCAACAAAATTTAGTGCGATTAAAAGTGGATATCGCTTTTGTTTATAACTTCCACATTCTTTAGAATTGTGCAACGTAACTTTGCAGAGATAAGCGGAGTCACATTTTCTACTGAAGTACCAAGTTTCAGAAGTGCAGCTCTTGTACTGTCGGAGATATGTCCATACAAACTGAATACGCAAAACATAACAAAATTTAGCGCGTTTTAAAGTTGATATCGCTTTTGTTTATAACTTCCACATTTATTCGAATTGTGCAACGAAACTTTGCACAGATTAGCGGAGTCACATTTTCTACTGAAGTACCAAGTTTCGGAAGTGCAGCTCTTGTACTGCCGGAGATATGTCGATACAAACTGAATACGCAAAACATCATCAAAATTTAGCGCGTTTTAAAGTTGATATCGCTTTTGTTTATAACTTCCACATTTATTCGAATTGTGCAACAAAACTTTGCAGACAGTCGCGGATAGGCCTTTTCTACTGAAGTACCAAGTTTCAGAAGTGCAGCTTTCGTACTGGCGGAGATATGTCGATACAAACTGAATACGCAAACTATCAACAAAATTTAGTGCGATTTAAAGTGGATATCGCTTTTGTTTATAACTTCCACATTCTTGAGAATTGTGCAACGAAACTTTGCAGAGATAAACGGAGTCACATGTTCTACTGAAGTACCAAGTTTCAGAAGTGCAGCTTTTGTACTGGCGGAGATATGTCGATACAAACTGAATACGCAAACTATCAACAAAATTTAGTGCGATTTAAAGTGGATATCGCTTTTGTTTATAACTTCCACATTCTTGAGAATTGTGCAACGAAACTTTGCAGAGATAAGCGGAGTCACATGTTCTACTGAAGTACCAAGTTTCAGAAGTGCAGCTCTTGTACTGTCGGAGATATGTCGATACAAACTGAATACGCAAACGATCAACAAAATTTAGTGCGATTTAAAGTGGATATCGCTTTTGTTTATAACTTCCACATTCTTTAGAAGTGTGCAACGAAACTTTGCAGAGATAAGCGGAGTCACATGTTCTACTGAAGTACCAAGTTTCAGAAGTGCAGCTCTTGTACTGTCGGGGATATGTCGATACAAACTGAATACGCAAAACATCAACAAAATTTAGCGCGTTTTAAAGTGGATATCGCTTTTGTTTATAACTTCCACATTTATTAGAATTGTGCAACGAAACTTTGCACAGATTAGCGGAGTCACATGTTCTACTGAAGTACCAAGTTTCGGAAGTGCAGCTCTTGTACTGCCGGAGATATGTCGATACAAACTGAATACGCAAAACATCATCAAAATTTAGCGCGTTTTAAAGTTTGTATCGCTTTTGTTTATAACTTCCACATTTATTCGAATTGTGCAACGAAACTTTGCAGACAGTCGCGGATAGGCCTTTTCTACTGAAGTACCAAGTTTCAGAAGTGCAGCTTTTGTACTGGCGGAGATATGTCGATACAAACTGAATACGCAAACTATCAACAAAATTTAGTGCGATTAAAAGTGGATATCGCTTTTGTTTATAACTTCCACATTCTTTAGAAGTGTGCAACGTAACTTTGCAGAGATAAGCGGAGTCACATTTTCTACTGAAGTACCAAGTTTCAGAAGTGCAGCTCTTGTACTGTCGGAGATATGTCCATACAAACTGAATACGCAAAACATAACAAAATTTAGCGCGTTTTAAAGTTGATATCGCTTTTGTTTATAACTTCCACATTTATTCGAATTGTGCAACGAAACTTTGCACAGATTAGCGGAGTCACATTTTCTACTGAAGTACCAAGTTTCGGAAGTGCAGCTCTTGTACTGCCGGAGATATGTCGATACAAACTGAATACGCAAAACATCATCAAAATTTAGCGCGTTTTAAAGTTGATATCGCTTTTGATATAACTTCCACATTTATTCGAATTGTGCAACAAAACTTTGCAGACAGTCGCGGATAGGCCTTTTCTACTGAAGTACCAAGTTTCAGAAGTGCAGCTTTCGTACTGGCGGAGATATGTCGATACAAACTGAATACGCAAACTATCAACAAAATTTAGTGCGATTTAAAGTGGATATCGCTTTTGTTTATAACTTCCACATTCTTGAGAATTGTGCAACGAAACTTTGCAGAGATAAGCGGAGTCACATGTTCTACTGAAGTACCAAGTTTCAGAAGTGCAGCTCTTGTACTGTCGGAGATATGTCGATACAAACTGAATACGCAAACGATCAACAAAATTTAGTGCGATTTAAAGTGGATATCGCTTTTGTTTATAACTTCCACATTCTTTAGAAGTGTGCAACGAAACTTTGCAGAGATAAGCGGAGTCACATGTTCTACTGAAGTACCAAGTTTCAGAAGTGCAGCTCTTGTACTGTCGGGGATATGTCGATACAAACTGAATACGCAAAACATCAACAAAATTTAGCGCGTTTTAAAGTGGATATCGCTTTTGTTTATAACTTCCACATTTATTAGAATTGTGCAACGAAACTTTGCACAGATTAGCGGAGTCACATGTTCTACTGAAGTACCAAGTTTCGGAAGTGCAGCTCTTGTACTGCCGGAGATATGTCGATACAAACTGAATACGCAAAACATCATCAAAATTTAGCGCGTTTTAAAGTTTGTATCGCTTTTGTTTATAACTTCCACATTTATTCGAATTGTGCAACGAAACTTTGCAGACAGTCGCGGATAGGCCTTTTCTACTGAAGTACCAAGTTTCAGAAGTGCAGCTTTTGTACTGGCGGAGATATGTCGATACAAACTGAATACGCAAACTATCAACAAAATTTAGTGCGATTAAAAGTGGATATCGCTTTTGTTTATAACTTCCACATTCTTTAGAATTGTGCAACGTAACTTTGCAGAGATAAGCGGAGTCACATTTTCTACTGAAGTACCAAGTTTCAGAAGTGCAGCTCTTGTACTGTCGGAGATATGTCCATACAAACTGAATACGCAAAACATCAACAAAATTTAGCGCGTTTTAAAGTTGATATCGCTTTTGTTTATAACTTCCAAATTTATTCGAATTGTGCAACGAAACTTTGCACAGATTAGCGGAGTCACATTTTCTACTGAAGTACCAAGTTTCGGAAGTGCAGCTCTTGTACTGCCGGAGATATGTCGATACAAACTGAATACGCAAAACATCATCAAAATTTAGCGCGTTTTAAAGTTGATATCGCTTTTGATATAACTTCCACATTTATTCGAATTGTGCAACAAAACTTTGCAGACAGTCGCGGATAGGCCTTTTCTACTGAAGTACCAAGTTTCAGAAGTGCAGCTTTCGTACTGGCGGAGATATGTCGATACAAACTGAATACGCAAACTATCAACAAAATTTAGTGCGATTTAAAGTGGATATCGCTTTTGTTTATAACTTCCACATTCTTGAGAATTGTGCAACGAAACTTTGCAGAGATAAGCGGAGTCACATGTTCTACTGAAGTACCAAGTTTCAGAAGTGCAGCTTTTGTACTGGCGGAGATATGTCGATACAAACTGAATACGCAAACTATCAACAAAATTTAGTGCGATTTAAAGTGGATATCGCTTTTGTTTATAACTTCCACATTCTTGAGAATTGTGCAACGAAACTTTGCAGAGATAAGCGGAGTCACATGTTCTACTGAAGTACCAAGTTTCAGAAGTGCAGCTCTTGTACTGTCGGAGATATGTCGATACAAACTGAATACGCAAACGATCAACAAAATTTAGTGCGATTTAAAGTGGATATCGCTTTTGTTTATAACTTCCACATTCTTTAGAAGTGTGCAACGAAACTTTGCAGAGATAAGCGGAGTCACATGTTCTACTGAAGTACCAAGTTTCAGAAGTGCAGCTCTTGTACTGTCGGGGATATGTCGATACAAACTGAATACGCAAAACATCAACAAAATTTAGCGCGTTTTAAAGTGGATATCGCTTTTGTTTATAACTTCCACATTTATTAGAATTGTGCAACGAAACTTTGCACAGATTAGCGGAGTCACATGTTCTACTGAAGTACCAAGTTTCGGAAGTGCAGCTCTTGTACTGCCGGAGATATGTCGATACAAACTGAATACGCAAAACATCATCAAAATTTAGCGCGTTTTAAAGTTTGTATCGCTTTTGTTTATAACTTCCACATTTATTCGAATTGTGCAACGAAACTTTGCAGACAGTCGCGGATAGGCCTTTTCTACTGAAGTACCAAGTTTCAGAAGTGCAGCTTTTGTACTGGCGGAGATATGTCGATACAAACTGAATACGCAAACTATCAACAAAATTTAGTGCGATTAAAAGTGGATATCGCTTTTGTTTATAACTTCCACATTCTTTAGAATTGTGCAACGTAACTTTGCAGAGATAAGCGGAGTCACATTTTCTACTGAAGTACCAAGTTTCAGAAGTGCAGCTCTTGTACTGTCGGAGATATGTCCATACAAACTGAATACGCAAAACATCAACAAAATTTAGCGCGTTTTAAAGTTGATATCGCTTTTGTTTATAACTTCCACATTTATTCGAATTGTGCAACGGAACTTTGCACAGATTAGCGGAGTCACATTTTCTACTGAAGTACCAAGTTTCGGAAGTGCAGCTCTTGTACTGCCGGAGATATGTCGATACAAACTGAATACGCAAAACATCATCAAAATTTAGCGCGTTTTAAAGTTGATATCGCTTTTGTTTATAACTTCCACATTTATTCGAATTGTGCAACAAAACTTTGCAGACAGTCGCGGATAGGCCTTTTCTACTGAAGTACCAAGTTTCAGAAGTGCAGCTTTCGTACTGGCGGAGATATGTCGATACAAACTGAATACGCAAACTATCAACAAAATTTAGTGCGATTTAAAGTGGATATCGCTTTTGTTTATAACTTCCACATTCTTTAGAAGTGTGCAACGAAACTTTGCAGAGATAAGCGGAGTCACATGTTCTACTGAAGTACCAAGTTTCAGAAGTGCCGCTCTTGTACTGTCGGAGATATGTCGATACAAACTGAATACGCAAAACATCAACAAAATTTAGCGCGTTTTAAAGTGGATATCGCTTTTGTTTATAACTTCCACATTTATTAGAATTGTGCAACGAAACTTTGCACAGATTAGCGGAGTCATATTTTCTACTGAAGTACCAAGTTTCGGAAGTGCAGCTCTTGTACTGCCGGAGATATGTCGATACAAACTGAATACGCAAAACATCATCAAAATTTAGCGCGTTTTAAAGTTTATATCGCTTTTGTTTATAACTTCCACATTTATTCGAATTGTGCAACGAAACTTTGCAGACAGTCGCGGATAGGCCTTTTCTACTGAAGTACCAAGTTTCAGAAGTGCAGCTTTTGTACTGGCGGAGATATGTCGATACAAACTGAATACGCAAACTATCAACAAAATTTAGTGCGATTAAAAGTGGATATCGCTTTTGTTTATAACTTCCACATTCTTTAGAATTGTGCAACGTAACTTTGCAGAGATAAGCGGAGTCACATTTTCTACTGAAGTACCAAGTTTCAGAAGTGCAGCTCTTGTACTGGCGGAGATATGTCCATACAAACTGAATACGCAAAACATCAACAAAATTTAGCGCGTTTTAAAGTTGATATCGCTTTTGTTTATAACTTCCACATTTATTCGAATTGTGCAACGAAACTTTGCACAGATTAGCGGAGTCACATTTTCTACTGAAGTACCAAGTTTCGGAAGTGCAGCTCTTGTACTGCCGGAGATATGTCGATACAAACTGAATACGCAAAACATCATCAAAATTTAGCGCGTTTTAAAGTTGATATCGCTTTTGTTTATAACTTCCACATTTATTCGAATTGTGCAACAAAACTTTGCAGACAGTCGCGGATAGGCCTTTTCTACTGAAGTACCAAGTTTCAGAAGTGCAGCTTTTGTACTGGCGGAGATATGTCGATACAAACTGAATACGCAAACTATCAACAAAATTTAGTGCGATTAAAAGTGGATATCGCTTTTGTTTATAACTTCCACATTCTTTAGAATTGTGCAACGTAACTTTGCAGAGATAAGCGGAGTCACATTTTCTACTGAAGTACCAAGTTTCAGAAGTGCAGCTCTTGTACTGTCGGAGATATGTCCATACAAACTGAATACGCAAAACATCAACAAAATTTAGCGCGTTTTAAAGTTGATATCGCTTTTGTTTATAACTTCCACATTTATTCGAATTGTGCAACGAAACTTTGCACAGATTAGCGGAGTCACATTTTCTACTGAAGTACCAAGTTTCGGAAGTGCAGCTCTTGTACTGCCGGAGATATGTCGATACAAACTGAATACGCAAAACATCATCAAAATTTAGCGCGTTTTAAAGTTGATATCGCTTTTGTTTATAACTTCCACATTTATTCGAATTGTGCAACAAAACTTTGCAGACAGTCGCGGATAGGCCTTTTCTACTGAAGTACCAAGTTTCAGAAGTGCAGCTTTCGTACTGGCGGAGATATGTCGATACAAACTGAATACGCAAACTATCAACAAAATTTAGTGCGATTTAAAGTGGATATCGCTTTTGTTTATAACTTCCACATTCTTGAGAATTGTGCAACGAAACTTTGCAGAGATAAGCGGAGTCACATGTTCTACTAAAGTACCAAGTTTCAGAAGTGCAGCTCTTGTACTGTCGGAGATATGTCGATACAAACTGAATACGCAAACTATCAACAAAATTTAGTGCGATTTAAAGTGGATATCGCTTTTGTTTATAACTTCCACATTCTTTAGAAGTGTGCAACGAAACTTTGCAGAGATAAGCGGAGTCACATGTTCTACTGAAGTACCAAGTTTCAGAAGTGCAGCTCTTGTACTGTCGGAGATATGTCGATACAAACTGAATACGCAAAACATCAACAAAATTTAGCGCGTTTTAAAGTTGATATCGCTTTTGTTCATAACTTCCACATTTATTAGAATTGTGCAACGAAACTTTGCACAGATTAGCGGAGTCATATTTTCTACTGAAGTACCAAGTTTCGGAAGTGCAGCTCTAGTACTGCCGGAGATATGTCGATACAAACTGAATACGCAACACATCATCAAAATTTAGCGCGTTTTAAAGTTGATATCGCTTTTGTTTATAACTTCCACATTTATTCGAATTGTGCAACGAAACTTTGCAGACAGTCGCGGATAGGCCTTTTCTACTGAAGTACCAAGTTTCAGAAGTGCAGCTTTCGTACTGGCGGAGATATGTCGATACAAACTGAATACGCAAACTATCAACAAAATTTAGTGCGATTTAAAGTGGATATCGCTTTTGTTTATAACTTCCACATTCTTTAGAAGTGTGCAACGAAACTTTGCAGAGATAAGCGGAGTCACATGTTCTACTGAAGTACCAAGTTTCAGAAGTGCCGCTCTTGTACTGTCGGAGATATGTCGATACAAACTGAATACGCAAAACATCAACAAAATTTAGCGCGTTTTAAAGTGGATATCGCTTTTGTTTATAACTTCCACATTTATTAGAATTGTGCAACGAAACTTTGCACAGATTAGCGGAGTCATATTTTCTACTGAAGTACCAAGTTTCGGAAGTGCAGCTCTTGTACTGCCGGAGATATGTCGATACAAACTGAATACGCAAAACATCATCAAAATTTAGCGCGTTTTAAAGTTTATATCGCTTTTGTTTATAACTTCCACATTTATTCGAATTGTGCAACGAAACTTTGCAGACAGTCGCGGATAGGCCTTTTCTACTGAAGTACCAAGTTTCAGAAGTGCAGCTTTTGTACTGGCGGAGATATGTCGATACAAACTGAATACGCAAACTATCAACAAAATTTAGTGCGATTAAAAGAGGATATCGCTTTTGTTTATAACTTCCACATTCTTTAGAATTGTGCAACGTAACTTTGCAGAGATAAGCGGAGTCACATTTTCTACTGAAGTACCAAGTTTCAGAAGTGCAGCTCTTGTACTGGCGGAGATATGTCCATACAAACTGAATACGCAAAACATCAACAAAATTTAGCGCGTTTTAAAGTTGATATCGCTTTTGTTTATAACTTCCACATTTATTCGAATTGTGCAACGAAACTTTGCACAGATTAGCGGACTCACATTTTCTACTGAAGTACCAAGTTTCGGAAGTGCAGCTCTTGTACTGCCGGAGATATGTCGATACAAACTGAATACGCAAAACATCATCAAAATTTAGCGCGTTTTAAAGTTGATATCGCTTTTGTTTATAACTTCCACATTTATTCGAATTGTGCAACAAAACTTTGCAGACAGTCGCGGATAGGCCTTTTCTACTGAAGTACCAAGTTTCAGAAGTGCAGCTTTTGTACTGGCGGAGATATGTCGATACAAACTGAATACGCAAACTATCAACAAAATTTAGTGCGATTAAAAGTGGATATCGCTTTTGTTTATAACTTCCACATTCTTTAGAATTGTGCAACGTAACTTTGCAGAGATAAGCGGAGTCACATTTTCTACTGAAGTACCAAGTTTCAGAAGTGCAGCTCTTGTACTGTCGGAGATATGTCCATACAAACTGAATACGCAAAACATCAACAAAATTTAGCGCGTTTTAAAGTTGATATCGCTTTTGTTTATAACTTCCACATTTATTCGAATTGTGCAACGAAACTTTGCACAGATTAGCGGAGTCACATTTTCTACTGAAGTACCAAGTTTCGGAAGTGCAGCTCTTGTACTGCCGGAGATATGTCGATACAAACTGAATACGCAAAACATCATCAAAATTTAGCGCGTTTTAAAGTTGATATCGCTTTTGTTTATAACTTCCACATTTATTCGAATTGTGCAACAAAACTTTGCAGACAGTCGCGGATAGGCCTTTTCTACTGAAGTACCAAGTTTCAGAAGTGCAGCTTTCGTACTGGCGGAGATATGTCGATACAAACTGAATACGCAAACTATCAACAAAATTTAGTGCGATTTAAAGTGGATATCGCTTTTGTTTATAACTTCCACATTCTTGAGAATTGTGCAACGAAACTTTGCAGAGATAAGCGGAGTCACATGTTCTACTAAAGTACCAAGTTTCAGAAGTGCAGCTCTTGTACTGTCGGAGATATGTCGATACAAACTGAATACGCAAACTATCAACAAAATTTAGTGCGATTTAAAGTGGATATCGCTTTTGTTTATAACTTCCACATTCTTTAGAAGTGTGCAACGAAACTTTGCAGAGATAAGCGGAGTCACATGTTCTACTGAAGTACCAAGTTTCAGAAGTGCAGCTCTTGTACTGTCGGAGATATGTCGATACAAACTGAATACGCAAAACATCAACAAAATTTAGCGCGTTTTAAAGTTGATATCGCTTTTGTTCATAACTTCCACATTTATTAGAATTGTGCAACGAAACTTTGCACAGATTAGCGGAGTCATATTTTCTACTGAAGTACCAAGTTTCGGAAGTGCAGCTCTTGTACTGCCGGAGATATGTCGATACAAACTGAATACGCAACACATCATCAAAATTTAGCGCGTTTTAAAGTTGATATCGCTTTTGTTTATAACTTCCACATTTATTCGAATTGTGCAACGAAACTTTGCAGACAGTCGCGGATAGGCCTTTTCTACTGAAGTACCAAGTTTCAGAAGTGCAGCTTTTGTACTGGCGGAGATATGTCGATACAAACTGAATACGCAAACTATCAACAAAATTTAGTGCGATTTAAAGTGGATATCGCTTTTGTTTATAACTTCCACATTCTTGAGAATTGTGCAACGAAACTTTGCAGAGATAAGCGGAGTCACATGTTCTACTGAAGTACCAAGTTTCAGAAGTGCAGCTCTTGTACTGTCGGAGATATGTCGATACAAACTGAATACGCAAACTATCAACAAAATTTAGTGCGATTTAAAGTGGATATCGCTTTTGTTTATAACTTCCACATTCTTTAGAAGTGTGCAACGAAACTTTGCAGAGATAAGCGGAGTCACATGTTCTACTGAAGTACCAAGTTTCAGAAGTGCAGCTCTTGTACTGTCGGAGATATGTCGATACAAACTGAATACGCAAAACATCAACAAAATTTAGCGCGTTTTAAAGTGGATATCGCTTTTGTTTATAACTTCCACATTTATTAGAATTGTGCAACGAAACTTTGCACAGATTAGCGGAGTCATATTTTCTACTGAAGTACCAAGTTTCGGAAGTGCAGCTCTTGTACTGCCGGAGATATGTCGATACAAACTGAATACGCAAAACATCATCAAAATTTAGCGCGTTTTAAAGTTTATATCGCTATTGTTTATAACTTCCACATTTATTCGAATTGTGCAACGAAACTTTGCAGACAGTCGCGGATAGGCCTTTTCTACTGAAGTACCAAGTTTCAGAAGTGCAGCTTTTGTACTGGCGGAGATATGTCGATACAAACTGAATACGCAAACTATCAACAAAATTTAGTGCGATTAAAAGTGGATATCGCTTTTGTTTATAACTTCCACATTCTTTAGAATTGTGCAACGTAACTTTGCAGAGATAAGCGGAGTCACATTTTCTACTGAAGTACCAAGTTTCAGAAGTGCAGCTCTTGTACTGTCGGAGATATGTCCATACAAACTGAATACGCAAAACATCAACAAAATTTAGCGCGTTTTAAAGTTGATATCGCTTTTGTTTATAACTTCCACATTTATTCGAATTGTGCAACGAAACTTTGCACAGATTAGCGGAGTCACATTTTCTACTGAAGTACCAAGTTTCGGAAGTGCAGCTCTTGTACTGCCGGAGATATGTCGATACAAACTGAATACGCAAAACATCATCAAAATTTAGCGCGTTTTAAAGTTGATATCGCTTTTGTTTATAACTTCCACATTTATTCGAATTGTGCAACAAAACTTTGCAGACAGTCGCGGATAGGCCTTTTCTACTGAAGTACCAAGTTTCAGAAGTGCAGCTTTCGTACTGGCGGAGATATGTCGATACAAACTGAATACGCAAACTATCAACAAAATTTAGTGCGATTTAAAGTGGATATCGCTTTTGTTTATAACTTCCACATTCTTTAGAAGTGTGCAACGAAACTTTGCAGAGATAAGCGGAGTCACATGTTCTACTGAAGTACCAAGTTTCAGAAGTGCAGCTCTTGTACTGTCGGAGATATGTCGATACAAACTGAATACGCAAAACATCAACAAAATTTAGCGCGTTTTAAAGTTGATATCGCTTTTGTTTATAACTTCCACATTTATTAGAATTGTGCAACGAAACTTTGCACAGATTAGCGGAGTCATATTTTCTACTGAAGTACCAAGTTTCGAAGTGCAGCTCTTGTACTGCCGGAGATATGTCGATACAAACTGAATACGCAACACATCATCAAAATTTAGCGCGTTTTAAAGTTGATATCGCTTTTGTTTATAACTTCCACATTTATTCGAATTGTGCAACGAAACTTTGCAGACAGTCGCGGATAGGCCTTTTCTACTGAAGTACCAAGTTTCAGAAGTGCAGCTTTTGTACTGGCGGAGATATGTCGATACAAACTGAATACGCAAACTATCAACAAAATTTAGTGCGATTTAAAGTGGATATCGCTTTTGTTTATAACTTCCACATTCTTTAGAAGTGTGCAACGAAACTTTGCAGAGATAAGCGGAGTCACATGTTCTACTGAAGTACCAAGTTTCAGAAGTGCAGCTCTTGTACTGTCGGAGATATGTCGATACAAACTGAATACGCAAAACATCAACAAAATTTAGCGCGTTTTAAAGTTGATATCGCTTTTGTTTATAACTTCCACATTTATTAGAATTGTGCAACGAAACTTTGCACAGATTAGCGGAGTCATATTTTCTACTGAAGTACCAAGTTTCGGAAGTGCAGCTCTTGTACTGCCGGAGATATGTCGATACAAACTGAATACGCAAAACATCATCCAAATTTAGCGCGTTTTAAAGTTTATATCGCTTTTGTTTATAACTTCCACATTTATTCGAATTGTGCAACGAAACTTTGCAGACAGTCGCGGATAGGCCTTTTCTACTGAAGTACCAAGTTTCAGAAGTGCAGCTTTTGTACTGGCGGAGATATGTCGATACAAACTGAATACGCAAACTATCAACAAAATTTAATGCGATTAAAAGTGGATATCGCTTTTGTTTATAACTTCCACATTCTTTAGAATTGTGCAACGTAACTTTGCAGAGATAAGCGGAGTCACATTTTCTACTGAAGTACCAAGTTTCAGAAGTGCAGCTCTTGTACTGTCGGAGATATGTCCATACAAACTGAATACGCAAAACATCAACAAAATTTAGCGCGTTTTAAAGTTGATATCGCTTTTGTTTATAACTTCCACATTTATTCGAATTGTGCAACGAAACTTTGCACAGATTAGCGGAGTCACATTTTCTACTGAAGTACCAAGTTTCGGAAGTGCAGCTCTTGTACTGCCGGAGATATGTCGATACAAACTGAATACGCAAAACATCATCAAAATTTAGCGCGTTTTAAAGTTGATATCGCTTTTGTTTATAACTTCCACATTTATTCGAATTGTGCAACAAAACTTTGCAGACAGTAGCGGATAGGCCTTTTCTACTGAAGTACCAAGTTTCAGAAGTGCAGCTTTCGTACTGGCGGAGATATGTCGATACAAACTGAATACGCAAACTATCAACAAAATTTAGTGCGATTTAAAGTGGATATCGCTTTTGTTTATAACTTCCACATTCTTTAGAAGTGTGCAACGAAACTTTGCAGAGATAAGCGGAGTCACATGTTCTACTGAAGTACCAAGTTTCAGAAGTGCAGCTCTTGTACTGTCGGAGATATGTCGATACAAACTGAATACGCAAAACATCAACAAAATTTAGCGCGTTTTAAAGTTGATATCGCTTTTGTTTATAACTTCCACATTTATTAGAATTGTGCAACGAAACTTTGCACAGATTAGCGGAGTCATATTTTCTACTGAAGTACCAAGTTTCGGAAGTGCAGCTCTTGTACTGCCGGAGATATGTCGATACAAACTGAATACGCAACACATCATCAAAATTTAGCGCGTTTTAAAGTTGATATCGCTTTTGTTTATAACTTCCACATTTATTCGAATTGTGCAACGAAACTTTGCAGACAGTCGCGGATAGGCCTTTTCTACTGAAGTACCAAGTTTCAGAAGTGCAGCTTTTGTACTGGCGGAGATATGTCGATACAAACTGAATACGCAAACTATCAACAAAATTTAGTGCGATTAAAAGTGGATATCGCTTTTGTTTATAACTTCCACATTCTTTAGAATTGTGCAACGTAACTTTGCAGAGATAAGCGGAGTCACATTTTCTACTGAAGTACCAAGTTTCAGAAGTGCAGCTCTTGTACTGTCGGAGATATGTCCATACAAACTGAATACGCAAAACATCAACAAAATTTAGCGCGTTTTAAAGTTGATATCGCTTTTGTTCATAACTTCCACATTTATTAGAATTGTGCAACGAAACTTTGCACAGATTAGCGGAGTCATATTTTCTACTGAAGTACCAAGTTTCGGAAGTGCAGCTCTAGTACTGCCGGAGATATGTCGATACAAACTGAATACGCAACACATCATCAAAATTTAGCGCGTTTTAAAGTTGATATCGCTTTTGTTTATAACTTCCACATTTATTCGAATTGTGCAACGAAACTTTGCAGACAGTCGCGGATAGGCCTTTTCTACTGAAGTACCAAGTTTCAGAAGTGCAGCTTTCGTACTGGCGGAGATATGTCGATACAAACTGAATACGCAAACTATCAACAAAATTTAGTGCGATTTAAAGTGGATATCGCTTTTGTTTATAACTTCCACATTCTTTAGAAGTGTGCAACGAAACTTTGCAGAGATAAGCGGAGTCACATGTTCTACTGAAGTACCAAGTTTCAGAAGTGCCGCTCTTGTACTGTCGGAGATATGTCGATACAAACTGAATACGCAAAACATCAACAAAATTTAGCGCGTTTTAAAGTGGATATCGCTTTTGTTTATAACTTCCACATTTATTAGAATTGTGCAACGAAACTTTGCACAGATTAGCGGAGTCATATTTTCTACTGAAGTACCAAGTTTCGGAAGTGCAGCTCTTGTACTGCCGGAGATATGTCGATACAAACTGAATACGCAAAACATCATCAAAATTTAGCGCGTTTTAAAGTTTATATCGCTTTTGTTTATAACTTCCACATTTATTCGAATTGTGCAACGAAACTTTGCAGACAGTCGCGGATAGGCCTTTTCTACTGAAGTACCAAGTTTCAGAAGTGCAGCTTTTGTACTGGCGGAGATATGTCGATACAAACTGAATACGCAAACTATCAACAAAATTTAGTGCGATTAAAAGTGGATATCGCTTTTGTTTATAACTTCCACATTCTTTAGAATTGTGCAACGTAACTTTGCAGAGATAAGCGGAGTCACATTTTCTACTGAAGTACCAAGTTTCAGAAGTGCAGCTCTTGTACTGGCGGAGATATGTCCATACAAACTGAATACGCAAAACATCAACAAAATTTAGCGCGTTTTAAAGTTGATATCGCTTTTGTTTATAACTTCCACATTTATTCGAATTGTGCAACGAAACTTTGCACAGATTAGCGGACTCACATTTTCTACTGAAGTACCAAGTTTCGGAAGTGCAGCTCTTGTACTGCCGGAGATATGTCGATACAAACTGAATACGCAAAACATCATCAAAATTTAGCGCGTTTTAAAGTTGATATCGCTTTTGTTTATAACTTCCACATTTATTCGAATTGTGCAACAAAACTTTGCAGACAGTCGCGGATAGGCCTTTTCTACTGAAGTACCAAGTTTCAGAAGTGCAGCTTTTGTACTGGCGGAGATATGTCGATACAAACTGAATACGCAAACTATCAACAAAATTTAGTGCGATTAAAAGTGGATATCGCTTTTGTTTATAACTTCCACATTCTTTAGAATTGTGCAACGTAACTTTGCAGAGATAAGCGGAGTCACATTTTCTACTGAAGTACCAAGTTTCAGAAGTGCAGCTCTTGTACTGTCGGAGATATGTCCATACAAACTGAATACGCAAAACATCAACAAAATTTAGCGCGTTTTAAAGTTGATATCGCTTTTGTTTATAACTTCCACATTTATTCGAATTGTGCAACGAAACTTTGCACAGATTAGCGGAGTCACATTTTCTACTGAAGTACCAAGTTTCGGAAGTGCAGCTCTTGTACTGCCGGAGATATGTCGATACAAACTGAATACGCAAAACATCATCAAAATTTAGCGCGTTTTAAAGTTGATATCGCTTTTGTTTATAACTTCCACATTTATTCGAATTGTGCAACAAAACTTTGCAGACAGTCGCGGATAGGCCTTTTCTACTGAAGTACCAAGTTTCAGAAGTGCAGCTTTCGTACTGGCGGAGATATGTCGATACAAACTGAATACGCAAACTATCAACAAAATTTAGTGCGATTTAAAGTGGATATCGCTTTTGTTTATAACTTCCACATTCTTGAGAATTGTGTAACGAAACTTTGCAGAGATAAGCGGAGTCACATGTTCTACTAAAGTACCAAGTTTCAGAAGTGCAGCTCTTGTACTGTCGGAGATATGTCGATACAAACTGAATACGCAAACTATCAACAAAATTTAGTGCGATTTAAAGTGGATATCGCTTTTGTTTATAACTTCCACATTCTTTAGAAGTGTGCAACGAAACTTTGCAGAGATAAGCGGAGTCACATGTTCTACTGAAGTACCAAGTTTCAGAAGTGCAGCTCTTGTACTGTCGGAGATATGTCGATACAAACTGAATACGCAAAACATCAACAAAATTTAGCGCGTTTTAAAGTTGATATCGCTTTTGTTCATAACTTCCACATTTATTAGAATTGTGCAACGAAACTTTGCACAGATTAGCGGAGTCATATTTTCTACTGAAGTACCAAGTTTCGGAAGTGCAGCTCTTGTACTGCCGGAGATATGTCGATACAAACTGAATACGCAACACATCATCAAAATTTAGCGCGTTTTAAAGTTGATATCGCTTTTGTTTATAACTTCCACATTTATTCGAATTGTGCAACGAAACTTTGCAGACAGTCGCGGATAGGCCTTTTCTACTGAAGTACCAAGTTTCAGAAGTGCAGCTTTTGTACTGGCGGAGATATGTCGATACAAACTGAATACGCAAACTATCAACAAAATTTAGTGCGATTTAAAGTGGATATCGCTTTTGTTTATAACTTCCACATTCTTGAGAATTGTGCAACGAAACTTTGCAGAGATAAGCGGAGTCACATGTTCTACTGAAGTACCAAGTTTCAGAAGTGCAGCTCTTGTACTGTCGGAGATATGTCGATACAAACTGAATACGCAAACTATCAACAAAATTTAGTGCGATTTAAAGTGGATATCGCTTTTGTTTATAACTTCCACATTCTTTAGAAGTGTGCAACGAAACTTTGCAGAGATAAGCGGAGTCACATGTTCTACTGAAGTACCAAGTTTCAGAAGTGCAGCTCTTGTACTGTCGGAGATATGTCGATACAAACTGAATACGCAAAACATCAACAAAATTTAGCGCGTTTTAAAGTGGATATCGCTTTTGTTTATAACTTCCACATTTATTAGAATTGTGCAACGAAACTTTGCACAGATTAGCGGAGTCATATTTTCTACTGAAGTACCAAGTTTCGGAAGTGCAGCTCTTGTACTGCCGGAGATATGTCGATACAAACTGAATACGCAAAACATCATCAAAATTTAGCGCGTTTTAAAGTTTATATCGCTTTTGTTTATAACTTCCACATTTATTCGAATTGTGCAACAAAACTTTGCAGACAGTCGCGGATAGGCCTTTTCTACTGAAGTACCAAGTTTCAGAAGTGCAGCTTTTGTACTGGCGGAGATATGTCGATACAAACTGAATACGCAAACTATCAACAAAATTTAGTGCGATTAAAAGTGGATATCGCTTTTGTTTATAACTTCCACATTCTTTAGAATTGTGCAATGTAACTTTGCAGAGATAAGCGGAGTCACATTTTCTACTGAAGTACCAAGTTTCAGAAGTGCAGCTCTTGTACTGTCGGAGATATGTCCATACAAACTGAATACGCAAAACATCAACAAAATTTAGCGCGTTTTAAAGTTGATATCGCTTTTGTTTATAACTTCCACATTTATTCGAATTGTGCAACGAAACTTTGCACAGATTAGCGGAGTCACATTTTCTACTGAAGTACCAAGTTTCGGAAGTGCAGCTCTTGTACTGCCGGAGATATGTCGATACAAACTGAATACGCAAAACATCATCAAAATTTAGCGCGTTTTAAAGTTGATATCGCTTTTGTTTATAACTTCCACATTTATTCGAATTGTGCAACAAAACTTTGCAGACAGTCGCGGATAGGCCTTTTCTACTGAAGTACCAAGTTTCAGAAGTGCAGCTTTCGTACTGGCGGAGATATGTCGATACAAACTGAATACGCAAACTATCAACAAAATTTAGTGCGATTTAAAGTGGATATCGCTTTTGTTTATAACTTCCACATTCTTTAGAAGTGTGCAACGAAACTTTGCAGAGATAAGCGGAGTCACATGTTCTACTGAAGTACCAAGTTTCAGAAGTGCAGCTCTTGTACTGTCGGAGATATGTCGATACAAACTGAATACGCAAAACATCAACAAAATTTAGCGCGTTTTAAAGTTGATATCGCTTTTGTTTATAACTTCCACATTTATTAGAATTGTGCAACGAAACTTTGCACAGATTAGCGGAGTCATATTTTCTACTGAAGTACCAAGTTTCGGAAGTGCAGCTCTTGTACTGCCGGAGATATGTCGATACAAACTGAATACGCAACACATCATCAAAATTTAGCGCGTTTTAAAGTTGATATCGCTTTTGTTTATAACTTCCACATTTATTCGAATTGTGCAACGAAACTTTGCAGACAGTCGCGGATAGGCCTTTTCTACTGAAGTACCAAGTTTCAGAAGTGCAGCTTTTGTACTGGCGGAGATATGTCGATACAAACTGAATACGCAAACTATCAACAAAATTTAGTGCGATTTAAAGTGGATATCGCTTTTGTTTATAACTTCCACATTCTTTAGAAGTGTGCAACGAAACTTTGCAGAGATAAGCGGAGTCACATGTTCTACTGAAGTACCAAGTTTCAGAAGTGCAGCTCTTGTACTGTCGGAGATATGTCGATACAAACTGAATACGCAAAACATCAACAAAATTTAGCGCGTTTTAAAGTTGATATCGCTTTTGTTTATAACTTCCACATTTATTAGAATTGTGCAACGAAACTTTGCACAGATTAGCGGAGTCATATTTTCTACTGAAGTACCAAGTTTCGGAAGTGCAGCTCTTGTACTGCCGGAGATATGTCGATACAAACTGAATACGCAAAACATCATCAAAATTTAGCGCGTTTTAAAGTTTATATCGCTTTTGTTTATAACTTCCACATTTATTCGAATTGTGCAACGAAACTTTGCAGACAGTCGCGGATAGGCCTTTTCTACTGAAGTACCAAGTTTCAGAAGTGCAGCTTTTGTACTGGCGGAGATATGTCGATACAAACTGAATACGCAAACTATCAACAAAATTTAATGCGATTAAAAGTGGATATCGCTTTTGTTTATAACTTCCACATTCTTTAGAATTGTGCAACGTAACTTTGCAGAGATAAGCGGAGTCACATTTTCTACTGAAGTACCAAGTTTCAGAAGTGCAGCTCTTGTACTGTCGGAGATATGTCCATACAAACTGAATACGCAAAACATCAACAAAATTTAGCGCGTTTTAAAGTTGATATCGCTTTTGTTTATAACTTCCACATTTATTCGAATTGTGCAACGAAACTTTGCACAGATTAGCGGAGTCACATTTTCTACTGAAGTACCAAGTTTCGGAAGTGCAGCTCTTGTACTGCCGGAGATATGTCGATACAAACTGAATACGCAAAACATCATCAAAATTTAGCGCGTTTTAAAGTTGATATCGCTTTTGTTTATAACTTCCACATTTATTCGAATTGTGCAACAAAACTTTGCAGACAGTAGCGGATAGGCCTTTTCTACTGAAGTACCAAGTTTCAGAAGTGCAGCTTTCGTACTGGCGGAGATATGTCGATACAAACTGAATACGCAAACTATCAACAAAATTTAGTGCGATTTAAAGTGGATATCGCTTTTGTTTATAACTTCCACATTCTTTAGAAGTGTGCAACGAAACTTTGCAGAGATAAGCGGAGTCACATGTTCTACTGAAGTACCAAGTTTCAGAAGTGCAGCTCTTGTACTGTCGGAGATATGTCGATACAAACTGAATACGCAAAACATCAACAAAATTTAGCGCGTTTTAAAGTTGATATCGCTTTTGTTTATAACTTCCACATTTATTAGAATTGTGCAACGAAACTTTGCACAGATTAGCGGAGTCATATTTTCTACTGAAGTACCAAGTTTCGGAAGTGCAGCTCTTGTACTGCCGGAGATATGTCGATACAAACTGAATACGCAACACATCATCAAAATTTAGCGCGTTTTAAAGTTGATATCGCTTTTGTTTATAACTTCCACATTTATTCGAATTGTGCAACGAAACTTTGCAGACAGTCGCGGATAGGCCTTTTCTACTGAAGTACCAAGTTTCAGAAGTGCAGCTTTTGTACTGGCGGAGATATGTCGATACAAACTGAATACGCAAACTATCAACAAAATTTAGTGCGATTTAAAGTGGATATCGCTTTTGTTTATAACTTCCACATTCTTTAGAAGTGTGCAACGAAACTTTGCAGAGATAAGCGGAGTCACATGTTCTACTGAAGTACCAAGTTTCAGAAGTGCAGCTCTTGTACTGTCGGAGATATGTCGATACAAACTGAATACGCAAAACATCAACAAAATTTAGCGCGTTTTAAAGTTGATATCGCTTTTGTTTATAACTTCCACATTTATTAGAATTGTGCAACGAAACTTTGCACAGATTAGCGGAGTCATATTTTCTACTGAAGTACCAAGTTTCGGAAGTGCAGCTCTTGTACTGCCGGAGATATGTCGATACAAACTGAATACGCAAAACATCATCAAAATTTAGCGCGTTTTAAAGTTTATATCGCTTTTGTTTATAACTTCCACATTTATTCGAATTGTGCAACGAAACTTTGCAGACAGTCGCGGATAGGCCTTTTCTACTGAAGTACCAAGTTTCAGAAGTGCAGCTTTTGTACTGGCGGAGATATGTCGATACAAACTGAATACGCAAACTATCAACAAAATTTAATGCGATTAAAAGTGGATATCGCTTTTGTTTATAACTTCCACATTCTTTAGAATTGTGCAACGTAACTTTGCAGAGATAAGCGGAGTCACATTTTCTACTGAAGTACCAAGTTTCAGAAGTGCAGCTCTTGTACTGTCGGAGATATGTCCATACAAACTGAATACGCAAAACATCAACAAAATTTAGCGCGTTTTAAAGTTGATATCGCTTTTGTTTATAACTTCCACATTTATTCGAATTGTGCAACGAAACTTTGCACAGATTAGCGGAGTCACATTTTCTACTGAAGTACCAAGTTTCGGAAGTGCAGCTCTTGTACTGCCGGAGATATGTCGATACAAACTGAATACGCAAAACATCATCAAAATTTAGCGCGTTTTAAAGTTGATATCGCTTTTGTTTATAACTTCCACATTTATTCGAATTGTGCAACAAAACTTTGCAGACAGTAGCGGATAGGCCTTTTCTACTGAAGTACCAAGTTTCAGAAGTGCAGCTTTCGTACTGGCGGAGATATGTCGATACAAACTGAATACGCAAACTATCAACAAAATTTAGTGCGATTTAAAGTGGATATCGCTTTTGTTTATAACTTCCACATTCTTTAGAAGTGTGCAACGAAACTTTGCAGAGATAAGCGGAGTCACATGTTCTACTGAAGTACCAAGTTTCAGAAGTGCAGCTCTTGTACTGTCGGAGATATGTCGATACAAACTGAATACGCAAAACATCAACAAAATTTAGCGCGTTTTAAAGTTGATATCGCTTTTGTTTATAACTTCCACATTTATTAGAATTGTGCAACGAAACTTTGCACAGATTAGCGGAGTCATATTTTCTACTGAAGTACCAAGTTTCGGAAGTGCAGCTCTTGTACTGCCGGAGATATGTCGATACAAACTGAATACGCAACACATCATCAAAATTTAGCGCGTTTTAAAGTTGATATCGCTTTTGTTTATAACTTCCACATTTATTCGAATTGTGCAACGAAACTTTGCAGACAGTCGCGGATAGGCCTTTTCTACTGAAGTACCAAGTTTCAGAAGTGCAGCTTTTGTACTGGCGGAGATATGTCGATACAAACTGAATACGCAAACTATCAACAAAATTTAGTGCGATTAAAAGTGGATATCGCTTTTGTTTATAACTTCCACATTCTTTAGAATTGTGCAACGTAACTTTGCAGAGATAAGCGGAGTCACATTTTCTACTGAAGTACCAAGTTTCAGAAGTGCAGCTCTTGTACTGTCGGAGATATGTCCATACAAACTGAATACGCAAAACATCAACAAAATTTAGCGCGTTTTAAAGTTGATATCGCTTTTGTTTATAACTTCCACATTTATTCGAATTGTGCAACGAAACTTTGCACAGATTAGCGGAGTCACATGTTCTACTGAAGTACCAAGTTTCGGAAGTGCAGCTCTTGTACTGCCGGAGATATGTCGATACAAACTGAATACGCAAAACATCATCAAAATTTAGCGCGTTTTAAAGTTGATATCGCTTTTGTTTATAACTTCCACATTTATTCGAATTGTGCAACAAAACTTTGCAGACAGTCGCGGATAGGCCTTTTCTACTGAAGTACCAAGTTTCAGAAGTGCAGCTTTCGTACTGGCGGAGATATGTCGATACAAACTGAATACGCAAACTATCAACAAAATTTAGTGCGATTTAAAGTGGATATCGCTTTTGTTTATAACTTCCACATTCTTGAGAATTGTGCAACGAAACTTTGCAGAGATAAGCGGAGTCACATGTTCTACTGAAGTACCAAGTTTCAGAAGTGCAGCTCTTGTACTGTCGGAGATATGTCGATACAAACTGAATACGCAAAACATCAACAAAATTTAGCGCGTTTTAAAGTTGATATCGCTTTTGTTTATAACTTCCACATTTATTAGAATTGTGCAACGAAACTTTGCACAGATTAGCGGAGTCATATTTTCTACTGAAGTACCAAGTTTCGGAAGTGCAGCTCTTGTACTGCCGGAGATATGTCGATACAAACTGAATACGCAACACATCATCAAAATTTAGCGCGTTTTAAAGTTGATATCGCTTTTGTTTATAACTTCCACATTTATTCGAATTGTGCAACGAAACTTTGCAGACAGTCGCGGATAGGCCTTTTCTACTGAAGTACCAAGTTTCAGAAGTGCAGCTTTTGTACTGGCGGAGATATGTCGATACAAACTGAATACGCAAACTATCAACAAAATTTAGTGCGATTTAAAGTGGATATCGCTTTTGTTTATAACTTCCACATTCTTTAGAAGTGTGCAACGAAACTTTGCAGAGATAAGCGGAGTCACATGTTCTACTGAAGTACCAAGTTTCAGAAGTGCAGCTCTTGTACTGTCGGAGATATGTCGATACAAACTGAATACGCAAAACATCAACAAAATTTAGCGCGTTTTAAAGTGGATATCGCTTTTGTTTATAACTTCCACATTTATTAGAATTGTGCAACGAAACTTTGCACAGATTAGCGGAGTCATATTTTCTACTGAAGTACCAAGTTTCGGAAGTGCAGCTCTTGTACTGCCGGAGATATGTCGATACAAACTGAATACGCAAAACATCATCAAAATTTAGCGCGTTTTAAAGTTTATATCGCTTTTGTTTATAACTTCCACATTTATTCGAATTGTGCAACGAAACTTTGCAGACAGTCGCGGATAGGCCTTTTCTACTGAAGTACCAAGTTTCAGAAGTGCAGCTTTTGTACTGGCGGAGATATGTCGATACAAACTGAATACGCAAACTATCAACAAAATTTAGTGCGATTAAAAGTGGATATCGCTTTTGTTTATAACTTCCACATTCTTTAGAATTGTGCAACGTAACTTTGCAGAGATAAGCGGAGTCACATTTTCTACTGAAGTACCAAGTTTCAGAAGTGCAGCTCTTGTACTGTCGGAGATATGTCCATACAAACTGAATACGCAAAACATCAACAAAATTTAGCGCGTTTTAAAGTTGATATCGCTTTTGTTTATAACTTCCACATTTATTCGAATTGTGCAACGAAACTTTGCACAGATTAGCGGAGTCACATTTTCTACTGAAGTACCAAGTTTCGGAAGTGCAGCTCTTGTACTGCCGGAGATATGTCGATACAAACTGAATACGCAAAACATCATCAAAATTTAGCGCGTTTTAAAGTTGATATCGCTTTTGTTTATAACTTCCACATTTATTCGAATTGTGCAACAAAACTTTGCAGACAGTAGCGGATAGGCCTTTTCTACTGAAGTACCAAGTTTCAGAAGTGCAGCTTTCGTACTGGCGGAGATATGTCGATACAAACTGAATACGCAAACTATCAACAAAATTTAGTGCGATTTAAAGTGGATATCGCTTTTGTTTATAACTTCCACATTCTTTAGAAGTGTGCAACGAAACTTTGCAGAGATAAGCGGAGTCACATGTTCTACTGAAGTACCAAGTTTCAGAAGTGCAGCTCTTGTACTGTCGGAGATATGTCGATACAAACTGAATACGCAAAACATCAACAAAATTTAGCGCGTTTTAAAGTTGATATCGCTTTTGTTTATAACTTCCACCATTATTAGAATTGTGCAACGAAACTTTGCACAGATTAGCGGAGTCATATTTTCTACTGAAGTACCAAGTTTCGGAAGTGCAGCTCTTGTACTGCCGGAGATATGTCGATACAAACTGAATACGCAACACATCATCAAAATTTAGCGCGTTTTAAAGTTGATATCGCTTTTGTTTATAACTTCCACATTTATTCGAATTGTGCAACGAAACTTTGCAGACAGTCGCGGATAGGCCTTTTCTACTGAAGTACCAAGTTTCAGAAGTGCAGCTTTTGTACTGGCGGAGATATGTCGATACAAACTGAATACGCAAACTATCAACAAAATTTAGTGCGATTAAAAGTGGATATCGCTTTTGTTTATAACTTCCACATTCTTTAGAATTGTGCAACGTAACTTTGCAGAGATAAGCGGAGTCACATTTTCTACTGAAGTACCAAGTTTCAGAAGTGCAGCTCTTGTACTGTCGGAGATATGTCCATACAAACTGAATACGCAAAACATCAACAAAATTTAGCGCGTTTTAAAGTTGATATCGCTTTTGTTTATAACTTCCACATTTATTCGAATTGTGCAACGAAACTTTGCACAGATTAGCGGAGTCACATGTTCTACTGAAGTACCAAGTTTCGGAAGTGCAGCTCTTGTACTGCCGGAGATATGTCGATACAAACTGAATACGCAAAACATCATCAAAATTTAGCGCGTTTTAAAGTTGATATCGCTTTTGTTTATAACTTCCACATTTATTCGAATTGTGCAACAAAACTTTGCAGACAGTCGCGGATAGGCCTTTTCTACTGAAGTACCAAGTTTCAGAAGTGCAGCTTTCGTACTGGCGGAGATATGTCGATACAAACTGAATACGCAAACTATCAACAAAATTTAGTGCGATTTAAAGTGGATATCGCTTTTGTTTATAACTTCCACATTCTTTAGAAGTGTGCAACGAAACTTTGCAGAGATAAGCGGAGTCACATGTTCTACTGAAGTACCAAGTTTCAGAAGTGCAGCTCTTGTACTGTCGGAGATATGTCGATACAAACTGAATACGCAAAACATCAACAAAATTTAGCGCGTTTTAAAGTTGATATCGCTTTTGTTTATAACTTCCACATTTATTAGAATTGTGCAACGAAACTTTGCACAGATTAGCGGAGTCATATTTTCTACTGAAGTACCAAGTTTCGGAAGTGCAGCTCTTGTACTGCCGGAGATATGTCGATACAAACTGAATACGCAACACATCATCAAAATTTAGCGCGTTTTAAAGTTGATATCGCTTTTGTTTATAACTTCCACATTTATTCGAATTGTGCAACGAAACTTTGCAGACAGTCGCGGATAGGCCTTTTCTACTGAAGTACCAAGTTTCAGAAGTGCAGCTTTTGTACTGGCGGAGATATGTCGATACAAACTGAATACGCAAACTATCAACAAAATTTAGTGCGATTAAAAGTGGATATCGCTTTTGTTTATAACTTCCACATTCTTTAGAATTGTGCAACGTAACTTTGCAGAGATAAGCGGAGTCACATTTTCTACTGAAGTACCAAGTTTCAGAAGTGCAGCTCTTGTACTGTCGGAGATATGTCCATACAAACTGAATACGCAAAACATCAACAAAATTTAGCGCGTTTTAAAGTTGATATCGCTTTTGTTTATAACTTCCACATTTATTCGAATTGTGCAACGAAACTTTGCACAGATTAGCGGAGTCACATGTTCTACTGAAGTACCAAGTTTCGGAAGTGCAGCTCTTGTACTGCCGGAGATATGTCGATACAAACTGAATACGCAAAACATCATCAAAATTTAGCGCGTTTTAAAGTTGATATCGCTTTTGTTTATAACTTCCACATTTATTCGAATTGTGCAACAAAACTTTGCAGACAGTCGCGGATAGGCCTTTTCTACTGAAGTACCAAGTTTCAGAAGTGCAGCTTTCGTACTGGCGGAGATATGTCGATACAAACTGAATACGCAAACTATCAACAAAATTTAGTGCGATTTAAAGTGGATATCGCTTTTGTTTATAACTTCCACATTCTTGAGAATTGTGCAACGAAACTTTGCAGAGATAAGCGGAGTCACATGTTCTACTGAAGTACCAAGTTTCAGAAGTGCAGCTCTTGTACTGTCGGAGATATGTCGATACAAACTGAATACGCAAAACATCAACAAAATTTAGCGCGTTTTAAAGTTGATATCGCTTTTGTTTATAACTTCCACATTTATTAGAATTGTGCAACGAAACTTTGCACAGATTAGCGGAGTCATATTTTCTACTGAAGTACCAAGTTTCGGAAGTGCAGCTCTTGTACTGCCGGAGATATGTCGATACAAACTGAATACGCAACACATCATCAAAATTTAGCGCGTTTTAAAGTTGATATCGCTTTTGTTTATAACTTCCACATTTATTCGAATTGTGCAACGAAACTTTGCAGACAGTCGCGGATAGGCCTTTTCTACTGAAGTACCAAGTTTCAGAAGTGCAGCTTTTGTACTGGCGGAGATATGTCGATACAAACTGAATACGCAAACTATCAACAAAATTTAGTGCGATTTAAAGTGGATATCGCTTTTGTTTATAACTTCCACATTCTTTAGAAGTGTGCAACGAAACTTTGCAGAGATAAGCGGAGTCACATGTTCTACTGAAGTACCAAGTTTCAGAAGTGCAGCTCTTGTACTGTCGGAGATATGTCGATACAAACTGAATACGCAAAACATCAACAAAATTTAGCGCGTTTTAAAGTGGATATCGCTTTTGTTTATAACTTCCACATTTATTAGAATTGTGCAACGAAACTTTGCACAGATTAGCGGAGTCATATTTTCTACTGAAGTACCAAGTTTCGGAAGTGCAGCTCTTGTACTGCCGGAGATATGTCGATACAAACTGAATACGCAAAACATCATCAAAATTTAGCGCGTTTTAAAGTTTATATCGCTTTTGTTTATAACTTCCACATTTATTCGAATTGTGCAACGAAACTTTGCAGACAGTCGCGGATAGGCCTTTTCTACTGAAGTACCAAGTTTCAGAAGTGCAGCTTTTGTACTGGCGGAGATATGTCGATACAAACTGAATACGCAAACTATCAACAAAATTTAGTGCGATTAAAAGTGGATATCGCTTTTGTTTATAACTTCCACATTCTTTAGAATTGTGCAACGTAACTTTGCAGAGATAAGCGGAGTCACATTTTCTACTGAAGTACCAAGTTTCAGAAGTGCAGCTCTTGTACTGTCGGAGATATGTCCATACAAACTGAATACGCAAAACATAAACAAAATTTAGCGCGTTTTAAAGTTGATATCGCTTTTGTTTATAACTTCCACATTTATTCGAATTGTGCAACGAAACTTTGCACAGATACGCGGAGTCACATTTTCTACTGAAGTACCAAGTTTCGGAAGTGCAGCTCTTGTACTGCCGGAGATATGTCGATACAAACTGAATACGCAAAACATCATCAAAATTTAGCGCGTTTTAAAGTTGATATCGCTTTTGTTTATAACTTCCACATTTATTCGAATTGTGCAACAAAACTTTGCAGACAGTCGCGGATAGGCCTTTTCTACTGAAGTACCAAGTTTCAGAAGTGCAGCTTTCGTACTGGCGGAGATATGTCGATACAAACTGAATACGCAAACTATCAACAAAATTTAGTGCGATTTAAAGTGGATATCGCTTTTGTTTATAACTTCCACATTCTTTAGAAGTGTGCAACGAAACTTTGCAGAGATAAGCGGAGTCACATGTTCTACTGAAGTACCAAGTTTCAGAAGTGCAGCTCTTGTACTGTCGGAGATATGTCGATACAAACTGAATACGCAAAACATCAACAAAATTTAGCGCGTTTTAAAGTTGATATCGCTTTTGTTTATAACTTCCACATTTATTAGAATTGTGCAACGAAACTTTGCACAGATTAGCGGAGTCATATTTTCTACTGAAGTACCAAGTTTCGGAAGTGCAGCTCTTGTACTGCCGGAGATATGTCGATACAAACTGAATACGCAACACATCATCAAAATTTAGCGCGTTTTAAAGTTGATATCGCTTTTGTTTATAACTTCCACATTTATTCGAATTGTGCAACGAAACTTTGCAGACAGTCGCGGATAGGCCTTTTCTACTGAAGTACCAAGTTTCAGAAGTGCAGCTTTTGTACTGGCGGAGATATGTCGATACAAACTGAATACGCAAACTATCAACAAAATTTAGTGCGATTAAAAGTGGATATCGCTTTTGTTTATAACTTCCACATTCTTTAGAATTGTGCAACGTAACTTTGCAGAGATAAGCGGAGTCACATTTTCTACTGAAGTACCAAGTTTCAGAAGTGCAGCTCTTGTACTGTCGGAGATATGTCCATACAAACTGAATACGCAAAACATCAACAAAATTTAGCGCGTTTTAAAGTTGATATCGCTTTTGTTTATAACTTCCACATTTATTCGAATTGTGCAACGAAACTTTGCACAGATTAGCGGAGTCACATGTTCTACTGAAGTACCAAGTTTCGGAAGTGCAGCTCTTGTACTGCCGGAGATATGTCGATACAAACTGAATACGCAAAACATCATCAAAATTTAGCGCGTTTTAAAGTTGATATCGCTTTTGTTTATAACTTCCACATTTATTCGAATTGTGCAACAAAACTTTGCAGACAGTCGCGGATAGGCCTTTTCTACTGAAGTACCAAGTTTCAGAAGTGCAGCTTTCGTACTGGCGGAGATATGTCGATACAAACTGAATACGCAAACTATCAACAAAATTTAGTGCGATTTAAAGTGGATATCGCTTTTGTTTATAACTTCCACATTCTTGAGAATTGTGCAACGAAACTTTGCAGAGATAAGCGGAGTCACATGTTCTACTGAAGTACCAAGTTTCAGAAGTGCAGCTCTTGTACTGTCGGAGATATGTCGATACAAACTGAATACGCAAACTATCAACAAAATTTAGTGCGATTTAAAGTGGATATCGCTTTTGTTTATAACTTCCACATTCTTTAGAAGTGTGCAACGAAACTTTGCAGAGATAAGCGGAGTCACATGTTCTACTGAAGTACCAAGTTTCAGAAGTGCAGCTCTTGTACTGTCGGAGATATGTCGATACAAACTGAATACGCAAAACATCAACAAAATTTAGCGCGTTTTAAAGTGGATATCGCTTTTGTTTATAACTTCCACATTTATTAGAATTGTGCAACGAAACTTTGCACAGATTAGCGGAGTCATATTTTCTACTGAAGTACCAAGTTTCGGAAGTGCAGCTCTTGTACTGCCGGAGATATGTCGATACAAACTGAATACGCAAAACATCATCAAAATTTAGCGCGTTTTAAAGTTTATATCGCTTTTGTTTATAACTTCCACATTTATTCGAATTGTGCAACGAAACTTTGCAGACAGTCGCGGATAGGCCTTTTCTACTGAAGTACCAAGTTTCAGAAGTGCAGCTTTTGTACTGACGGAGATATGTCGATACAAACTGAATACGCAAACTATCAACAAAATTTAGTGCGATTAAAAGTGGATATCGCTTTTGTTTATAACTTCCACATTCTTTAGAATTGTGCAACGTAACTTTGCAGAGATAAGCGGAGTCACATTTTCTACTGAAGTACCAAGTTTCAGAAGTGCAGCTCTTGTACTGTCGGAGATATGTCCATACAAACTGAATACGCAAAACATCAACAAAATTTAGCGCGTTTTAAAGTTGATATCGCTTTTGTTTATAACTTCCACATTTATTCGAATTGTGCAACGAAACTTTGCACAGATACGCGGAGTCACATTTTCTACTGAAGTACCAAGTTTCGGAAGTGCAGCTCTTGTACTTCCGGAGATATGTCGATACAAACTGAATACGCAAAACATCATCAAAATTTAGCGCGTTTTAAAGTTGATATCGCTTTTGTTTATAACTTCCACAATTATTCGAATTGTGCTACAAAACTTTGCAGACAGTCGCGGATAAACCTTTTCTACTGAAGTACCAAGTTTCAGAAGTGCAGCTTTCGTACTGGCGGAGATATGTCGATACAAACTGAATACGCAAACTATCAACAAAATTTAGTGCGATTTAAAGTGGATATCGCTTTTGTTTATAACTTCCACATTCTTGAGAATTGTGCAACGAAACTTTGCAGAGATAAGCGGAGTCACATGTTCTACTGAAGTACCAAGTTTCGGAAGTGCAGCTCTTGTACTGTCGGAGATATGTCGATACAAACTGAATACGCAAACTATCAACAAAATTTAGTGCGATTTAAAGTGGATATCGCTTTTGTTTATAACTTCCACATTCTTTAGAAGTGTGCAACGAAACTTTGCAGAGATAAGCGGAGTCACATGTTCTACTGAAGTACCAAGTTTCGGAAGTGCAGCTCTTGTACTGCCGGAGATATGTCGATACAAACTGAATACGCAACACATCATCAAAATTTAGCGCGTTTTAAAGTTGATATCGCTTTTGTTTATAACTTCCACATTTATTCGAATTGTGCAACGAAACTTTGCAGACAGTCGCGGATAGGCCTTTTCTACTGAAGTACCAAGTTTCAGAAGTGCAGCTTTTGTACTGGCGGAGATATGTCGATACAAACTGAATACGCAAACTATCAACAAAATTTAGTGCGATTAAAAGTGGATATCGCTTTTGTTTATAACTTCCACATTCTTTAGAATTGTGCAACGTAACTTTGCAGAGATAAGCGGAGTCACATTTTCTACTGAAGTACCAAGTTTCAGAAGTGCAGCTCTTGTACTGTCGGAGATATGTCCATACAAACTGAATACGCAAAACATCAACAAAATTTAGCGCGTTTTAAAGTTGATATCGCTTTTGTTTATAACTTCCACATTTATTCGAATTGTGCAACGAAACTTTGCACAGATTAGCGGAGTCACATGTTCTACTGAAGTACCAAGTTTCGGAAGTGCAGCTCTTGTACTTCCGGAGATATGTCGATACAAACTGAATACGCAAAACATCATCAAAATTTAGCGCGTTTTAAAGTTGATATCGCTTTTGTTTATAACTTCCACAATTATTCGAATTGTGCTACAAAACTTTGCAGACAGTCGCGGATAGGCCTTTTCTACTGAAGTACCAAGTTTCAGAAGTGCAGCTTTCGTACTGGCGGAGATATGTCGATACAAACTGAATACGCAAACTATCAACAAAATTTAGTGCGATTTAAAGTGGATATCGCTTTTGTTTATAACTTCCACATTCTTGAGAATTGTGCAACGAAACTTTGCAGAGATAAGCGGAGTCACATGTTCTACTGAAGTACCAAGTTTCGGAAGTGCAGCTCTTGTACTGTCGGAGATATGTCGATACAAACTGAATACGCAAACTATCAACAAAATTTAGTGCGATTTAAAGTGGATATCGCTTTTGTTTATAACTTCCACATTCTTTAGAAGTGTGCAACGAAACTTTGCAGAGATAAGCGGAGTCACATGTTCTACTGAAGTACCAAGTTTCAGAAGTGCAGCTCTTGTACTGTCGGAGATATGTCGATACAAACTGAATACGCAAAACATCAACAAAATTTAGCGCGTTTTAAAGTTGATATCGCTTTTGTTTATAACTTCCACATTTATTAGAATTGTGCAACGAAACTTTGCACAGATTAGCGGAGTCATATTTTCTACTGAAGTACCAAGTTTCGGAAGTGCAGCTCTTGTACTGTCGGAGATATGTCGATACAAACTGAATACGCAACACATCATCAAAATTTAGCGCGTTTTAAAGTTGATATCGCTTTTGTTTATAACTTCCACATTTATTCGAATTGTGCAACGAAACTTTGCAGACAGTCGCGGATAGGCCTTTTCTACTGAAGTACCAAGTTTCAGAAGTGCAGCTTTTGTACTGGCGGAGATATGTCGATACAAACTGAATACGCAAACTATCAACAAAATTTAGTGCGATTAAAAGTGGATATCGCTTTTGTTTATAACTTCCACATTCTTTAGAATTGTGCAACGTAACTTTGCAGAGATAAGCGGAGTGACATTTTCTACTGAAGTACCAAGTTTCAGAAGTGCAGCTCTTGTACTGTCGGAGATATGTCCATACAAACTGAATACGCAAAACATCAACAAAATTTAGCGCGTTTTAAAGTTGATATCGCTTTTGTTTATAACTTCCACATTTATTCGAATTGTGCAACGAAACTTTGCACAGATTAGCGGAGTCACATTTTCTACTGAAGTACCAAGTTTCGGAAGTGCAGCTCTTGTACTGCCGGAGATATGTCGATACAAACTGAATACGCAAAACATCATCAAAATTTAGCGCGTTTTAAAGTTGATATCGCTTTTGTTTATAACTTCCACATTTATTCGAATTGTGCAACAAAACTTTGCAGACAGTCGCGGATAGGCCTTTTCTACTGAAGTACCAAGTTTCAGAAGTGCAGCTTTCGTACTGGCGGAGATATGTCGATACAAACTGAATACGCAAACTATCAACAAAATTTAGTGCGATTTAAAGTGGATATCGCTTTTGTTTATAACTTCCACATTCTTTAGAAGTGTGCAACGAAACTTTGCAGAGATAAGCGGAGTCACATGTTCTACTGAAGTACCAAGTTTCAGAATTGCAGCTCTTGTACTGTCGGAGATATGTCGATACAAACTGAATACGCAAAACATCAACAAAATTTAGCGCGTTTTAAAGTTAATATCGCTTTTGTTTATAACTTCCACATTTATTAGAATTGTGCAACGAAACTTTGCACAGATTAGCGGAGTCATATTTTCTACTGAAGTACAAACTTTCGGAAGTGCAGCTCTTGTACTGCCGGAGATATGTCGATACAAACTGAATACGCAACACATCATCAAAATTTAGCGCGTTTTAAAGTTGATATCGCTTTTGTTTATAACTTCCACATTTATTCGAATTGTGCAACGAAACTTTGCAGACAGTCGCGGATAGGCCTTTTCTACTGAAGTACCAAGTTTCAGAAGTGCAGCTTTCGTACTGGCGGAGATATGTCGATACAAACTGAATACGCAAACTATCAACAAAATTTAGTGCGATTTAAAGTGGATATCGCTTTTGTTTATAACTTCCACATTCTTTAGAAGTGTGCAACGAAACTTTGCAGAGATAAGCGGAGTCACATGTTCTACTGAAGTACCAAGTTTCAGAATTGCAGCTCTTGTACTGTCGGAGATATGTCGATACAAACTGAATACGCAAAACATCAACAAAATTTAGCGCGTTTTAAAGTTGATATCGCTTTTGTTTATAACTTCCACATTTATTAGAATTGTGCAACGAAACTTTGCACAGATTAGCGGAGTCATATTTTCTACTGAAGTACAAACTTTCGGAAGTGCAGCTCTTGTACTGCCGGAGATATGTCGATACAAACTGAATACGCAACACATCATCAAAATTTAGCGCGTTTTAAAGTTGATATCGCTTTTGTTTATAACTTCCACATTTATTCGAATTGTGCAACGAAACTTTGCAGACAGTCGCGGATAGGCCTTTTCTACTGAAGTACCAAGTTTCAGAAGTGCAGCTTTCGTACTGGCGGAGATATGTCGATACAAACTGAATACGCAAACTATCAACAAAATTTAGTGCGATTTAAAGTGGATATCGCTTTTGTTTATAACTTCCACATTCTTTAGAATTGTGCAACGAAACTTTGCAGAGATAAGCGGAGTCACATGTTCTACTGAAGTACCAAGTTTCAGAAGTGCAGCTCTTGTACTGTCGGAGATATGTCGATACAAACTGAATACGCAAAACATCAACAAAATTTAGCGCGTTTTAAAGTTGATATCGCTTTTGTTTATAACTTCCACATTTATTAGAATTGTGCAACGAAACTTTGCACAGATTAGCGGAGTCATATTTTCTACTGAAGTACCAACTTTCGGAAGTGCAGCTCTTGTACTGCCGGAGATATGTCGATACAAACTGAATACGCAACACATCATCAAAATTTAGCGCGTTTTAAAGTTGATATCGCTTTTGTTTATAACTTCCACATTTATTCGAATTGTGCTACAAAACTTTGCAGACAGTCGCGGATAGGCCTTTTCTACTGAAGTACCAAGTTTCAGAAGTGCAGCTTTCGTACTGGCGGAGATATGTCGATACAAACTGAATACGCAAACTATCAACAAAATTTAGTGCGATTTAAAGTGGATATCGCTTTTGTTTATAACTTCCACATTCTTGAGAATTGTGCAACGAAACTTTGCAGAGATAAGCGGAGTCACATGTTCTACTGAAGTACCAAGTTTCGGAAGTGCAGCTCTTGTACTGTCGGAGATATGTCGATACAAACTGAATACGCAAACTATCAACAAAATTTAGTGCGATTTAAAGTGGATATCGCTTTTGTTTATAACTTCCACATTCTTTAGAAGTGTGCAACGAAACTTTGCAGAGATAAGCGGAGTCACATGTTCTACTGAAGTACCAAGTTTCAGAAGTGCAGCTCTTGTACTGTCGGAGATATGTCGATACAAACTGAATACGCAAAACATCAACAAAATTTAGCGCGTTTTAAAGTTGATATCGCTTTTGTTTATAACTTCCACATTTATTAGAATTGTGCAACGAAACTTTGCACAGATTAGCGGAGTCATATTTTCTACTGAAGTACCAAGTTTCGGAAGTGCAGCTCTTGTACTGTCGGAGATATGTCGATACAAACTGAATACGCAACACATCATCAAAATTTAGCGCGTTTTAAAGTTGATATCGCTTTTGTTTATAACTTCCACATTTATTCGAATTGTGCAACGAAACTTTGCAGACAGTCGCGGATAGGCCTTTTCTACTGAAGTACCAAGTTTCAGAAGTGCAGCTTTTGTACTGGCGGAGATATGTCGATACAAACTGAATACGCAAACTATCAACAAAATTTAGTGCGATTAAAAGTGGATATCGCTTTTGTTTATAACTTCCACATTCTTTAGAATTGTGCAACGTAACTTTGCAGAGATAAGCGGAGTCACATTTTCTACTGAAGTACCAAGTTTCAGAAGTGCAGCTCTTGTACTGTCGGAGATATGTCCATACAAACTGAATACGCAAAACATCAACAAAATTTAGCGCGTTTTAAAGTTGATATCGCTTTTGTTTATAACTTCCACATTTATTCGAATTGTGCAACGAAACTTTGCACAGATTAGCGGAGTCACATTTTCTACTGAAGTACCAAGTTTCGGAAGTGCAGCTCTTGTACTGCCGGAGATATGTCGATACAAACTGAATACGCAAAACATCATCAAAATTTAGCGCGTTTTAAAGTTGATATCGCTTTTGTTTATAACTTCCACATTTATTCGAATTGTGCAACAAAACTTTGCAGACAGTCGCGGATAGGCCTTTTCTACTGAAGTACCAAGTTTCAGAAGTGCAGCTTTCGTACTGGCGGAGATATGTCGATACAAACTGAATACGCAAACTATCAACAAAATTTAGTGCGATTTAAAGTGGATATCGCTTTTGTTTATAACTTCCACATTCTTTAGAAGTGTGCAACGAAACTTTGCAGAGATAAGCGGAGTCACATGTTCTACTGAAGTACCAAGTTTCAGAATTGCAGCTCTTGTACTGTCGGAGATATGTCGATACAAACTGAATACGCAAAACATCAACAAAATTTAGCGCGTTTTAAAGTTGATATCGCTTTTGTTTATAACTTCCACATTTATTAGAATTGTGCAACGAAACTTTGCACAGATTAGCGGAGTCATATTTTCTACTGAAGTACAAACTTTCGGAAGTGCAGCTCTTGTACTGCCGGAGATATGTCGATACAAACTGAATACGCAACACATCATCAAAATTTAGCGCGTTTTAAAGTTGATATCGCTTTTGTTTATAACTTCCACATTTATTCGAATTGTGCAACGAAACTTTGCAGACAGTCGCGGATAGGCCTTTTCTACTGAAGTACCAAGTTTCAGAAGTGCAGCTTTCGTACTGGCGGAGATATGTCGATACAAACTGAATACGCAAACTATCAACAAAATTTAGTGCGATTTAAAGTGGATATCGCTTTTGTTTATAACTTCCACATTCTTTAGAATTGTGCAACGAAACTTTGCAGAGATAAGCGGAGTCACATGTTCTACTGAAGTACCAAGTTTCAGAAGTGCAGCTCTTGTACTGTCGGAGATATGTCGATACAAACTGAATACGCAAAACATCAACAAAATTTCGCGCGTTTTAAAGTTGATATCGCTTTTGTTTATAACTTCCACATTTATTAGAATTGTGCAACGAAACTTTGCACAGATTAGCGGAGTCATATTTTCTACTGAAGTACCAACTTTCGGAAGTGCAGCTCTTGTACTGCCGGAGATATGTCGATACAAACTGAATACGCAACACATCATCAAAATTTAGCGCGTTTTAAAGTTGATATCGCTTTTGTTTATAACTTCCACATTTATTCGAATTGTGCAACGAAACTTTGCAGACAGTCGCGGATAGGCCTTTTCTACTGAAGTACCAAGTTTCAGAAGTGCAGCTTTCGTACTGGCGGAGATATGTCGATACAAACTGAATACGCAAACTATCAACAAAATTTAGTGCGATTAAAAGTGGATATCGCTTTTGTTTATAACTTCCACATTCTTTAGAATTGTGCAACGTAACTTTGCAGAGATAAGCGGAGTCACATTTTCTACTGAAGTACCAAGTTTCAGAAGTGCAGCTCTTGTACTGTCGGAGTATGTCCATACAAACTGAATACGCAAAACATCAACAAAATTTAGCGCGTTTTAAAGTTGATATCGCTTTTGTTTATAACTTCCACATTTATTCGAATTGTGCAACGAAACTTTGCACAGATTAGCGGAGTCACATTTTCTACTGAAGTACCAAGTTTCGGAAGTGCAGCTCTTGTACTGCCGGAGATATGTCGATACAAACTGAATACGCAAAACATCATCAAAATTTAGCGCGTTTTAAAGTTGATATCGCTTTTGTTTATAACTTCCACATTTATTCGAATTGTGCAACAAAACTTTGCAGACAGTCGCGGATAGGCCTTTTCTACTGAAGTACCAAGTTTCAGAAGTGCAGCTTTCGTACTGGCGGAGATATGTCGATACAAACTGAATACGCAAACTATCAACAAAATTTAGTGCGATTTAAAGTGGATATCGCTTTTGTTTATAACTTCCACATTCTTTAGAAGTGTGCAACGAAACTTTGCAGAGATAAGCGGAGTCACATGTTCTACTGAAGTACCAAGTTTCAGAATTGCAGCTCTTGTACTGTCGGAGATATGTCGATACAAACTGAATACGCAAAACATCAACAAAATTTAGCGCGTTTTAAAGTTGATATCGCTTTTGTTTATAACTTCCACATTTATTAGAATTGTGCAACGAAACTTTGCACAGATTAGCGGAGTCATATTTTCTACTGAAGTACAAACTTTCGGAAGTGCAGCTCTTGTACTGCCGGAGATATGTCGATACAAACTGAATACGCAACACATCATCAAAATTTAGCGCGTTTTAAAGTTGATATCGCTTTTGTTTATAACTTCCACATTTATTCGAATTGTGCAACGAAACTTTGCAGACAGTCGCGGATAGGCCTTTTCTACTGAAGTACCAAGTTTCAGAAGTGCAGCTTTCGTACTGGCGGAGATATGTCGATACAAACTGAATACGCAAACTATCAACAAAATTTAGTGCGATTAAAAGTGGATATCGCTTTTGTTTATAACTTCCACATTCTTTAGAATTGTGCAACGTAACTTTGCAGAGATAAGCGGAGTCACATTTTCTACTGAAGTACCAAGTTTCAGAAGTGCAGCTCTTGTACTGTCGGAGATATGTCCATACAAACTGAATACGCAAAACATCAACAAAATTTAGCGCGTTTTAAAGTTGATATCGCTTTTGTTTATAACTTCCACATTTATTCGAATTGTGCAACGAAACTTTGCACAGATTAGCGGAGTCACATTTTCTACTGAAGTACCAAGTTTCGGAAGTGCAGCTCTTGTACTGCCGGAGATATGTCGATACAAACTGAATACGCAAAACATCATCAAAATTTAGCGCGTTTTAAAGTTGATATCGCTTTTGTTTATAACTTCCACATTTATTCGAATTGTGCAACAAAACTTTGCAGACAGTCGCGGATAGGCCTTTCCTACTGAAGTACCAAGTTTCAGAAGTGCAGCTTCTGTACTGGCGGAGATATGTCGATACAAACTGAATACGCAAACTATCAACAAAATTTTGTGCGATTTAAAGTGGATATCGCTTTTGTTTATAACTTCCACATTCTTTAGAAGTGTGCAACGAAACTTTGCAGAGATAAGCGGAGTCACATGTTCTACTGAAGTACCAAGTTTCAGAATTGCAGCTCTTGTACTGTCGGAGATATGTCGATACAAACTGAATACGCAAAACATCAACAAAATTTAGCGCGTTTTAAAGTTGATATCGCTTTTGTTTATAACTTCCACATTTATTAGAATTGTGCAACGAAACTTTGCACAGATTAGCGGAGTCATATTTTCTACTGAAGTACAAACTTTCGGAAGTGCAGCTCTTGTACTGCCGGAGATATGTCGATACAAACTGAATACGCAACACATCATCAAAATTTAGCGCGTTTTAAAGTTGATATCGCTTTTGTTTATAACTTCCACATTTATTCGAATTGTGCAACGAAACTTTGCAGACAGTCGCGGATAGGCCTTTTCTACTGAAGTACCAAGTTTCAGAAGTGCAGCTTTCGTACTGGCGGAGATATGTCGATACAAACTGAATACGCAAACTATCAACAAAATTTAGTGCGATTTAAAGTGGATATCGCTTTTGTTTATAACTTCCACATTCTTTAGAATTGTGCAACGAAACTTTGCAGAGATAAGCGGAGTCACATGTTCTACTGAAGTACCAAGTTTCAGAAGTGCAGCTTTTGTACTGTCGGAGATATGTCGATACAAACTGAATACGCAAAACATCAACAAAATTTAGCGCGTTTTAAAGTTGATATCGCTTTTGTTTATAACTTCCACATTTATTAGAATTGTGCAACGAAACTTTGCACAGATTAGCGGAGTCATATTTTCTACTGAAGTACCAACTTTCGGAAGTGCAGCTCTTGTACTGCCGGAGATATGTCGATACAAACTGAATACGCAACACATCATCAAAATTTAGCGCGTTTTAAAGTTGATATCGCTTTTGTTTATAACTTCCACATTTATTCGAATTGTGCAACGAAACTTTGCAGACAGTCGCGGATAGGCCTTTTCTACTGAAGTACCAAGTTTCAGAAGTGCAGCTTTCGTACTGGCGGAGATATGTCGATACAAACTGAATACGCAAACTATCAACAAAATTTAGTGCGATTTAAAGTGGATATCGCTTTTGTTTATAACTTCCACATTCTTGAGAATTGTGCAACGAAACTTTGCAGAGATAAGCGGAGTCACATGTTCTACTGAAGTACCAAGTTTCAGAAGTGCAGCTCTTGTACTGTCGGAGATATGTCGATACAAACTGAATACGCAAACTATCAACAAAATTTAGTGCGATTTAAAGTGGATATCGCTTTTGTTTATAACTTCCACATTCTTTAGAAGTGTGCAACGAAACTTTGCAGAGATAAGCGGAGTCACATGTTCTACTGAAGTACCAAGTTTCAGAAGTGCAACTCTTGTACTGTCGGAGATATGTCGATACAAACTGAATACGCAAAACATCAACAAAATTTAGCGCGTTTTAAAGTGGATATCGCTTTTGTTTATAACTTCCACATTTATTAGAATTGTGCAACGAAACTTTGCACAGATTAGCGGAGTCATACTTTCTACTGAAGTACCAAGTTTCAGAAGTGCAGCTCTTGTACTGCCGGAGATATGTCGATACAAACTGAATACGCAAAACATCATCAAAATTTAGCGCGTTTTAAAGTTTATATCGCTTTTGTTTATAACTTCCACATTTATTCGAATTGTGCAACGAAACTTTGCAGACAGTCGCGGATAGGCCTTTTCTACTGGAGTACCAAGTTTCAGAAGTGCAGCTTTTGTACTGACGGAGATATGTCGATACAAACTGAATACGCAAACTATCAACAAAATTTAGTGCGATTAAAAGTGGATATCGCTTTTGTTTATAACTTCCACATTCTTTAGAATTGTGCAACGTAACTTTGCAGAGATAAGCGGAGTCACATTTTCTACTGAAGTACCAAGTTTCAGAAGTGCAGCTCTTGTACTGTCGGAGATATGTCCATACAAACTGAATACGCAAAACATCAACAAAATTTAGCGCGTTTTAAAGTTGATATCGCTTTTGTTTATAACTTCCACATTTATTCGAATTGTGCAACGAAACTTTGCACAGATACGCGGAGTCACATTTTCTACTGAAGTACCAAGTTTCGGAAGTGCAGCTCTTGTACTTCCGGAGATATGTCGATACAAACTGAATACGCAAAACATCATCAAAATTTAGCGCGTTTTAAAGTTGATATCGCTTTTGTTTATAACTTCCACAATTATTCGAATTGTGCAACAAAACTTTGCAGACAGTCGCGGATAGGCCTTTTCTACTGAAGTACCAAGTTTCAGAAGTGCAGCTTTCGTACTGGCGGAGATATGTCGATACAAACTGAATACGCAAACTATCAACAAAATTTAGTGCGATTTAAAGTGGATATCGCTTTTGTTTATAACTTCCACATTCTTGAGAATTGTGCAACGAAACTTTGCAGAGATAAGCGGAGTCACATGTTCTACTGAAGTACCAAGTTTCAGAAGTGCAGCTCTTGTACTGTCGGAGATATGTCGATACAAACTGAATACGCAAACTATCAACAAAATTTAGTGCGATTTAAAGTGGATATCGCTTTTGTTTATAACTTCCACATTCTTTAGAAGTGTGCAACGAAACTTTGCAGAGATAAGCGGAGTCACATGTTCTACTGAAGTACCAAGTTTCAGAAGTGCAGCTCTTGTACTGTCGGAGATATGTCGATACAAACTGAATACGCAAAACATCAACAAAATTTAGCGCGTTTTAAAGTTGATATCGCTTTTGTTTATAACTTCCACATTTATTCGAATTGTGCAACGAAACTTTGCACAGATTAGCGGAGTCACATTTTCTACTGAAGTACCAAGTTTCGGAAGTGCAGCTCTTGTACTGCCGGAGATATGTCGATACAAACTGAATACGCAAAACATCATCAAAATTTAGCGCGTTTTAAAGTTGATATCGCTTTTGTTTATAACTTCCACATTTATTCGAATTGTGCAACAAAACTTTGCAGACAGTCGCGGATAGGCCTTTTCTACTGAAGTACCAAGTTTCAGAAGTGCAGCTTTCGTACTGGTGGAGATATGTCGATACAAACTGAATACGCAAACTATCAACAAAATTTAGTGCGATTTAAAGTGGATATCGCTTTTGTTTATAACTTCCACATTCTTTAGAATTGTGCAACGAAACTTTGCAGAGATAAGCGGAGTCACATGTTCTACTGAAGTACAAAGTTTCAGAAGTGCAGCTCTTGTACTGTCGGAGATATGTCGATACAAACTGAATACGCAAAACATCAACAAAATTTAGCGCGTTTTAAAGTTGATATCGCTTTTGTTTATAACTTCCACATTTATTAGAATTGTGCAACGAAACTTTGCACAGATTAGCGGAGTCATATTTTCTACTGAAGTACCAACTTTCGGAAGTGAAGCTCTTGTACTGCCGGAGATATGTCGATACAAACTGAATACGCAACACATCATCAAAATTTAGCGCGTTTTAAAGTTGATATCGCTTTTGTTTATAACTTCCACATTTATTCGAATTGTGCAACGAAACTTTGCAGACAGTCGCGGATAGGCCTTTTCTACTGAAGTACCAAGTTTCAGAAGTGCAGCTTTCGTACTGGCGGAGATATGTCGATACAAACTGAATACGCAAACTATCAACAAAATTTAGTGCGATTTAAAGTGGATATCGCTTTTGTTTATAACTTCCACATTCTTGAGAATTGTGCAACGAAACTTTGCAGAGATAAGCGGAGTCACATGTTCTACTGAAGTACCAAGTTTCAGAAGTGCAGCTCTTGTACTGTCGGAGATATGTCGATACAAACTGAATACGCAAACTATCAACAAAATTTAGTGCGATTTAAAGTGGATATCGCTTTTGTTTATAACTTCCACATTCTTTAGAAGTGTGCAACGAAACTTTGCAGAGATAAGCGGAGTCACATGTTCTACTGAAGTACCAAGTTTCAGAAGTGCAGCTCTTGTACTGTCGGAGATATGTCGATACAAACTGAATACGCAAAACATCAACAAAATTTAGCGCGTTTTAAAGTGGATATCGCTTTTGTTTATAACTTCCACATTTATTAGAATTGTGCAACGAAACTTTGCACAGATTAGCGGAGTCATATTTTCTACTGAAGTACCAAGTTTCGGAAGTGCAGCTCTTGTACTGCCGGAGATATGTCGATACAAACTGAATACGCAAAACATCATCAAAATTTAGCGCGTTTTAAAGTTTATATCGCTTTTGTTTATAACTTCCACATTTATTCGAATTGTGCAACGAAACTTTGCAGACAGTCGCGGATAGGCCTTTTCTACTGAAGTACCAAGTTTCAGAAGTGCAGCTTTTGTACTGACGGAGATATGTCGATACAAACTGAATACGCAAACTATCAACAAAATTTAGTGCGATTAAAAGTGGATATCGCTTTTGTTTATAACTTCCACATTCTTTAGAATTGTGCAACGTAACTTTGCAGAGATAAGCGGAGTCACATTTTCTACTGAAGTACCAAGTTTCAGAAGTGCAGCTCTTGTACTGTCGGAGATATGTCCATACAAACTGAATACGCAAAACATCAACAAAATTTAGCGCGTTTTAAAGTTGATATCGCTTTTGTTTATAACTTCCACATTTATTCGAATTGTGCAACGAAACTTTGCACAGATTAGCGGAGTCACATTTTCTACTGAAGTACCAAGTTTCGGAAGTGCAGCTCTTGTACTGCCGGAGATATGTCGATACAAACTGAATACGCAAAACATCATCAAAATTTAGCGCGTTTTAAAGTTGATATCGCTTTTGTTTATAACTTCCACATTTATTCGAATTGTGCAACAAAACTTTGCAGACAGTCGCGGATAGGCCTTTTCTACTGAAGTACCAAGTTTCAGAAGTGCAGCTTTCGTACTGGCGGAGATATGTCGATACAAACTGAATACGCAAACTATCAACAAAATTTAGTGCGATTTAAAGTGGATATCGCTTTTGTTTATAACTTCCACATTCTTTAGAATTGTGCAACGAAACTTTGCAGAGATAAGCGGAGTCACATGTTCTACTGAAGTACCAAGTTTCAGAAGTGCAGCTCTTGTACTGTCGGAGATATGTCGATACAAACTGAATACGCAAAACATCAACAAAATTTAGCGCGTTTTAAAGTTGATATCGCTTTTGTTTATAACTTCCACATTTATTAGAATTGTGCAACGAAACTTTGCACAGATTAGCGGAGTCATATTTTCTACTGAAGTACCAACTTTCGGAAGTGCAGCTCTTGTACTGCCGGAGATATGTCGATACAAACTGAATACGCAACACATCATCAAAATTTAGCGCGTTTTAAAGTTGATATCGCTTTTGTTTATAACTTCCACATTTATTCGAATTGTGCAACGAAACTTTGCAGACAGTCGCGGATAGGCCTTTTCTACTGAAGTACCAAGTTTCAGAAGTGCAGCTTTCGTACTGGCGGAGATATGTCGATACAAACTGAATACGCAAACTATCAACAAAATTTAGTGCGATTTAAAGTGGATATCGCTTTTGTTTATAACTTCCACATTCTTGAGAATTGTGCAACGAAACTTTGCAGAGATAAACGGAGTCACATGTTCTACTGAAGTACCAAGTTTCAGAAGTGCAGCTCTTGTACTGTCGGAGATATGTCGATACAAACTGAATACGCAAACTATCAACAAAATTTAGTGCGATTTAAAGTGGATATCGCTTTTGTTTATAACTTCCACATTCTTTAGAAGTGTGCAACGAAACTTTGCAGAGATAAGCGGAGTCACATGTTCTACTGAAGTACCAAGTTTCAGAAGTGCAGCTCTTGTACTGTCGGAGATATGTCGATACAAACTGAATACGCAAAACATCAACAAAATTTAGCGCGTTTTAAAGTGGATATCGCTTTTGTTTATAACTTCCACATTTATTAGAATTGTGCAACGAAACTTTGCACAGATTAGCGGAGTCATATTTTCTACTGAAGTAATAAGTTTCGGAAGTGCAGCTCTTGTACTGCCGGAGATATGTCGATACAAACTGAATACGCAAAACATCATCAAAATTTAGCGCGTTTTAAAGTTGATATCGCTTTTGTTTATAACTTCCACATTTATTCGAATTGTGCAACAAAACTTTGCAGACAGTCGCGGATAGGCCTTTTCTACTGAAGTACCAAGTTTCAGAAGTGCAGCTTTCGTACTGGTGGAGATATGTCGATACAAACTGAATACGCAAACTATCAACAAAATTTAGTGCGATTTAAAGTGGATATCGCTTTTGTTTATAACTTCCACATTCTTTAGAATTGTGCAACGAAACTTTGCAGAGATAAGCGGAGTCACATGTTCTACTGAAGTACCAAGTTTCAGAAGTGCAGCTCTTGTACTGTCGGAGATATGTCGATACAAACTTAATACGCAAAACATCAACAAAATTTAGCGCGTTTTAAAGTTGATATCGCTTTTGTTTATAACTTCCACATTTATTAGAATTGTGCAACGAAACTTTGCACAGATTAGCGGAGTCATATTTTCTACTGAAGTACCAACTTTCGGAAGTGAAGCTCTTGTACTGCCGGAGATATGTCGATACAAACTGAATACGCAACACATCATCAAAATTTAGCGCGTTTTAAAGTTGATATCGCTTTTGTTTATAACTTCCACATTTATTCGAATTGTGCAACGAAACTTTGCAGACAGTCGCGGATAGGCCTTTTCTACTGAAGTACCAAGTTTCAGAAGTGCAGCTTTCGTACTGGCGGAGATATGTCGATACAAACTGAATACGCAAACTATCAACAAAATTTAGTGCGATTTAAAGTGGATATCGCTTTTGTTTATAACTTCCACATTCTTTAGAATTGTGCAACGAAACTTTGCAGAGATAAGCGGAGTCACATGTTCTACTGAAGTACCAAGTTTCAGAAGTGCAGCTCTTGTACTGTCGGAGATATGTCGATACAAACTGAATACGCAAAACATCAACAAAATTTAGCGCGTTTTAAAGTTGATATCGCTTTTGTTTATAACTTCCACATTTATTAGAATTGTGCAACGAAACTTTGCACAGATTAGCGGAGTCATATTTTCTACTGAAGTACCAACTTTCGGAAGTGCAGCTCTTGTACTGCCGGAGATATGTCGATACAAACTGAATACGCAACACATCATCAAAATTTAGCGCGTTTTAAAGTTGATATCGCTTTTGTTTATAACTTCCACATTTATTCGAATTGTGCAACGAAACTTTGCAGACAGTCGCGGATAGGCCTTTTCTACTGAAGTACCAAGTTTCAGAAGTGCAGCTTTCGTACTGGCGGAGATATGTCGATACAAACTGAATACGCAAACTATCAACAAAATTTAGTGCGATTTAAAGTGGATATCGCTTTTGTTTATAACTTCCACATTCTTGAGAATTGTGCAACGAAACTTTGCAGAGATAAACGGAGTCACATGTTCTACTGAAGTACCAAGTTTCAGAAGTGCAGCTCTTGTACTGTCGGAGATATGTCGATACAAACTGAATACGCAAACTATCAACAAAATTTAGTGCGATTTAAAGTGGATATCGCTTTTGTTTATAACTTCCACATTCTTTAGAAGTGTGCAACGAAACTTTGCAGAGATAAGCGGAGTCACATGTTCTACTGAAGTACCAAGTTTCAGAAGTGCAGCTCTTGTACTGTCGGAGATATGTCGATACAAACTGAATACGCAAAACATCAACAAAATTTAGCGCGTTTTAAAGTGGATATCGCTTTTGTTTATAACTTCCACATTTATTAGAATTGTGCAACGAAACTTTGCACAGATTAGCGGAGTCATATTTTCTACTGAAGTAATAAGTTTCGGAAGTGCAGCTCTTGTACTGCCGGAGATATGTCGATACAAACTGAATACGCAAAACATCATCAAAATTTAGCGCGTTTTAAAGTTGATATCGCTTTTGTTTATAACTTCCACATTTATTCGAATTGTGCAACAAAACTTTGCAGACAGTCGCGGATAGGCCTTTTCTACTGAAGTACCAAGTTTCAGAAGTGCAGCTTTCGTACTGGTGGAGATATGTCGATACAAACTGAATACGCAAACTATCAACAAAATTTAGTGCGATTTAAAGTGGATATCGCTTTTGTTTATAACTTCCACATTCTTTAGAATTGTGCAACGAAACTTTGCAGAGATAAGCGGAGTCACATGTTCTACTGAAGTACCAAGTTTCAGAAGTGCAGCTCTTGTACTGTCGGAGATATGTCGATACAAACTTAATACGCAAAACATCAACAAAATTTAGCGCGTTTTAAAGTTGATATCGCTTTTGTTTATAACTTCCACATTTATTAGAATTGTGCAACGAAACTTTGCACAGATTAGCGGAGTCATATTTTCTACTGAAGTACCAACTTTCGGAAGTGAAGCTCTTGTACTGCCGGAGATATGTCGATACAAACTGAATACGCAACACATCATCAAAATTTAGCGCGTTTTAAAGTTGATATCGCTTTTGTTTATAACTTCCACATTTATTCGAATTGTGCAACGAAACTTTGCAGACAGTCGCGGATAGGCCTTTTCTACTGAAGTACCAAGTTTCAGAAGTGCAGCTTTCGTACTGGCGGAGATATGTCGATACAAACTGAATACGCAAACTATCAACAAAATTTAGTGCGATTTAAAGTGGATATCGCTTTTGTTTATAACTTCCACATTCTTTAGAATTGTGCAACGAAACTTTGCAGAGATAAGCGGAGTCACATGTTCTACTGAAGTACCAAGTTTCAGAAGTGCAGCTCTTGTACTGTCGGAGATATGTCGATACAAACTGAATACGCAAAACATCAACAAAATTTAGCGCGTTTTAAAGTTGATATCGCTTTTGTTTATAACTTCCACATTTATTAGAATTGTGCAACGAAACTTTGCACAGATTAGCGGAGTCATATTTTCTACTGAAGTACCAACTTTCGGAAGTGCAGCTCTTGTACTGCCGGAGATATGTCGATACAAACTGAATACGCAACACATCATCAAAATTTAGCGCGTTTTAAAGTTGATATCGCTTTTGTTTATAACTTCCACATTTATTCGAATTGTGCAACGAAACTTTGCAGACAGTCGCGGATAGGCCTTTTCTACTGAAGTACCAAGTTTCAGAAGTGCAGCTTTCGTACTGGCGGAGATATGTCGATACAAACTGAATACGCAAACTATCAACAAAATTTAGTGCGATTTAAAGTGGATATCGCTTTTGTTTATAACTTCCACATTCTTGAGAATTGTGCAACGAAACTTTGCAGAGATAAACGGAGTCACATGTTCTACTGAAGTACCAAGTTTCAGAAGTGCAGCTCTTGTACTGTCGGAGATATGTCGATACAAACTGAATACGCAAACTATCAACAAAATTTAGTGCGATTTAAAGTGGATATCGCTTTTGTTTATAACTTCCACATTCTTTAGAAGTGTGCAACGAAACTTTGCAGAGATAAGCGGAGTCACATGTTCTACTGAAGTACCAAGTTTCAGAAGTGCAGCTCTTGTACTGTCGGAGATATGTCGATACAAACTGAATACGCAAAACATCAACAAAATTTAGCGCGTTTTAAAGTGGATATCGCTTTTGTTTATAACTTCCACATTTATTAGAATTGTGCAACGAAACTTTGCACAGATTAGCGGAGTCATATTTTCTACTGAAGTAATAAGTTTCGGAAGTGCAGCTCTTGTACTGCCGGAGATATGTCGATACAAACTGAATACGCAAAACATCATCAAAATTTAGCGCGTTTTAAAGTTTATATCGCTTTTGTTTATAACTGCCACATTTATTCGAATTGTGCAACGAAACTTTGCAGACAGTCGCGGATAGGCCTTTTCTACTGAAGTACCAAGTTTCAGAAGTGCAGCTTTTGTACTGACGGAGATATGTCGATACAAACTGAATACGCAAACTATCAACAAAATTTAGTGCGATTAAAAGTGGATATCGCTTTTGTTTATAACTTCCACATTCTTTAGAATTGTGCAACGTAACTTTGCAGAGATAAGCGGAGTCACATTTTCTACTGAAGTACCAAGTTTCAGAAGTGCAGCTCTTGTACTGTCGGAGATATGTCCATACAAACTGAATACGCAAAACATCAACAAAATTTAGCGCGTTTTAAAGTTGATATCGCTTTTGTTTATAACTTCCACATTTATTCGAATTGTGCAACGAAACTTTGCACAGATACGCGGAGTCACATGTTCTACTGAAGTACCAAGTTTCAGAAGTGCAGCTCTTGTACTGTCGGAGATATGTCGATACAAACTGAATACGCAAAACATCAACAAAATTTAGCGCGTTTTAAAGTTGATATCTCTTTTGTTTATAACTTCCACATTTATTAGAATTGTGCAACGAAACTTTGCACAGATTAGCGGAGTCATATTTTCTACTGAAGTACCAAGTTTCGGAAGTGCAGCTCTTGTACTGTCGGAGATATGTCGATACAAACTGAATACGCAACACATCATCAAAATTTAGCGCGTTTTAAAGTTGATATCGCTTTTGTTTATAACTTCCACATTTATTCGAATTGTGCAACGAAACTTTGCAGACAGTCGCGGATAGGCCTTTTCTACTGAAGTACCAAGTTTCAGAAGTGCAGCTTTTGTACTGGCGGAGATATGTCGATACAAACTGAATACGCAAACTATCAACAAAATTTAGTGCGATTAAAAGTGGATATCGCTTTTGTTTATAACTTCCACATTCTTTAGAATTGTGCAACGTAACTTTGCAGAGATAAGCGGAGTCACATTTTCTACTGAAGTACCAAGTTTCAGAAGTGCAGCTCTTGTACTGTCGGAGATATGTCCATACAAACTGAATACGCAAAACATCAACAAAATTTAGCGCGTTTTAAAGTTGATATCGCTTTGGTTTATAACTTCCACATTTATTCGAATTGTGCAACGAAACTTTGCACAGATTAGCGGAGTCACATTTTCTACTGAAGTACCAAGTTTCGGAAGTGCAGCTCTTGTACTGCCGGAGATATGTCGATACAAACTGAATACGCAAAACATCATCAAAATTTAGCGCGTTTTAAAGTTGATATCGCTTTTGTTTATAACTTCCACATTTATTCGAATTGTGCAACAAAACTTTGCAGACAGTCGCGGATAGGCCTTTTCTACTGAAGTACCAAGTTTCAGAAGTGCAGCTTTCGTACTGGCGGAGATATGTCGATACAAACTGAATACGCAAACTATCAACAAAATTTAGTGCGATTTAAAGTGGATATCGCTTTTGTTTATAACTTCCACATTCTTTAGAAGTGTGCAACGAAACTTTGCAGAGATAAGCGGAGTCACATGTTCTACTGAAGTACCAAGTTTCAGAATTGCAGCTCTTGTACTGTCGGAGATATGTCGATACAAACTGAATACGCAAAACATCAACAAAATTTAGCGCGTTTTAAAGTTGATATCGCTTTTGTTTATAACTTCCACATTTATTAGAATTGTGCAACGAAACTTTGCACAGATTAGCGGAGTCATATTTTCTACTGAAGTACAAACTTTCGGAAGTGCAGCTCTTGTACTGCCGGAGATATGTCGATACAAACTGAATACGCAACACATCATCAAAATTTAGCGCGTTTTAAAGTTGATATCGCTTTTGTTTATAACTTCCACATTTATTCGAATTGTGCAACGAAACTTTGCAGACAGTCGCGGATAGGCCTTTTCTACTGAAGTACCAAGTTTCAGAAGTGCAGCTTTCGTACTGGCGGAGATATGTCGATACAAACTGAATACGCAAACTATCAACAAAATTTAGTGCGATTTAAAGTGGATATCGCTTTTGTTTATAACTTCCACATTCTTTAGAATTGTGCAACGAAACTTTGCAGAGATAAGCGGAGTCACATGTTCTACTGAAGTACCAAGTTTCAGAAGTGCAGCTCTTGTACTGTCAGAGATATGTCGATACAAACTGAATACGCAAACTATCAACAAAATTTAGTGCGATTTAAAGTGGATATCGCTTTTGTTTATAACTTCCACATTCTTTAGAAGTGTGCAACGAAACTTTGCAGAGATAAGCGGAGTCACATGTTCTACTGAAGTACCAAGTTTCAGAAGTGCAGCTCTTGTACTGTCGGAGATATGTCGATACAAACTGAATACGCAAAACATCAACAAAATTTAGCGCGTTTTAAAGTGGATATCGCTTTTGTTTATAACTTCCACATTTATTAGAATTGTGCAACGAAACTTTGCACAGATTAGCGGAGTCATATTTTCTACTGAAGTACCAAGTTTCGGAAGTGCAGCTCTTGTACTGCCGGAGATATGTCGATACAAACTGAATACGCAAAACATCATCAAAATTTAGCGCGTTTTAAAGTTTATATCGCTTTTGTTTATAACTTCCACATTTATTCGAATTGTGCAACGAAACTTTGCAGACAGTCGCGGATAGGCCTTTTCTACTGAAGTACCAAGTTTCAGAAGTGCAGCTTTTGTACTGACGGAGATATGTCGATACAAACTGAATACGCAAACTATCAACAAAATTTAGTGCGATTAAAAGTGGATATCGCTTTTGTTTATAACTTCCACATTCTTTAGAATTGTGCAACGTAACTTTGCAGAGATAAGCGGAGTCACATTTTCTACTGAAGTACCAAGTTTCAGAAGTGCAGCTCTTGTACTGTCGGAGATATGTCCATACAAACTGAATACGCAAAACATCAACAAAATTTAGCGCGTTTTAAAGTTGATATCGCTTTTGTTTATAACTTCCACATTTATTCGAATTGTGCAACGAAACTTTGCACAGATTAGCGGAGTCACATTTTCTACTGAAGTACCAAGTTTCGGAAGTGCAGCTCTGGTACTGCCGGAGATATGTCGATACAAACTGAATACGCAAAACATCATCAAAATTTAGCGCGTTTTAAAGTTGATATCGCTTTTGTTTATAACTTCCACATTTATTCGAATTGTGCAACAAAACTTTGCAGACAGTCGCGGATAGGCCTTTTCTACTGAAGTACCAAGTTTCAGAAGTGCAGCTTTCGTACTGGCGGAGATATGTCGATACAAACTGAATACGCAAACTATCAACAAAATTTAGTGCGATTTAAAGTGGATATCGCTTTTGTTTATAACTTCCACATTCTTGAGAATTGTGCAACGAAACTTTGCAGAGATAAGCGGAGTCACATGTTCTACTGAAGTACCAAGTTTCAGAAGTGAAGCTCTTGTACTGTCGGAGATATGTCGATACAAACTGAATACGCAAACTATCAACAAAATTTAGTGCGATTTAAAGTGGATATCGCTTTTGTTTATAACTTCCACATTCTTTAGAAGTGTGCAACGAAACTTTGCAGAGATAAGCGGAGTCACATGTTCTACTGAAGTACCAAGTTTCAGAAGTGCAGCTCTTGTACTGTCGGAGATATGTCGATACAAACTGAATACGCAAAACATCAACAAAATTTAGCGCGTTTTAAAGTGGATATCGCTTTTGTTTATAACTTCCACATTTATTAGAATTGTGCAACGAAACTTTGCACAGATTAGCGGAGTCATATTTTCTACTGAAGTACCAAGTTTCGGAAGTGCAGCTCTTGTACTGCCGGAGATATGTCGATACAAACTGAATACGCAAAACATCATCAAAATTTAGCGCGTTTTAAAGTTTATATCGCTTTTGTTAATAACTTCCACATTTATTCGAATTGTGCAACGAAACTTTGCAGACAGTCGCGGATAGGCCTTTTCTACTGAAGTACCAAGTTTCAGAAGTGCAGCTTTTGTACTGACGGAGATATGTCGATACAAACTGAATACGCAAACTATCAACAAAATTTAGTGCGATTAAAAGTGGATATCGCTTTTGTTTATAACTTCCACATTCTTTAGAATTGTGCAACGTAACTTTGCAGAGATAAGCGGAGTCACATTTTCTACTGAAGTACCAAGTTTCAGAAGTGCAGCTCTTGTACTGTCGGAGATATGTCCATACAAACTGAATACGCAAAACATCAACAAAATTTAGCGCGTTTTAAAGTTGATATCGCTTTTGTTTATAACTTCCACATTTATTCGAATTGTGCAACAAAACTTTGCAGACAGTCGCGGATAGGCCTTTTCTACTGAAGTACCAAGTTTCAGAAGTGCAGCTTTCGTACTGGCGGAGATATGTCGATACAAACTGAATACGCAAACTATCAACAAAATTTAGTGCGATTTAAAGTGGATATCGCTTTTGTTTATAACTTCCACATTCTTTAGAAGTGTGCAACGAAACTTTGCAGAGATAAGCGGAGTCACATGTTCTACTGAAGTACCAAGTTTCAGAATTGCAGCTCTTGTACTGTCGGAGATATGTCGATACAAACTGAATACGCAAAACATCAACAAAATTTAGCGCGTTTTAAAGTTGATATCGCTTTTGTTTATAACTTCCACATTTATTAGAATTGTGCAACGAAACTTTGCACAGATTAGCGGAGTCATATTTTCTACTGAAGTACAAACTTTCGGAAGTGCAGCTCTTGTACTGCCGGAGATATGTCGATACAAACTGAATACGCAACACATCATCAAAATTTAGCGCGTTTTAAAGTTGATATCGCTTTTGTTTATAACTTCCACATTTATTCGAATTGTGCAACGAAACTTTGCAGACAGTCGCGGATAGGCCTTTTCTACTGAAGTACCAAGTTTCAGAAGTGCAGCTTTCGTACTGGCGGAGATATGTCGATACAAACTGAATACGCAAACTATCAACAAAATTTAGTGCGATTTAAAGTGGATATCGCTTTTGTTTATAACTTCCACATTCTTTAGAATTGTGCAACGAAACTTTGCAGAGATAAGCGGAGTCACATGTTCTACTGAAGTACCAAGTTTCAGAAGTGCAGCTCTTGTACTGTCGGAGATATGTCGATACAAACTGAATACGCAAACTATCAACAAAATTTAGTGCGATTTAAAGTGGATATCGCTTTTGTTTATAACTTCCACATTCTTTAGAAGTGTGCAACGAAACTTTGCAGAGATAAGCGGAGTCACATGTTCTACTGAAGTACCAAGTTTCAGAAGTGCAGCTCTTGTACTGTCGGAGATATGTCGATACAAACTGAATACGCAAAACATCAACAAAATTTAGCGCGTTTTAAAGTGGATATCGCTTTTGTTTATAACTTCCACATTTATTAGAATTGTGCAACGAAACTTTGCACAGATTAGCGGAGTCATATTTTCTACTGAAGTACCAAGTTTCGGAAGTGCAGCTCTTGTACTGCCGGAGATATGTCGATACAAACTGAATACGCAAAACATCATCAAAATTTAGCGCGTTTTAAAGTTTATATCGCTTTTGTTTATAACTTCCACATTTATTCGAATTGTGCAACGAAACTTTGCAGACAGTCGCGGATAGGCCTTTTCTACTGAAGTACCAAGTTTCAGAAGTGCAGCTTTTGTACTGACGGAGATATGTCGATACAAACTGAATACGCAAACTATCAACAAAATTTAGTGCGATTAAAAGTGGATATCGCTTTTGTTTATAACTTCCACATTCTTTAGAATTGTGCAACGTAACTTTGCAGAGATAAGCGGAGTCACATTTTCTACTGAAGTACCAAGTTTCAGAAGTGCAGCTCTTGTACTGTCGGAGATATGTCCATACAAACTGAATACGCAAAACATCAACAAAATTTAGCGCGTTTTAAAGTTGATATCGCTTTTGTTTATAACTTCCACATTTATTCGAATTGTGCAACGAAACTTTGCACAGATTAGCGGAGTCACATTTTCTACTGAAGTACCAAGTTTCGGAAGTGCAGCTCTGGTACTGCCGGAGATATGTCGATACAAACTGAATACGCAAAACATCATCAAAATTTAGCGCGTTTTAAAGTTGATATCGCTTTTGTTTATAACTTCCACATTTATTCGAATTGTGCAACAAAACTTTGCAGACAGTCGCGGATAGGCCTTTTCTACTGAAGTACCAAGTTTCAGAAGTGCAGCTTTCGTACTGGCGGAGATATGTCGATACAAACTGAATACGCAAACTATCAACAAAATTTAGTGCGATTTAAAGTGGATATCGCTTTTGTTTATAACTTCCACATTCTTGAGAATTGTGCAACGAAACTTTGCAGAGATAAGCGGAGTCACATGTTCTACTGAAGTACCAAGTTTCAGAAGTGCAGCTCTTGTACTGTCGGAGATATGTCGATACAAACTGAATACGCAAACTATCAACAAAATTTAGTGCGATTTAAAGTGGATATCGCTTTTGTTTATAACTTCCACATTCTTTAGAAGTGTGCAACGAAACTTTGCAGAGATAAGCGGAGTCACATGTTCTACTGAAGTACCAAGTTTCAGAAGTGCAGCTCTTGTACTGTCGGAGATATGTCGATACAAACTGAATACGCAAAACATCAACAAAATTTAGCGCGTTTTAAAGTTGATATCGCTTTTGTTTATAACTTCCACATTTATTAGAATTGTGCAACGAAACTTTGCACAGATTAGCGGAGTCATATTTTCTACTGAAGTACCAAGTTTCGGAAGTGCAGCTCTTGTACTGCCGGAGATATGTCGATACAAACTGAATACGCAAAACATCATCAAAATTTAGCGCGTTTTAAAGTTTATATCGCTTTTGTTTATAACTTCCACATTTATTCGAATTGTGCAACGAAACTTTGCAGACAGTCGCGGATAGGCCTTTTCTACTGAAGTACCAAGTTTCAGAAGAGCAGCTTTTGTACTGACGGAGATATGTCGATACAAACTGAATACGCAAACTATCAACAAAATTTAGTGCGATTAAAAGTGGATATCGCTTTTGTTTATAACTTCAACATTCTTTAGAATTGTGCAACGTAACTTTGCAGAGATAAGCGGAGTCACATGTTCTACTGAAGTACCAAGTTTCAGAAGTGCAGCTCTTGTACTGTCGGAGATATGTCGATACAAACTGAATACGCAAAACATCAACAAAATTTAGCGCGTTTTAAAGTTGATATCGCTTTTGTTTATAACTTCCACATTTATTAGAATTGTGCAACGAAACTTTGCACAGATTAGCGGAGTCATATTTTCTACTGAAGTACCAAGTTTCGGAAGTGCAGCTCTTGTACTGCCGGAGATATGTCGATACAAACTGAATACGCAACACATCATCAAAATTTAGCGCGTTTTAAAGTTGATATCGCTTTTGTTTATAACTTCCACATTTATTCGAATTGTGCAACGAAACTTTGCAGACAGTCGCGGATAGGCCTTTTCTACTGAAGTACCAAGTTTCAGAAGTGCAGCTTTTGTACTGGCGGAGATATGTCGATACAAACTGAATACGCAAACTATCAACAAAATTTAGTGCGATTTAAAGTGGATATCGCTTTTGTTTATAACTTCCACATTCTTGAGAATTGTGCAACGAAACTTTGCAGAGATAAGCGGAGTCACATGTTCTACTGAAGTACCAAGTTTCAGAAGTGCAGCTCTTGTACTGTCGGAGATATGTCGATACAAACTGAATACGCAAACTATCAACAAAATTTAGTGCGATTTAAAGTGGATATCGCTTTTGTTTATAACTTCCACATTCTTTAGAAGTGTGCAACGAAACTTTGCAGAGATAAGCGGAGTCACATGTTCTACTGAAGTACCAAGTTTCAGAAGTGCAGCTCTTGTACTGTCGGAGATATGTCGATACAAACTGAATACGCAAAACATCAACAAAATTTAGCGCGTTTTAAAGTGGATATCGCTTTTGTTTATAACTTCCACATTTATTAGAATTGTGCAACGAAACTTTGCACAGATTAGCGGAGTCATATTTTCTACTGAAGTACCAAGTTTCGGAAGTGCAGCTCTTGTACTGCCGGAGATATGTCGATACAAACTGAATACGCAACACATCATCAAAATTTAGCGCGTTTTAAAGTTGATATCGCTTTTGTTTATAACTTCCACATTTATTCGAATTGTGCAACGAAACTTTGCAGACAGTCGCGGATAGGCCTTTTCTACTGAAGTACCAAGTTTCAGAAGTGCAGCTTTTGTACTGGCGGAGATATGTCGATACAAACTGAATACGCAAACTATCAACAAAATTTAGTGCGATTTAAAGTGGATATCGCTTTTGTTTATAACTTCCACATTCTTGAGAATTGTGCAACGAAACTTTGCAGAGATAAGCGGAGTCACATGTTCTACTGAAGTACCAAGTTTCAGAAGTGCAGCTCTTGTACTGTCGGAGATATGTCGATACAAACTGAATACGCAAACTATCAACAAAATTTAGTGCGATTTAAAGTGGATATCGCTTTTGTTTATAACTTCCACATTCTTTAGAAGTGTGCAACGAAACTTTGCAGAGATAAGCGGAGTCACATGTTCTACTGAAGTACCAAGTTTCAGAAGTGCAGCTCTTGTACTGTCGGAGATATGTCGATACAAACTGAATACGCAAAACATCAACAAAATTTAGCGCGTTTTAACGTGGATATCGCTTTTGTTTATAACTTCCACATTTATTAGAATTGTGCAACGAAACTTTGCACAGATTAGCGGAGTCATATTTTCTACTGAAGTACCAAGTTTCGGAAGTGCAGCTCTTGTACTGCCGGAGATATGTCGATACAAACTGAATACGCAAAACATCATCAAAATTTAGCGCGTTTTAAAGTTTATATCGCTTTTGTTTATAACTTCCACATTTATTCGAATTGTGCAACGAAACTTTGCAGACAGTCGCGGATAGGCCTTTTCTACTGAAGTACCAAGTTTCAGAAGTGCAGCTTTTGTACTGGCGGAGATATGTCGATACAAACTGAATACGCAAACTATCAACAAAATTTAGTGCGATTAAAAGTGGATATCGCTTTTGTTTATAACTTCCACATTCTTTAGAATTGTGCAACGTAACTTTGCAGAGATAAGCGGAGTCACATTTTCTACTGAAGTACCAAGTTTCAGAAGTGCAGCTCTTGTACTGTCGGAGATATGTCCATACAAACTGAATACGCAAAACATCAACAAAATTTAGCGCGTTTTAAAGTTGATATCGCTTTTGTTTATAACTTCCACATTTATTCGAATTGTGCAACGAAACTTTGCACAGATTAGCGGAGTCACATTTTCTACTGAAGTACCAAGTTTCGGAAGTGCAGCTCTTGTACTGCCGGAGATATGTCGATACAAACTGAATACGCAAAACATCATCAAAATTTAGCGCGTTTTAAAGTTGATATCGCTTTTGTTTATAACTTCCACATTTATTCGAATTGTGCAACAAAACTTTGCAGACAGTCGCGGATAGGCCTTTTCTACTGAAGTACCAAGTTTCAGAAGTGCAGCTTTCGTACTGGCGGAGATATGTCGATACAAACTGAATACGCAAACTATCAACAAAATTTAGTGCGATTTAAAGTGGATATCGCTTTTGTTTATAACTTCCACATTCTTGAGAATTGTGCAACGAAACTTTGCAGAGATAAGCGGAGTCACATGTTCTACTGAAGTACCAAGTTTCAGAAGTGCAGCTCTTGTACTGTCGGAGATATGTCGATACAAACTGAATACGCAAACTATCAACAAAATTTAGTGCGATTTAAAGTGGATATCGCTTTTGTTTATAACTTCCACATTCTTTAGAAGTGTGCAACGAAACTTTGCAGAGATAAGCGGAGTCACATGTTCTACTGAAGTACCAAGTTTCAGAAGTGCAGCTCTTGTACTGTCGGAGATATGTCGATACAAACTGAATACGCAAAACATCAACAAAATTTAGCGCGTTTTAAAGTTGATATCGCTTTTGTTTATAACTTCCACATTTATTAGAATTGTGCAACGAAACTTTGCACAGATTAGCGGAGTCATATTTTCTACTGAAGTACCAAGTTTCGGAAGTGCAGCTCTTGTACTGCCGGAGATATGTCGATACAAACTGAATACGCAACACATCATCAAAATTTAGCGCGTTTTAAAGTTGATATCGCTTTTGTTTATAACTTCCACATTTATTCGAATTGTGCAACGAAACTTTGCAGACAGTCGCGGATAGGCCTTTTCTACTGAAGTACCAAGTTTCAGAAGTGCAGCTTTTGTACTGGCGGTGCTATGTCGATACAAACTGAATACGCAAACTATCAACAAAATTTAGTGCGATTTAAAGTGGATATCGCTTTTGTTTATAACTTCTACATTCTTTAGAATTGTGCAACGAAACTTTGCAGAGATAAGCGGAGTCACATGTTCTACTGAAGTACCAAGTTTCAGAAGTGCAGCTCTTGTACTGTCGGAGATATGTCGATACAAACTGAATACGCAAAACATCAACAAAATTTAGCGCGTTTTTAAGTTGATATCGCTTTTGTTTATAACTTCCACATTTATTCGAATGGTGCAACGAAACTTTGCACAGATTAGCGGAGTCACATTTTCTACTGAAGTACCAAGTTTCAGAAGTGCAGCTTTCGTACTGGCGGAGATATGTCGATACAAACTGAATACGCAAACTATCAACAAAATTTAGTGCGATTTAAAGTGGATATCGCTTTTGTTTATAACTTCCACATTCTTGAGAATTGTGCAACGAAACTTTGCAGAGATAAGCGGAGTCACATGTTCTACTGAAGTACCAAGTTTCAGAAGTGCAGCTCTTGTACTGTCGGAGATATGTCGATACAAACTGAATACGCAAACTATCAACAAAATTTAGTGCGATTTAAAGTGGATATCGCTTTTGTTTATAACTTCCACATTCTTTAGAAGTGTGCAACGAAACTTTGCAGAGATAAGCGGAGTCACATGTTCTACTGAAGTACCAAGTTTCAGAAGTGCAGCTCTTGTACTGTCGGAGATATGTCGATACAAACTGAATACGCAAAACATCAACAAAATTTAGCGCGTTTTAAAGTTGATATCGCTTTTGTTTATAACTTCCACATTTATTAGAATTGTGCAACGAAACTTTGCACAGATTAGCGGAGTCATATTTTCTACTGAAGTACCAAGTTTCGGAAGTGCAGCTCTTGTACTGCCGGAGATATGTCGATACAAACTGAATACGCAACACATCATCAAAATTTAGCGCGTTTTAAAGTTGATATCGCTTTTGTTTATAACTTCCACATTTATTCGAATTGTGCAACGAAACTTTGCAGACAGTCGCGGATAGGCCTTTTCTACTGAAGTACCAAGTTTCAGAAGTGCAGCTTTTGTACTGGCGGAGATATGTCGATACAAACTGAATACGCAAACTATCAACAAAATTTAGTGCGATTTAAAGTGGATATCGCTTTTGTTTATAACTTCCACATTCTTGAGAATTGTGCAACGAAACTTTGCAGAGATAAGCGGAGTCACATGTTCTACTGAAGTACCAAGTTTCAGAAGTGCAGCTCTTGTACTGTCGGAGATATGTCGATACAAACTGAATACGCAAACTATCAACAAAATTTAGTGCGATTTAAAGTGGATATCGCTTTTGTTTATAACTTCCACATTCTTTAGAAGTGTGCAACGAAACTTTGCAGAGATAAGCGGAGTCACATGTTCTACTGAAGTACCAAGTTTCAGAAGTGCAGCTCTTGTACTGTCGGAGATATGTCGATACAAACTGAATACGCAAAACATCAACAAAATTTAGCGCGTTTTAAAGTGGATATCGCTTTTGTTTATAACTTCCACATTTATTAGAATTGTGCAACGAAACTTTGCACAGATTAGCGGAGTCATATTTTCTACTGAAGTACCAAGTTTCGGAAGTGCAGCTCTTGTACTGCCGGAGATATGTCGATACAAACTGAATACGCAACACATCATCAAAATTTAGCGCGTTTTAAAGTTGATATCGCTTTTGTTTATAACTTCCACATTTATTCGAATTGTGCAACGAAACTTTGCAGACAGTCGCGGATAGGCCTTTTCTACTGAAGTACCAAGTTTCAGAAGTGCAGCTTTTGTACTGGCGGAGATATGTCGATACAAACTGAATACGCAAACTATCAACAAAATTTAGTGCGATTTAAAGTGGATATCGCTTTTGTTTATAACTTCCACATTCTTGAGAATTGTGCAACGAAACTTTGCAGAGATAAGCGGAGTCACATGTTCTACTGAAGTACCAAGTTTCAGAAGTGCAGCTCTTGTACTGTCGGAGATATGTCGATACAAACTGAATACGCAAACTATCAACAAAATTTAGTGCGATTTAAAGTGGATATCGCTTTTGTTTATAACTTCCACATTCTTTAGAAGTGTGCAACGAAACATTGCAGAGATAAGCGGAGTCACATGTTCTACTGAAGTACCAAGTTTCAGAAGTGCAGCTCTTGTACTGTCGGAGATATGTCGATACAAACTGAATACGCAAAACATCAACAAAATTTAGCGCGTTTTAAAGTTGATATCGCTTTTGTTTATAACTTCCACATTTATTAGAATTGTGCAACGAAACTTTGCACAGATTAGCGGAGTCATATTTTCTACTGAAGTACCAAGTTTCGGAAGTGCAGCTCTTGTACTGCCGGAGATATGTCGATACAAACTGAATACGCAACACATCATCAAAATTTAGCGCGTTTTAAAGTTGATATCGCTTTTGTTTATAACTTCCACATTTATTCGAATTGTGCAACGAAACTTTGCAGACAGTCGCGGATAGGCCTTTTCTACTGAAGTACCAAGTTTCAGAAGTGCAGCTTTTGTACTGGCGGTGCTATGTCGATACAAACTGAATACGCAAACTATCAACAAAATTTAGTGCGATTTAAAGTGGATATCGCTTTTGTTTATAACTTCTACATTCTTTAGAATTGTGCAACGAAACTTTGCAGAGATAAGCGGAGTCACATGTTCTACTGAAGTACCAAGTTTCAGAAGTGCAGCTCTTGTACTGTCGGAGATATGTCGATACAAACTGAATACGCAAAACATCAACAAAATTTAGCGCGTTTTTAAGTTGATATCGCTTTTGTTTATAACTTCCACATTTATTCGAATGGTGCAACGAAACTTTGCACAGATTAGCGGAGTCACATTTTCTACTGAAGTACCAAGTTTCAGAAGTGCAGCTCTTGTACTGTCGGAGATATGTCGATACAAACTGAATACGCAAACTATCAACAAAATTTAGTGCGATTTAAAGTGGATATCGCTTTTGTTTATAACTTCCACATTCTTTAGAAGTGTGCAACGAAACTTTGCAGAGATAAGCGGAGTCACATGTTCTACTGAAGTACCAAGTTTCAGAAGTGCAGCTCTTGTACTGTCGGAGATATGTCGATACAAACTGAATACGCAAAACATCAACAAAATTTAGCGCGTTTTAAAGTTGATATCGCTTTTGTTTATAACTTCCACATTTATTAGAATTGTGCAACGAAACTTTGCACAGATTAGCGGAGTCATATTTTCTACTGAAGTACCAAGTTTCGGAAGTGCAGCTCTTGTACTGCCGGAGATATGTCGATACAAACTGAATACGCAACACATCATCAAAATTTAGCGCGTTTTAAAGTTGGTATCGCTTTTGTTTATAACTTCCACATTTATTCGAATTGTGCAACGAAACTTTGCAGACAGTCGCGGATAGGCCTTTTCTACTGAAGTACCAAGTTTCAGAAGTGCAGCTTTTGTACTGGCGGAGATATGTCGATACAAACTGAATACGCAAACTATCAACAAAATTTAGTGCGATTTAAAGTGGATATCGCTTTTGTTTATAACTTCCACATTCTTGAGAATTGTGCAACGAAACTTTGCAGAGATAAGCGGAGTCACATGTTCTACTGAAGTACCAAGTTTCGGAAGTGCAGCTCTTGTACTGCCGGAGATATGTCGATACAAACTGAATACGCAACACATCATCAAAATTTAGCGCGTTTTAAAGTTGATATCGCTTTTGTTTATAACTTCCACATTTATTCGAATTGTGCAACGAAACTTTGCAGACAGTCGCGGATAGGCCTTTTCTACTGAAGTACCAAGTTTCAGAAGTGCAGCTTTTGTACTGGCGGTGCTATGTCGATACAAACTGAATACGCAAACTATCAACAAAATTTAGTGCGATTTAAAGTGGATATCGCTTTTGTTTATAACTTCTACATTCTTTAGAATTGTGCAACGAAACTTTGCAGAGATAAGCGGAGTCACATGTTCTACTGAAGTACCAAGTTTCAGAAGTGCAGCTCTTGTACTGTCGGAGATATGTCGATACAAACTGAATACGCAAAACATCAACAAAATTTAGCGCGTTTTTAAGTTGATATCGCTTTTGTTTATAACTTCCACATTTATTCGAATGGTGCAACGAAACTTTGCACAGATTAGCGGAGTCACATTTTCTACTGAAGTACCAAGTTTCAGAAGTGCAGCTTTCGTACTGGCGGAGATATGTCGATACAAACTGAATACGCAAACTATCAACAAAATTTAGTGCGATTTAAAGTGGATATCGCTTTTGTTTATAACTTCCACATTCTTGAGAATTGTGCAACGAAACTTTGCAGAGATAAGCGGAGTCACATGTTCTACTGAAGTACCAAGTTTCAGAAGTGCAGCTCTTGTACTGTCGGAGATATGTCGATACAAACTGAATACGCAAACTATCAACAAAATTTAGTGCGATTTAAAGTGGATATCGCTTTTGTTTATAACTTCCACATTCTTTAGAAGTGTGCAACGAAACTTTGCAGAGATAAGCGGAGTCACATGTTCTACTGAAGTACCAAGTTTCAGAAGTGCAGCTCTTGTACTGTCGGAGATATGTCGATACAAACTGAATACGCAAAACATCAACAAAATTTAGCGCGTTTTAAAGTTGATATCGCTTTTGTTTATAACTTCCACATTTATTAGAATTGTGCAACGAAACTTTGCACAGATTAGCGGAGTCATATTTTCTACTGAAGTACCAAGTTTCGGAAGTGCAGCTCTTGTACTGCCGGAGATATGTCGATACAAACTGAATACGCAACACATCATCAAAATTTAGCGCGTTTTAAAGTTGGTATCGCTTTTGTTTATAACTTCCACATTTATTCGAATTGTGCAACGAAACTTTGCAGACAGTCGCGGATAGGCCTTTTCTACTGAAGTACCAAGTTTCAGAAGTGCAGCTTTTGTACTGGCGGAGATATGTCGATACAAACTGAATACGCAAACTATCAACAAAATTTAGTGCGATTTAAAGTGGATATCGCTTTTGTTTATAACTTCCACATTCTTGAGAATTGTGCAACGAAACTTTGCAGAGATAAGCGGAGTCACATGTTCTACTGAAGTACCAAGTTTCAGAAGTGCAGCTCTTGTACTGTCGGAGATATGTCGATACAAACTGAATACGCAAAACATCAACAAAATTTAGCGCGTTTTTAAGTTGATATCGCTTTTGTTTATAACTTCCACATTTATTCGAATGGTGCAACGAAACTTTGCACAGATTAGCGGAGTCACATTTTCTACTGAAGTACCAAGTTTCAGAAGTGCAGCTTTCGTACTGGCGGAGATATGTCGATACAAACTGAATACGCAAACTATCAACAAAATTTAGTGCGATTTAAAGTGGATATCGCTTTTGTTTATAACTTCCACATTCTTGAGAATTGTGCAACGAAACTTTGCAGAGATAAGCGGAGTCACATGTTCTACTGAAGTACCAAGTTTCAGAAGTGCAGCTCTTGTACTGTCGGAGATATGTCGATACAAACTGAATACGCAAACTATCAACAAAATTTAGTGCGATTTAAAGTGGATATCGCTTTTGTTTATAACTTCCACATTCTTTAGAAGTGTGCAACGAAACTTTGCAGAGATAAGCGGAGTCACATGTTCTACTGAAGCACCAAGTTTCAGAAGTGCAGCTCTTGTACTGTCGGAGATATGTCGATACAAACTGAATACGCAAAACATCAACAAAATTTAGCGCGTTTTAAAGTTGATATCGCTTTTGTTTATAACTTCCACATTTATTAGAATTGTGCAACGAAACTTTGCACAGATTAGCGGAGTCATATTTTCTACTGAAGTACCAAGTTTCGGAAGGGCAGCTCTTGTACTGCCGGAGATATGTCGATACAAACTGAATACGCAACACATCATCAAAATTTAGCGCGTTTTAAAGTTGATATCGCTTTTGTTTATAACTTCCACATTTATTCGAATTGTGCAACGAAACTTTGCAGACAGTCGCGGATAGGCCTTTTCTACTGAAGTACCAAGTTTCAGAAGTGCAGCTTTTGTACTGGCGGAGATATGTCGATACAAACTGAATACGCAAACTATCAACAAAATTTAGTGCGATTTAAAGTGGATATCGCTTTTGTTTATAACTTCCACATTCTTGAGAATTGTGCAACGAAACTTTGCAGAGATAAGCGGAGTCACATGTTCTACTGAAGTACCAAGTTTCAGAAGTGCAGCTCTTGTACTGTCGGAGATATGTCGATACAAACTGAATACGCAAACTATCAACAAAATTTAGTGCGATTTAAAGTGGATATCGCTTTTGTTTATAACTTCCACATTCTTTAGAAGTGTGCAACGAAACTTTGCAGAGATAAGCGGAGTCACATGTTCTACTGAAGTACCAAGTTTCAGAAGTGCAGCTCTTGTACTGTCGGAGATATGTCGATACAAACTGAATACGCAAAACATCAACAAAATTTAGCGCGTTTTAAAGTGGATATCGCTTTTGTTTATAACTTCCACATTTATTAGAATTGTGCAACGAAACTTTGCACAGATTAGCGGAGTCATATTTTCTACTGAAGTACCAAGTTTCGGAAGTGCAGCTCTTGTACTGCCGGAGATATGTCGATACAAACTGAATACGCAAAACATCATCAAAATTTAGCGCGTTTTAAAGTTTATATCGCTTTTGTTTATAACTTCCACATTTATTCGAATTGTGCAACGAAACTTTGCAGACAGTCGCGGATAGGCCTTTTCTACTGAAGTACCAAGTTTCAGAAGTGCAGCTTTTGTACTGGCGGAGATATGTCGATACAAACTGAATACGCAAACTATCAACAAAATTTAGTGCGATTAAAAGTGGATATCGCTTTTGTTTATAACTTCCACATTCTTTAGAATTGTGCAACGTAACTTTGCAGAGATAAGCGGAGTCACATTTTCTACTGAAGTACCAAGTTTCAGAAGTGCAGCTCTTGTACTGTCGGAGATATGTCCATACAAACTGAATACGCAAAACATCAACAAAATTTAGCGCGTTTTAAAGTTGATATCGCTTTTGTTTATAACTTCCACATTTATTCGAATTGTGCAACGAAACTTTGCACAGATTAGCGGAGTCACATTTTCTACTGAAGTACCAAGTTTCGGAAGTGCAGCTCTTGTACTGCCGGAGATATGTCGATACAAACTGAATACGCAAAACATCATCAAAATTTAGCGCGTTTTAAAGTTGATATCGCTTTTGTTTATAACTTCCACATTTATTCGAATTGTGCAACAAAACTTTGCAGACAGTCGCGGATAGGCCTTTTCTACTGAAGTACCAAGTTTCAGAAGTGCAGCTTTCGTACTGGCGGAGATATGTCGATACAAACTGAATACGCAAACTATCAACAAAATTTAGTGCGATTTAAAGTGGATATCGCTTTTGTTTATAACTTTAACATTCTTGAGAATTGTGCAACGAAACTTTGCAGAGATAAGCGGAGTCACATGTTCTACTGAAGTACCAAGTTTCAGAAGTGCAGCTCTTGTACTGTCGGAGATATGTCGATACAAACTGAATACGCAAACTATCAACAAAATTTAGTGCGATTTAAAGTGGATATCGCTTTTGTTTATAACTTCCACATTCTTTAGAAGTGTGCAACGAAACTTTGCAGAGATAAGCGGAGTCACATGTTCTACTGAAGTACCAAGTTTCAGAAGTGCAGCTCTTGTACTGTCGGAGATATGTCGATACAAACTGAATACGCAAAACATCAACAAAATTTAGCGCGTTTTAAAGTTGATATCGCTTTTGTTTATAACTTCCACATTTATTAGAATTGTGCAACGAAACTTTGCACAGATTAGCGGAGTCATATTTTCTACTGAAGTACCAAGTTTCGGAAGTGCAGCTCTTGTACTGCCGGAGATATGTCGATACAAACTGAATACGCAACACATCATCAAAATTTAGCGCGTTTTAAAGTTGATATCGCTTTTGTTTATAACTTCCACATTTATTCGAATTGTGCAACGAAACTTTGCAGACAGTCGCGGATAGGCCTTTTCTACTGAAGTACCAAGTTTCAGAAGTGCAGCTTTTGTACTGGCGGAGATATGTCGATACAAACTGAATACGCAAACTATCAACAAAATTTAGTGCGATTTAAAGTGGATATCGCTTTTGTTTATAACTTCCACATTCTTGAGAATTGTGCAACGAAACTTTGCAGAGATAAGCGGAGTCACATGTTCTACTGAAGTACCAAGATTCAGAAGTGCAGCTCTTGTACTGTCGGAGATATGTCGATACAAACTGAATACGCAAACTATCAACAAAATTTAGTGCGATTTAAAGTGGATATCGCTTTTGTTTATAACTTCCACATTCTTTAGAAGTGTGCAACGAAACTTTGCAGAGATACGCGGAGTCACATGTTCTACTGAAGTACCAAGTTTCAGAAGTGCAGCTCTTGTACTGTCGGAGATATGTCGATACAAACTGAATACGCAAAACATCAACAAAATTTAGCGCGTTTTAAAGTGGATATCGCTTTTGTTTATAACTTCCACATTTATTAGAATTGTGCAACGAAACTTTGCACAGATTAGCGGAGTCATATTTTCTACTGAAGTACCAAGTTTCGGAAGTGCAGCTCTTGTACTGCCGGAGATATGTCGATACAAACTGAATACGCAAAACATCATCAAAATTTAGCGCGTTTTAAAGTTTATATCGCTTTTGTTTATAACTTCCACATTTATTCGAATTGTGCAACGAAACTTTGCAGACAGTCGCGGATAGGCCTTTTCTACTGAAGTACCAAGTTTCAGAAGTGCAGCTTTTGTACTGGCGGAGATATGTCGATACAAACTGAATACGCAAACTATCAACAAAATTTAGTGCGATTAAAAGTGGATATCGCTTTTGTTTATAACTTCCACATTCTTTAGAATTGTGCAACGTAACTTTGCAGAGATAAGCGGAGTCACATTTTCTACTGAAGTACCAAGTTTCAGAAGTGCAGCTCTTGTACTGTCGGAGATATGTCCATACAAACTGAATACGCAAAACATCAACAAAATTTAGCGCGTTTTAAAGTTGATATCGCTTTTGTTTATAACTTCCACATTTATTCGAATTGTGCAACGAAACTTTGCACAGATTAGCGAAGTCACATTTTCTACTGAAGTACCAAGTTTCGGAAGTGCAGCTCTTGTACTGCCGGAGATATGTCGATACAAACTGAATACGCAAAACATCATTAAAATTTAGCGCGTTTTAAAGTTGATATCGCTTTTGTTTATAACTTCCACATTTATTCGAATTGTGCAACAAAACTTTGCAGACAGTCGCGGATAGGCCTTTTCTACTGAAGTACCAAGTTTCAGAAGTGCAGCTTTCGTACTGGCGGAGATATGTCGATACAAACTGAATACGCAAACTATCAACAAAATTTAGTGCGATTTAAAGTGGATATCGCTTTTGTTTATAACTTCCACATTCTTGAGAATTGTGCAACGAAACTTTGCAGAGATAAGCGGAGTCACATGTTCTACTGAAGTACCAAGTTTCAGAAGTGCAGCTCTTGTACTGTCGGAGATATGTCGATACAAACTGAATACGCAAACTATCAACAAAATTTAGTGCGATTTAAAGTGGATATCGCTTTTGTTTATAACTTCCACATTCTTTAGAAGTGTGCAACGAAACTTTGCAGAGATAAGCGGAGTCACATGTTCTACTGAAGTACCAAGTTTCAGAAGTGCAGCTCTTGTACTGTCGGAGATATGTCGATACAAACTGAATACGCAAAACATCAACAAAATTTAGCGCGTTTTAAAGTTGATATCGCTTTTGTTTATAACTTCCACATTTATTAGAATTGTGCAACGAAACTTTGCACAGATTAGCGGAGTCATATTTTCTACTGAAGTACCAAGTTTCGGAAGTGCAGCTCTTGTACTGCCGGAGATATGTCGATACAAACTGAATACGCAACACATCATCAAAATTTAGCGCGTTTTAAAGTTGATATCGCTTTTGTTTATAACTTCCACATTTATTCGAATTGTGCAACGAAACTTTGCAGACAGTCGCGGATAGGCCTTTTCTACTGAAGTACCAAGTTTCAGAAGTGCAGCTTTTGTACTGGCGGAGATATGTCGATACAAACTGAATACGCAAACTATCAACAAAATTTAGTGCGATTTAAAGTGGATATCGCTTTTGTTTATAACTTCCACATTCTTGAGAATTGTGCAACGAAACTTTGCAGAGATAAGCGGAGTCACATGTTCTACTGAAGTACCAAGTTTCAGAAGTGCAGCTCTTGTACTGTCGGAGATATGTCGATACAAACTGAATACGCAAACTATCAACAAAATTTAGTGCGATTTAAAGTGGATATCGCTTTTGTTTATAACTTCCACATTCTTTAGAAGTGTGCAACGAAACTTTGCAGAGATAAGCGGAGTCACATGTTCTACTGAAGTACCAAGTTTCAGAAGTGCAGCTCTTGTACTGTCGGAGATATGTCGATACAAACTGAATACGCAAAACATCAACAAAATTTAGCGCGTTTTAAAGTGGATATCGCTTTTGTTTATAACTTCCACATTTATTAGAATTGTGCAACGAAACTTTGCACAGATTAGCGGAGTCATATTTTCTTCTGAAGTACCAAGTTTCGGAAGTGCAGCTCTTGTACTGCCGTAGATATGTCGATACAAACTGAATACGCAAAACATCATCAAAATTTAGCGCGTTTTAAAGTTGATATCGCTTTTGTTTATAACTTCCACATTTATTCGAATTGTGCAACAAAACTTTGCAGACAGTCGCGGATAGGCCTTTTCTACTGAAGTACCAAGTTTCAGAAGTGCAGCTTTCGTACTGGCGGAGATATGTCGATACAAACTGAATACGCAAACTATCAACAAAATTTAGTGCGATTTAAAGTGGATATCGCTTTTGTTTATAACTTCCACATTCTTGAGAATTGTGCAACGAAACTTTGCAGAGATAAGCGGAGTCACATGTTCTACTGAAGTACCAAGTTTCAGTAGTGCAGCTCTTGTACTGTCGGAGATATGTCGATACAAACTGAATACGCAAACTATCAACAAAATTTAGTGCGATTTAAAGTGGATATCGCTTTTGTTTATAACTTCCACATTCTTTAGAAGTGTGCAACGAAACTTTGCAGAGATAAGCGGAGTCACATGTTCTACTGAAGTACCAAGTTTCAGAAGTGCAGCTCTTGTACTGTCGGAGATATGTCGATACAAACTGAATACGCAAAACATCAACAAAATTTAGCGCGTTTTAAAGTTGATATCGCTTTTGTTTATAACTTCCACATTTATTAGAATTGTGCAACGAAACTTTGCACAGATTAGCGGAGTCATATTTTCTACTGAAGTACCAAGTTTCGGAAGTGCAGCTCTTGTACTGCCGGAGATATGTCGATACAAACTGAATACGCAACACATCATCAAAATTTAGCGCGTTTTAAAGTTTATATCGCTTTTGTTTATAACTTCCACATTTATTCGAATTGTGCAACGAAACTTTGCAGACAGTCGCGGATAGGCCTTTTCTACTGAAGTACCAAGTTTCAGAAGTGCAGCTTTTGTACTGGCGGAGATATGTCGATACAAACTGAATACGCAAACTATCAACAAAATTTAGTGCGATTTAAAGTGGATATCGCTTTTGTTTATAACTTCCACATTCTTGAGAATTGTGCAACGAAACTTTGCAGAGATAAGCGGAGTCACATGTTCTACTGAAGTACCAAGTTTCAGTAGTGCAGCTCTTGTACTGTCGGAGATATGTCGATACAAACTGAATACGCAAACTATCAACAAAATTTAGTGCGATTTAAAGTGGATATCGCTTTTGTTTATAACTTCCACATTCTTTAGAAGTGTGCAACGAAACTTTGCAGAGATAAGCGGAGTCACATGTTCTACTGAAGTACCAAGTTTCAGAAGTGCAGCTCTTGTACTGTCGGAGATATGTCGATACAAACTGAATACGCAAAACATCAACAAAATTTAGCGCGTTTTAAAGTTGATATCGCTTTTGTTTATAACTTCCACATTTATTCGAATTGTGCAACAAAACTTTGCAGACAGTCGCGGATAGGCCTTTTCTACTGAAGTACCAAGTTTCAGAAGTGCAGCTTTCGTACTGGCGGAGATATGTCGATACAAACTGAATACGCAAACTATCAACAAAATTTAGTGCGATTTAAAGTGGATATCGCTTTTGTTTATAACTTCCACATTCTTGAGAATTGTGCAACGAAACTTTGCAGAGATAAGCGGAGTCACATGTTCTACTGAAGTACCAAGTTTCAGTAGTGCAGCTCTTGTACTGTCGGAGATATGTCGATACAAACTGAATACGCAAACTATCAACAAAATTTAGTGCGATTTAAAGTGGATATCGCTTTTGTTTATAACTTCCACATTCTTTAGAAGTGTGCAACGAAACTTTGCAGAGATAAGCGGAGTCACATGTTCTACTGAAGTACCAAGTTTCAGAAGTGCAGCTCTTGTACTGTCGGAGATATGTCGATACAAACTGAATACGCAAAACATCAACAAAATTTAGCGCGTTTTAAAGTTGATATCGCTTTTGTTTATAACTTCCACATTTATTAGAATTGTGCAACGAAACTTTGCACAGATTAGCGGAGTCATATTTTCTACTGAAGTACCAAGTTTCGGAAGTGCAGCTCTTGTACTGCCGGAGATATGTCGATACAAACTGAATACGCAACACATCATCAAAATTTAGCGCGTTTTAAAGTTTATATCGCTTTTGTTTATAACTTCCACATTTATTCGAATTGTGCAACGAAACTTTGCAGACAGTCGCGGATAGGCCTTTTCTACTGAAGTACCAAGTTTCAGAAGTGCAGCTTTTGTACTGGCGGAGATATGTCGATACAAACTGAATACGCAAACTATCAACAAAATTTAGTGCGATTTAAAGTGGATATCGCTTTTGTTTATAACTTCTACATTCTTTAGAATTGTGCAACGAAACTTTGCAGAGATAAGCGGAGTCACATGTTCTACTGAAGTACCAAGTTTCAGAAGTGCAGCTCTTGTACTGTCGGAGATATGTCGATACAAACTGAATACGCAAAACATCAACAAAATTTAGCGCGTTTTTAAGTTGATATCGCTTTTGTTTATAACTTCCACATTTATTGGAATGGTGCAACGAAACTTTGCACAGATTAGCGGAGTCACATTTTCTACTGAAGTACCAAGTTTCGGAAGTGCAGCTATTGTACTGGCGGAGATATGTCGATACAAACTGAATACGCAAACTATCAACAAAATTTAGTGCGATTTAAAGTGGATATCGCTTTTGTTTATAACTTCCACATTCTTTAGAATTGTGCAACGAAACTTTGCAGAGATAAGCGGAGTCACATGTTCTACTGAAGTACCAAGTTTCAGAAGTGCAGCTCTTGTACTGTCGGAGATATGTCGATACAAACTGAATACGCAAAACATCAACAAAATTTAGCGCGTTTTAAAGTTGATATCGCTTTTGTTTTTAACTTCCACATTTATTCGAATTGTGCAACGAAACTTTGCACAGATTAGCGGAGTCACATTTTCTACTGAAGTACCAAGTTTCGGAAGTGCAGCTCTTGTACTGCCGGAGATATGTCGATACAAACTGAATACGCAAAACATCATCAAAATTTTGCGCGTTTTAAAGTTGATATCGCTTTTGGTTATAACTTCCACATTTATTCGAATTGTGCAACAAAACTTTGCAGACAGTCGCGGATAGGCCTTTTCTACTGAAGTACCAAGTTTCAGAAGTGCAGCTCTTGTACTGTCGGAGATATGTCCATACAAACTGAATACGCAAAACATCAACAAAATTTAGCGCGTTTTAAAGTTGATATCGCTTTTGTTTATAACTTCCACATTTATTAGAATTGTGCAACGAAACTTTGCACAGATTAGCGGAGTCATATTCTCTACTGAAGTACCAAGTTTCGGAAGTGCAGCTCTTGTACTTCCGGAGATATGTCGATACAAACTGAATACGCAAAACATCATCAAAATTTAGCGCGTTTTAAAGTTGATATCGCTTTTGTTTATAACTTCCACATTTATTAGAATTGTGCAACGAAACTTTGCACAGATTAGCGGAGTCATATTTTCTACTGAAGTACCAAGTTTCGGAAGTGCAGCTCTTGTACTGCCGGAGATATGTCGATACAAACTGAATACGCAAAACATCATCAAAATTTAGCGCGTTTTAAAGTTGATATCGCTTTTGTTTATAACTTCCACGTTTATTCGAATTGTGCAACGAAACTTTGCAGACAGTCGCGGATAGGCCTTTACTACTGAAGTACCAAGTTTCAGAAGTGCAGCTTTTGTACTGGCGGAGATATGTCGATACAAACTGAATACGCAAACTATCAACAAAATTTAGTGCGATTAAAAGTGGATATCGCTTTTGTTTATAACTTCCACATTCTTTAGAATTGTGCAACGTAACTTTGCAGAGATAAGCGGAGTCACATTTTCTACTGAAGTACCAAGTTTCAGAAGTGCAGCTCTTGTACTGTCGGAGATATGTCCATACAAACTGAATACGCAAAACATCAACAAAATTTAGTGCGATTTAAAGTTGATATCGCTTTTGTTTATAACTTCCACATTTATTCGAATTGTGCAACGAAACTTTGCACAGATTAGCGGAGTCACATTTTCTACTGAAGTACAAAGTTTCGGAAGTGCAGCTCTTGTACTGCCGGAGATATGTCGATACAAACTGAATACGCAAAACATCATCAAAATTTAGCGCGTTTTAAAGTTGATATCGCTTTTGTTTATAACTTCCACATTTATTCGAATTGTGCAACAAAACTTTGCAGACAGTCGCGGATAGGCCTTTTCTACTGAAGTACCAAGTTTCAGAAGTGCAACTTTCGTACTGGCGGAGATATGTCGATACAAACTGAATACGCAAACTATCAACAAAATTTAGTGCGATTTAAAGTGGATATCGCTTTTGTTTATAACTTCCACATTCTTGAGAATTGTGCAACGAAACTTTGCAGAGATAAGCGGAGTCACATGTTCTACTGAAGTACCAAGTTTCAGAAGTGCAGCTCTTGTACTGTCGGAGATATGTCGATACAAACTGAATACGCAAACTATCAACAAAATTTAGTGCGATTTAAAGTGGATATCGCTTTTGTTTATAACTTCTACATTCTTTAGAATTGTGCAACGAAACTTTGCAGAGATAAGCGGAGTCACATGTTCTACTGAAGTACCAAGTTTCAGAAGTGCAGCTCTTGTACTGTCGGAGATATGTCGATACAAACTGAATACGCAAAACATCAACAAAATTTAGCGCGTTTTTAAGTTGATATCGCTTTTGTTTATAACTTCCACATTTATTCGAATGGTGCAACGAAACTTTGCACAGATTAGCGGAGTCACATTTTCTACTGAAGTACCAAGTTTCGGAAGTGCAGCTTTTGTACTGGCGAAGATATGTCGATACAAACTGAATACGCAAACTATCAACAACATTTAGTGCGATTTAAAGTGGATATCGCTTTTGTTTATAACTTCCACATTCTTTAGAATTGTGCAACGAAACTTTGCAGAGACAAGCGGAGTCACATGTTCTACTGAAGTACCAAGTTTCAGAAGTGCAGCTCTGGTACTGTCGGAGATATGTCGATACAAACTAAATACGCAAAACATCAACAAAATTTAGCGCGTTTTAAAGTTGATATCGCTTTTGTTTATAACTTCCACATTTATTCGAATTGTGCAACGAAACTTTGCACAGATTAGCGGAGTCACATTTTCTACTGAAGTACCAAGTTTCGGAAGTGCAGCTCTTGTACTGCCGGAGATATGTCGATACAAACTGAATACGCAAAACATCATCAAAATTTTGCGCGTTTTAAAGTTGATATCGCTTTTGGTTATAACTTCCACATTTATTCGAATTGTGCAACAAAACTTTGCAGACAGTCGCGGATAGGCCTTTTCTACTGAAGTACCAAGTTTCAGAAGTGCAGCTCTTGTACTGTCGGAGATATGTCCATACAAACTGAATACGCAAAACATCAACAAAATTTAGCGCGTTTTAAAGTTGATATCGCTTTTGTTTATAACTTCCACATTTATTAGAATTGTGCAACGAAACTTTGCACAGATTAGCGGAGTCATATTCTCTACTGAAGTACCAAGTTTCGGAAGTGCAGCTCTTGTACTGCCGGAGATATGTCGATACAAACTGAATACGCAAAACATCATCAAAATTTAGCGCGTTTTAAAGTTGATATCGCTTTTGTTTATAACTTCCACATTTATTAGAATTGTGCAACGAAACTTTGCACAGATTAGCGGAGTCATATTTTCTACTGAAGTACCAAGTTTCGGAAGTGCAGCTCTTGTACTGCCGGAGATATGTCGATACAAACTGAATACGCAAAACATCATCAAAATTTAGCGCGTTTTAAAGTTGATATCGCTTTTGTTTATAACTTCCACGTTTATTCGAATTGTGCAACGAAACTTTGCAGACAGTCGCGGATAGGCCTTTTCTACTGAAGTACCAAGTTTCAGAAGTGCAGCTTTTGTACTGGCGGAGATATGTCGATACAAACTGAATACGCAAACTATCAACAAAATTTAGTGCGATTAAAAGTGGATATCGCTTTTGTTTATAACTTCCACATTCTTTAGAATTGTGCAACGTAACTTTGCAGAGATAAGCGGAGTCACATTTTCTACTGAAGTACCAAGTTTCAGAAGTGCAGCTCTTGTACTGTCGGAGATATGTCCATACAAACTGAATACGCAAAAAATCAACAAAATTTAGTGCGATTTAAAGTTGATATCGCTTTTGTTTATAACTTCCACATTTATTCGAATTGTGCAACGAAACTTTGCACAGATTAGCGGAGTCACATTTTCTACTGAAGTACCAAGTTTCGGAAGTGCAGCTCTTGTACTGCCGGAGATATGTCGATACAAACTGAATACGCAAAACATCATCAAAATTTAGCGCGTTTTAAAGTTGATATCGCTTTTGTTTATAACTTCCACATTTATTCGAATTGTGCAACAAAACTTTGCAGACAGTCGCGGATAGGCCTTTTCTACTGAAGTACCAAGTTTCAGAAGTGCAGCTCTTGTACTGTCGGAGATATGTCGATACAAACTGAATACGCAAACTATCAACAAAATTTAGTGCGATTTAAAGTGGATATCGCTTTTGTTTATAACTTCCACATTCTTTAGAAGTGTGCAACGAAACTTTGCAGAGATAAGCGGAGTCACATGTTCTACTGAAGTACCAAGTTTCAGAAGTGCAGCTCTTGTACTGTCGGAGATATGTCGATACAAACTGAATACGCAAAACATCAACAAAATTTAGCGCGTTTTAAAGTTGATATCGCTTTTGTTTATAACTTCCACATTTATTAGAATTGTGCAACGAAACTTTGCACAGATTAGCGGAGTCATATTTTCTACTGAAGTACCAAGTTTCGGAAGTGCAGCTCTTGTACTGCCGGAGATATGTCGATACAAACTGAATACGCAACACATCATCAAAATTTAGCGCGTTTTAAAGTTGATATCGCTTTTGTTTATAACTTCCACGTTTATTCGAATTGTGCAACGAAACTTTGCAGACAGTCGCGGATAGGCCTTTTCTACTGAAGTACTAAGTTTCAGAAGTGCAGCTTTTGTACTGGCGGAGATATGTCGATACAAACTGAATACGCAAACTATCAACAAAATTTAGTGCGATTTAAAGTGGATATCGCTTTTGTTTATAACATCTACATTCTTTAGAATTGTGCAACGAAACTTTGCAGAGATAAGCGGAGTCACATGTTCTACTGAAGTACCAAGTTTCAGAAGTGCAGCTCTTGTACTGTCGGAGATATGTCGATACAAACTGAATACGCAAAACATCAACAAAATTTAGCGCGTTTTTAAGTTGATATCGCTTTTGTTTATAACTTCCACATTTATTCGAATTGTGCAACGAAACTTTGCACAGATTAGCGGAGTCACATTTTCTACTTAAGTACCAAGTTTCGGAAGTGCAGCTCTTGTACTGCCGGAGATACGTCGATACAAACTGAATACGCAAAACATCATCAAAATTTTGCGCGTTTTAAAGTTGATATCGCTTTTGTTTATAACTTCCACATTTATTCGAATTGTGCAACAAAACTTTGCAGACAGTCGCGGATAGGCCTTTTCTACTGAAGTACCAAGTTTCAGAAGTGCAGCTCTTGTACTGTCGGAGATATGTCCATACAAACTGAATACGCAAAACATCAACAAAATTTAGCGCGTTTTAAAGTTGATATCGCTTTTGTTTATAACTTCCACATTTATTAGAATTGTGCAACGAAACTTTGCACAGATTAGCGGAGTCATATTCTCTACTGAAGTACCAAGTTTCGGAAGTGCAGCTCTTGTACTGCCGGAGATATGTCGATACAAACTGAATACGCAAAACATCATCAAAATTTAGCGCGTTTTAAAGTTGATATCGCTTTTGTTTATAACTTCCACATTTATTAGAATTGTGCAACGAAACTTTGCACAGATTAGCGGAGTCATATTTTCTACTGAAGTACCAAGTTTCGGAAGTGCAGCTCTTGTACTGCCGGAGATATGTCGATACAAACTGAATACGCAAAACATCATCAAAATTTAGCGCGTTTTAAAGTTGATATCGCTTTTGTTTATAACTTCCACGTTTATTCGAATTGTGCAACGAAACTTTGCAGACAGTCGCGGATAGGCCTTTTCTACTGAAGTACCAAGTTTCAGAAGTGCAGCTTTTGTACTGGCGGAGATATGTCGATACAAACTGAATACGCAAACTATCAACAAAATTTAGTGCGATTAAAAGTGGATATCGCTTTTGTTTATAACTTCCACATTCTTTAGAATTGTGCAACGTAACTTTGCAGAGATAAGCGGAGTCACATTTTCTACTGAAGTACCAAGTTTCAGAAGTGCAGCTCTTGTACTGTCGGAGATATGTCCATACAAACTGAATACGCAAAAAATCAACAAAATTTAGTGCGATTTAAAGTTGATATCGCTTTTGTTTATAACTTCCACATTTATTCGAATTGTGCAACGAAACTTTGCACAGATTAGCGGAGTCACATTTTCTACTGAAGTACCAAGTTTCGGAAGTGCAGCTCTTGTACTGCCGGAGATATGTCGATACAAACTGAATACGCAAAACATCATCAAAATTTAGCGCGTTTTAAAGTTGATATCGCTTTTGTTTATAACTTCCACATTTATTCGAATTGTGCAACAAAACTTTGCAGACAGTCGCGGATAGGCCTTTTCTACTGAAGTACCAAGTTTCAGAAGTGCAGCTCTTGTACTGTCGGAGATATGTCGATACAAACTGAATACGCAAACTATCAACAAAATTTAGTGCGATTTAAAGTGGATATCGCTTTTGTTTATAACTTCCACATTCTTTAGAAGTGTGCAACGAAACTTTGCAGAGATAAGCGGAGTCACATGTTCTACTGAAGTACCAAGTTTCAGAAGTGCAGCTCTTGTACTGTCGGAGATATGTCGATACAAACTGAATACGCAAAACATCAACAAAATTTAGCGCGTTTTAAAGTTGATATCGCTTTTGTTTATAACTTCCACATTTATTAGAATTGTGCAACGAAACTTTGCACAGATTAGCGGAGTCATATTTTCTACTGAAGTACCAAGTTTCGGAAGTGCAGCTCTTGTACTGCCGGAGATATGTCGATACAAACTGAATACGCAACACATCATCAAAATTTAGCGCGTTTTAAAGTTGATATCGCTTTTGTTTATAACTTCCACGTTTATTCGAATTGTGCAACGAAACTTTGCAGACAGTCGCGGATAGGCCTTTTCTACTGAAGTACTAAGTTTCAGAAGTGCAGCTTTTGTACTGGCGGAGATATGTCGATACAAACTGAATACGCAAACTATCAACAAAATTTAGTGCGATTTAAAGTGGATATCGCTTTTGTTTATAACATCTACATTCTTTAGAATTGTGCAACGAAACTTTGCAGAGATAAGCGGAGTCACATGTTCTACTGAAGTACCAAGTTTCAGAAGTGCAGCTCTTGTACTGTCGGAGATATGTCGATACAAACTGAATACGCAAAACATCAACAAAATTTAGCGCGTTTTTAAGTTGATATCGCTTTTGTTTATAACTTCCACATTTATTCGAATTGTGCAACGAAACTTTGCACAGATTAGCGGAGTCACATTTTCTACTTAAGTACCAAGTTTCGGAAGTGCAGCTCTTGTACTGCCGGAGATACGTCGATACAAACTGAATACGCAAAACATCATCAAAATTTTGCGCGTTTTAAAGTTGATATCGCTTTTGTTTATAACTTCCACATTTATTCGAATTGTGCAACAAAACTTTGCAGACAGTCGCGGATAGGCCTTTTCTACTGAAGTACCAAGTTTCAGAAGTGCAGCTATTGTACTGGCAGAGATATGTCGATACAAACTGAATACGCAAACTATCAACAAAATTTAGTGCGATTTAAAGTGGATATCGCTTTTGTTTATAACTTCCACATTCTTGAGAATTGTGCAACGAAACTTTGCAGAGATAAGCGGAGTCACATGTTCTACTGAAGTACCAAGATTCAGAAGTGCAGCTCTTGTACTGTCGGAGATATGTCGATACAAACTGAATACGCAAACTATCAACAAAATTTAGTGCGATTTACAGTGGATATCGCTTTTGTTTATAACTTCCACATTTATTCGAATTGTGCAACGAAACTTTGCACAGATTAGCGGAGTCACATTTTCTACTGAAGTACCAAGTTTCGGAAGTGCAGCTCTTGTACTGCCGGAGATATGTCGATACAAACTGAATACGCAAAACATCATCAAAATTTTGCGCGTTTTAAAGTTGATATCGCTTTTGTTTATAACTTCCACATTTATTCGAATTGTGCAACAAAACTTTGCAGACAGTCGCGGATAGGCCTTTTCTACTGAAGTACCAAGTTTCAGAAGTGCAGCTTTCGTACTGGCGGAGATATGTCGATACAAACTGAATACGCAAACTATCAACAAAATTTAGTGCGATTTAAAGTGGATATCGCTTTTGTTTATAACTTCCACATTCTTGAGAATTGTGCAACGAAACTTTGCAGAGATAAGCGGAGTCACATGTTCTACTGAAGTACCAAGTTTCAGAAGTGCAGCTCTTGTACTGTCGGAGATATGTCGATACAAACTGAATACGCAAACTATCAACAAAATTTAGTGCGATTTAAAGTGGATATCGCTTTTGTTTATAACTTCTACATTCTTTAGAATTGTGCAACGAAACTTTGCAGAGATAAGCGGAGTCACATGTTCTACTGAAGTACCAAGTTTCAGAAGTGCAGCTCTTGTACTGTCGGAGATATGTCGATACAAACTGAATACGCAAAACATCAACAAAATTTAGCGCGATTTAAAGTGGATATCGCTTTTGTTTATAACTTCCACATTTATTCGAATGGTGCAACGAAACTTTGCACAGATTAGCGGAGTCACATTTTCTACTGAAGTACCAAGTTTCGGAAGTGCAGCTTTTGTACTGGCGGAGATATGTCGATACAAACTGAATACGCAAACTATCAACAAAATTTAGTGCGATTTAAAGTGGATATCGCTTTTGTTTATAACTTCCACATTCTTTAGAATTGTGCAACGAAACTTTGCAGAGACAAGCGGAGTCACATGTTCTACTGAAGTACCAAGTTTCAGAAGTGCAGCTCTTGTACTGTCGGAGATATGTCGATACAAACTAAATACGCAAAACATCAACAAAATTTAGCGCGTTTTAAAGTTGATATCGCTTTTGTTTATAACTTCCACATTTATTCGAATTGTGCAACGAAACTTTGCACAGATTAGCGGAGTCACATTTTCTACTGAAGTACCAAGTTTCGGAAGTGCAGCTCTTGTACTGCCGGAGATATGTCGATACAAACTGAATACGCAAAACATCATCAAAATTTTGCGCGTTTTAAAGTTGATATCGCTTTTGGTTATAACTTCCACATTTATTCGAATTGTGCAACAAAACTTTGCAGACAGTCGCGGATAGGCCTTTTCTACTGAAGTACCAAGTTTCAGAAGTGCAGCTCTTGTACTGTCGGAGATATGTCCATACAAACTGAATACGCAAAACATCAACAAAATTTAGCGCGTTTTAAAGTTGATATCGCTTTTGTTTATAACTTCCACATTTATTAGAATTGTGCAACGAAACTTTGCACAGATTAGCGGAGTCATATTCTCTACTGAAGTACCAAGTTTCGGAAGTGCAGCTCTTGTACTGCCGGAGATATGTCGATACAAACTGAATACGCAAAACATCATCAAAATTTAGCGCGTTTTAAAGTTGATATCGCTTTTGTTTATAACTTCCACATTTATTAGAATTGTGCAACGAAACTTTGCACAGATTAGCGGAGTCATATTTTCTACTGAAGTACCAAGTTTCGGAAGTGCAGCTCTTGTACTGCCGGAGATATGTCGATACAAACTGAATACGCAAAACATCATCAAAATTTTGCGCGTTTTAAAGTTGATATCGCTTTTGTTTATAACTTCCACATTTATTCGAATTGTGCAACAAAACTTTGCAGACAGTCGCGGATAGGCCTTTTCTACTGAAGTACCAAGTTTCAGAAGTGCAGCTTTTGTACTGGCAGAGATATGTCGATACAAACTGAATACGCAAACTATCAACAAAATTTAGTGCGATTTAAAGTGGATATCGCTTTTGTTTATAACTTCCACATTCTTGAGAATTGTGCAACGAAACTTTGCAGAGATAAGCGGAGTCACATGTTCTACTGAAGTACCAAGATTCAGAAGTGCAGCTCTTGTACTGTCGGAGATATGTCGATACAAACTGAATACGCAAACTATCAACAAAATTTAGTGCGATTTACAGTGGATATCGCTTTTGTTTATAACTTCCACATTTATTCGAATTGTGCAACGAAACTTTGCACAGATTAGCGGAGTCACATTTTCTACTAAAGTACCAAGTTTCGGAAGTGCAGCTCTTGTACTGCCGGAGATATGTCGATACAAACTGAATACGCAAAACATCATCAAAATTTTGCGCGTTTTAAAGTTGATATCGCTTTTGTTTATAACTTCCACATTTATTCGAATTGTGCAACAAAACTTTGCAGACAGTCGCGGATAGGCCTTTTCTACTGAAGTACCAAGTTTCAGAAGTGCAGCTTTCGTACTGGCGGAGATATGTCGATACAAACTGAATACGCAAACTATCAACAAAATTTAGTGCGATTTAAAGTGGATATCGCTTTTGTTTATAACTTCCACATTCTTGAGAATTGTGCAACGAAACTTTGCAGAGATAAGCGGAGTCACATGTTCTACTGAAGTACCAAGTTTCAGAAGTGCAGCTCTTGTACTGTCGGAGATATGTCGATACAAACTGAATACGCAAACTATCAACAAAATTTAGTGCGATTTAAAGTGGATATCGCTTTTGTTTATAACTTCTACATTCTTTAGAATTGTGCAACGAAACTTTGCAGAGATAAGCGGAGTCACATGTTCTACTGAAGTACCAAGTTTCAGAAGTGCAGCTCTTGTACTGTCGGAGATATGTCGATACAAACTGAATACGCAAAACATCAACAAAATTTAGCGCGATTTAAAGTGGATATCGCTTTTGTTTATAACTTCCACATTTATTCGAATGGTGCAACGAAACTTTGCACAGATTAGCGGAGTCACATTTTCTACTGAAGTACCAAGTTTCGGAAGTGCAGCTTTTGTACTGGCGGAGATATGTCGATACAAACTGAATACGCAAACTATCAACAAAATTTAGTGCGATTTAAAGTGGATATCGCTTTTGTTTATAACTTCCACATTCTTTAGAATTGTGCAACGAAACTTTGCAGAGACAAGCGGAGTCACATGTTCTACTGAAGTACCAAGTTTCAGAAGTGCAGCTCTTGTACTGTCGGAGATATGTCGATACAAACTAAAGACGCAAAACATCAACAAAATTTAGCGCGTTTTAAAGTTGATATCGCTTTTGTTTATAACTTCCACATTTATTCGAATTGTGCAACGAAACTTTGCACAGATTAGCGGAGTCACATTTTCTACTGAAGTACCAAGTTTCGGAAGTGCAGCTCTTGTACTGCCGGAGATATGTCGATACAAACTGAATACGCAAAACATCATCAAAATTTTGCGCGTTTTAAAGTTGATATCGCTTTTGGTTATAACTTCCACATTTATTCGAATTGTGCAACAAAACTTTGCAGACAGTCGCGGATAGGCCTTTTCTACTGAAGTACCAAGTTTCAGAAGTGCAGCTCTTGTACTGTCGGAGATATGTCCATACAAACTGAATACGCAAAACATCAACAAAATTTAGCGCGTTTTAAAGTTGATATCGCTTTTGTTTATAACTTCCACATTTATTAGAATTGTGCAACGAAACTTTGCACAGATTAGCGGAGTCATATTCTCTACTGAAGTACCAAGTTTCGGAAGTGCAGCTCTTGTACTGCCGGAGATATGTCGATACAAACTGAATACGCAAAACATCATCAAAATTTAGCGCGTTTTAAAGTTGATATCGCTTTTGTTTATAACTTCCACATTTATTAGAATTGTGCAACGAAACTTTGCACAGATTAGCGGAGTCATATTTTCTACTGAAGTACCAAGTTTCGGAAGTGCAGCTCTTGTACTGCCGGAGATATGTCGATACAAACTGAATACGCAAAACATCATCAAAATTTAGCGCGTTTTAAAGTTGATATCGCTTTTGTTTATAACTTCCACGTTTATTCGAATTGTGCAACGAAACTTTGCAGACAGTCGCGGATAGGCCTTTTCTACTGAAGTACCAAGTTTCAGAAGTGCAGCTTTTGTACTGGCGGAGATATGTCGATACAAACTGAATACGCAAACTATCAACAAAATTTAGTGCGATTAAAAGTGGATATCGCTTTTGTTTATAACTTCCACATTCTTTAGAATTGTGCAACGTAACTTTGCAGAGATAAGCGGAGTCACATTTTCTACTGAAGTACCAAGTTTCAGAAGTGCAGCTCTTGTACTGTCGGAGATATGTCCATACAAACTGAATACGCAAAACATCAACAAAATTTAGTGCGATTTAAAGTTGATATCGCTTTTGTTTATAACTTCCACATTCTTGAGAATTGTGCAACGAAACTTTGCACAGATTAGCGGAGTCACATTTTCTACTGAAGTACCAAGTTTCGGAAGTGCAGCTCTTGTACTGCCGGAGATATGTCGATACAAACTGAATACGCAAAACATCATCAAAATTTAGCGCGTTTTAAAGTTGATATCGCTTTTGTTTATAACTTCCACATTTATTCGAATTGTGCAACAAAACTTTGCAGACAGTCGCGGATAGGCCTTTTCTACTGAAGTACCAAGTTTCAGAAGTGCAGCTTTTGTACTGGCAGAGATATGTCGATACAAACTGAATACGCAAACTATCAACAAAATTTAGTGCGATTTAAAGTGGATATCGCTTTTGTTTATAACTTCCACATTCTTAAGAATTGTGCAACGAAACTTTGCAGAGATAAGCGGAGTCACATGTTCTACTGAAGTACCAAGATTCAGAAGTGCAGCTCTTGTACTGTCGGAGATATGTCGATACAAACTGAATACGCAAACTATCAACAAAATTTAGTGCGATTTACAGTGGATATCGCTTTTGTTTATAACTTCCACATTTATTCGAATTGTGCAACGAAACTTTGCACAGATTAGCGGAGTCACATTTTCTACTGAAGTACCAAGTTTCGGAAGTGCAGCTCTTGTACTGCCGGAGATATGTCGATACAAACTGTATACGCAAAACATCATCAAAATTTTGCGCGTTTTAAAGTTGATATCGCTTTTGGTTATAACTTCCACATTTATTCGAATTGTGCAACAAAACTTTGCAGACAGTCGCGGATAGGCCTTTTCTACTGAAGTACCAAGTTTCAGAAGTGCAGCTCTTGTACTGTCGGAGATATGTCCATACAAACTGAATACGCAAAACATCAACAAAATTTAGCGCGTTTTAAAGTTGATATCGCTTTTGTTTATAACTTCCACATTTATTAGAATTGTGCAACGAAACTTTGCACAGATTAGCGGAGTCATATTCTCTACTGAAGTACCAAGTTTCGGAAGTGCAGCTCTTGTACTGTCGGAGATATGTCCATACAAACTGAATACGCAAAACATCAACAAAATTTAGTGCGATTTAAAGTTGATATCGCTTTTGTTTATAACTTCCACATTTATTCGAATTGTGCAACGAAACTTTGCACAGATTAGCGGAGTCACATTTTCTACTGAAGTACCAAGTTTCGGAAGTGCAGCTCTTGTACTGCCGGAGATATGTCGATACAAACTGAATACGCAAAACATCATCAAAATTTAGCGCGTTTTAAAGTTGATATCGCTTTTGTTTATAACTTCCACATTTATTCGAATTGTGCAACAAAACTTTGCAGACAGTCGCGGATAGGCCTTTTCTACTGAAGTACCAAGTTTCAGAAGTGCAGCTTTCGTACTGGCGGAGATATGTCGATACAAACTGAATACGCAAACTATCAACAAAATTTAGTGCGATTTAAAGTGGATATCGCTTTTGTTTATAACTTCCACATTCTTGAGAATTGTGCAACGAAACTTTGCAGAGATAAGCGGAGTCACATGTTCTACTGAAGTACCAAGTTTCAGAAGTGCAGCTCTTGTACTGTCGGAGATATGTCCATACAAACTGAATACGCAAACTATCAACAAAATTTAGTGCGATTTAAAGTGGATATCGCTTTTGTTTATAACTTCTACATTCTTTAGAATTGTGCAACGAAACTTTGCAGAGATAAGCGGAGTCACATGTTCTACTGAAGTACCAAGTTTCAGAAGTGCAGCTCTTGTACTGTCGGAGATATGTCGATACAAACTGAATACGCAAAACATCAACAAAATTTAGCGCGTTTTTAAGTTGATATCGCTTTTGTTTATAACTTCCACATTTATTCGAATGGTGCAACGAAACTTTGCACAGATTAGCGGAGTCACATTTTCTACTGAAGTACCAAGTTTCGGAAGTGCAGCTTTTGTACTGGCGGAGATATGTCGATACAAACTGAATACGCAAACTATCAACAAAATTTAGTGCGATTTAAAGTGGATATCGCTTTTGTTTATAACTTCCACATTCTTTAGAATTGTGCAACGAAACTTTGCAGAGACAAGCGGAGTCACATGTTCTACTGAAGTACCAAGTTTCAGAAGTGCAGCTCTTGTACTGTCGGAGATATGTCGATACAAACTAAATACGCAAAACATCAACAAAATTTAGCGCGTTTTAAAGTTGATATCGCTTTTGTTTATAACTTCCACATTTATTCGAATTGTGCAACGAAACTTTGCACAGATTAGCGGAGTCACATTTTCTACTGAAGTACCAAGTTTCGGAAGTGCAGCTCTTGTACTGCCGGAGATATGTCGATACAAACTGAATACGCAAAACATCATCAAAATTTTGCGCGTTTTAAAGTTGATATCGCTTTTGGTTATAACTTCCACATTTATTCGAATTGTGCAACAAAACTTTGCAGACAGTCGCGGATAGGCCTTTTCTACTGAAGTACCAAGTTTCAGAAGTGCAGCTCTTGTACTGTCGGAGATATGTCCATACAAACTGAATACGCAAAACATCAACAAAATTTAGCGCGTTTTAAAGTTGATATCGCTTTTGTTTATAACTTCCACATTTATTAGAATTGTGCAACGAAACTTTGCACAGATTAGCGGAGTCATATTCTCTACTGAAGTACCAAGTTTCGGAAGTGCAGCTCTTGTACTGCCGGAGATATGTCGATACAAACTGAATACGCAAAACATCATCAAAATTTAGCGCGTTTTAAAGTTGATATCGCTTTTGGTTATAACTTCCACATTTATTCGAATTGTGCAACAAAACTTTGCAGACAGTCGCGGATAGGCCTTTTCTACTGAAGTACCAAGTTTCAGAAGTGCAGCTCTTGTACTGTCGGAGATATGTCCATACAAACTGAATACGCAAAACATCAACAAAATTTAGCGCGTTTTAAAGTTGATATCGCTTTTGTTTATAACTTCCACATTTATTAGAATTGTGCAACGAAACTTTGCACAGATTAGCGGAGTCATATTCTCAACTGAAGTACCAAGTTTCGGAAGTGCAGCTCTTGTACTGCCGGAGATATGTCGATACAAACTGAATACGCAAAACATCATCAAAATTTAGCGCGTTTTAAAGTTGATATCGCTTTTGTTTATAACTTCCACATTTATTAGAATTGTGCAACGAAACTTTGCACAGATTAGCGGAGTCATATTTTCTACTGAAGTACCAAGTTTCGGAAGTGCAGCTCTTGTACTGCCGGAGATATGTCGATACAAACTGAATACGCAAAACATCATCAAAATTTAGCGCGTTTTAAAGTTGATATCGCTTTTGTTTATAACTTCCACGTTTATTCGAATTGTGCAACAGAAACTTTGCAGACAGTCGCGGATAGGCCTTTTCTACTGAAGTACCAAGTTTCAGAAGTGCAGCTTTTGTACTGGCGGAGATATGTCGATACAAACTGAATACGCAAACTATCAACAAAATTTAGTGCGATTAAAAGTGGATATCGCTTTTGTTTATAACTTCCACATTCTTTAGAATTGTGCAACGTAACTTTGCAGAGATAAGCGGAGTCACATTTTCTACTGAAGTACCAAGTTTCAGAAGTGCAGCTCTTGTACTGTCGGAGATATGTCCATACAAACTGAATACGCAAAACATCAACAAAATTTAGTGCGATTTAAAGTTGATATCGCTTTTGTTTATAACTTCCACATTTATTCGAATTGTGCAACGAAACTTTGCACAGATTAGCGGAGTCACATTTTCTACTGAAGTACCAAGTTTCGGAAGTGCAGCTCTTGTACTGCCGGAGATATGTCGATACAAACTGAATACGCAAAACATCATCAAAATTTAGCGCGTTTTAAAGTTGATATCGCTTTTGTTTATAACTTCCACATTTATTCGAATTGTGCAACAAAACTTTGCAGACAGTCGCGGATAGGCCTTTTCTACTGAAGTACCAAGTTTCAGAAGTGCAGCTTTTGTACTGGCAGAGATATGTCGATACAAACTGAATACGCAAACTATCAACAAAATTTTGTGCGATTTAAAGTGGATATCGCTTTTGTTTATAACTTCCACATTCTTAAGAATTGTGCAACGAAACTTTGCAGAGATAAGCGGAGTCACATGTTCTACTGAAGTACCAAGATTCAGAAGTGCAGCTCTTGTACTGTCGGAGATATGTCGATACAAACTGAATACGCAAACTATCAACAAAATTTAGTGCGATTTACAGTGGATATCGCTTTTGTTTATAACTTCCACATTTATTCGAATTGTGCAACGAAACTTTGCACAGATTAGCGGAGTCACATTTTCTACTGAAGTACCAAGTTTCGGAAGTGCAGCTCTTGTACTGCCGGAGATATGTCGATACAAACTGTATACGCAAAACATCATCAAAATTTTGCGCGTTTTAAAGTTGATATCGCTTTTGGTTATAACTTCCACATTTATTCGAATTGTGCAACAAAACTTTGCAGACAGTCGCGGATAGGCCTTTTCTACTGAAGTACCAAGTTTCAGAAGTGCAGCTCTTGTACTGTCGGAGATATGTCCATACAAACTGAATACGCAAAACATCAACAAAATTTAGCGCGTTTTAAAGTTGATATCGCTTTTGTTTATAACTTCCACATTTATTAGAATTGTGCAACGAAACTTTGCACAGATTAGCGGAGTCATATTCTCTACTGAAGTACCAAGTTTTGGAAGTGCAGCTCTTGTACTGTCGGAGATATGTCCATACAAACTGAATACGCAAACCATCAACAAAATTTAGTGCGATTTAAAGTTGATATCGCTTTTGTTTATAACTTCCACATTTATTCGAATTGTGCAACGAAACTTTGCACAGATTAGCGGAGTCACATTTTCTACTGAAGTACCAAGTTTCGGAAGTGCAGCTCTTGTACTGCCGGAGATATGTCGATACAAACTGAATACGCAAAACATCATCAAAATTTAGCGCGTTTTAAAGTTGATATCGCTTTTGTTTATAACTTCCACATTTATTCGAATTGTGCAACAAAACTTTGCAGACAGTCGCGGATAGGCCTTTTCTACTGAAGTACCAAGTTTCAGAAGTGCAGCTTTCGTACTGGCGGAGATATGTCGATACAAACTGAATACGCAAACTATCAACAAAATTTAGTGCGATTTAAAGTGGATATCGCTTTTGTTTATAACTTCCACATTCTTGAGAATTGTGCAACGAAACTTTGCAGAGATAAGCGGAGTCACATGTTCTACTGAAGTACCAAGTTTCAGAAGTGCAGCTCTTGTACTGTCGGAGATATGTCCATACAAACTGAATACGCAAACTATCAACAAAATTTAGTGCGATTTAAAGTGGATATCGCTTTTGTTTATAACTTCTACATTCTTTAGAATTGTGCAACGAAACTTTGCAGAGATAAGCGGAGTCACATGTTCTACTGAAGTACCAAGTTTCAGAAGTGCAGCTCTTGTACTGTCGGAGATATGTCGATACAAACTGAATACGCAAAACATCAACAAAATTTAGCGCGTTTTTAAGTTGATATCGCTTTTGTTTATAACTTCCACATTTATTCGAATGGTGCAACGAAACTTTGCACAGATTAGCGGAGTCACATTTTCTACTGAAGTACCAAGTTTCGGAAGTGCAGCTTTTGTACTGGCGGAGATATGTCGATACAAACTGAATACGCAAACTATCAACAAAATTTAGTGCGATTTAAAGTGGATATCGCTTTTGTTTATAACTTCCACATTCTTTAGAATTGTGCAACGAAACTTTGCAGAGACAAGCGGAGTCACATGTTCTACTGAAGTACCAAGTTTCAGAAGTGCAGCTCTTGTACTGTCGGAGATATGTCGATACAAACTAAATACGCAAAACATCAACAAAATTTAGTACGTTTTAAAGTTGATATCGCTTTTGTTTATAACTTCCACATTTATTCGAATTGTGCAACGAAACTTTGCACAGATTAGCGGAGTCACATTTTCTACTGAAGTACCAAGTTTCGGAAGTGCAGCTCTTGTACTGCCGGAGATATGTCGATACAAACTGAATACGCAAAACATCATCAAAATTTTGCGCGTTTTAAAGTTGATATCGCTTTTGGTTATAACTTCCACATTTATTCGAATTGTGCAACAAAACTTTGCAGACAGTCGCGGATAGGCCTTTTCTACTGAAGTACCAAGTTTCAGAAGTGCAGCTCTTGTACTGTCGGAGATATGTCCATACAAACTGAATACGCAAAACATCAACAAAATTTAGCGCGTTTTAAAGTTGATATCGCTTTTGTTTATAACTTCCACATTTATTAGAATTGTGCAACGAAACTTTGCACAGATTAGCGGAGTCATATTCTCTACTGAAGTACCAAGTTTCGGAAGTGCAGCTCTTGTACTGCCGGAGATATGTCGATACAAACTGAATACGCAAAACATCATCAAAATTTAGCGCGTTTTAAAGTTGATATCGCTTTTGTTTATAACTTCCACATTTATTAGAATTGTGCAACGAAACTTTGCACAGATTAGCGGAGTCATATTTTCTACTGAAGTACCAAGTGTCGGAAGTGCAGCTCTTGTACTGCCGGAGATATGTCGATACAAACTGAATACGCAAAACATCATCAAAATTTAGCGCGTTTTAAAGTTGATATCGCTTTTGTTTATAACTTCCACGTTTATTCGAATTGTGCAACGAAACTTTGCAGACAGTCGCGGATAGGCCTTTTCTACTGAAGTACCAAGTTTCAGAAGTGCAGCTTTTGTACTGGCGGAGATATGTCGATACAAACTGAATACGCAAACTATCAACAAAATTTAGTGCGATTAAAAGTGGATATCGCTTTTGTTTATAACTTCCACATTCTTTAGAATTGTGCAACGTAACTTTGCAGAGATAAGCGGAGTCACATTTTCTACTGAAGTACCAAGTTTCAGAAGTGCAGCTCTTGTACTGTCGGAGATATGTCCATACAAACTGAATACGCAAAACATCAACAAAATTTAGTGCGATTTAAAGTTGATATCGCTTTTGTTTATAACTTCCACATTTATTCGAATTGTGCAACGAAACTTTGCACAGATTAGCGGAGTCACATTTTCTACTGAAGTACCAAGTTTCGGAAGTGCAGCTCTTGTACTGCCGGAGATATGTCGATACAAACTGAATACGCAAAACATCATCAAAATTTAGCGCGTTTTAAAGTTGATATCGCTTTTGTTTATAACTTCCACATTTATTCGAATTGTGCAACAAAACTTTGCAGACAGTCGCGGATAGGCCTTTTCTACTGAAGTACCAAGTTTCAGAAGTGCAGCTTTCGTACTGGCGGAGATATGTCGATACAAACTGAATACGCAAACTATCAACAAAATTTAGTGCGATTTAAAGTGGATATCGCTTTTGTTTATAACTTCCACATTCTTGAGAATTGTGCAACGAAACTTTGCAGAGATAAGCGGAGTCACATGTTCTACTGAAGTACCAAGTTTCAGAAGTGCAGCTCTTGTACTGTCGGAGATATGTCGATACAAACTGAATACGCAAACTATCAACAAAATTTAGTGCGATTTAAAGTGGATATCGCTTTTGTTTATAACTTCCACATTCTTTAGAAGTGTGCAACGAAACTTTGCAGAGATAAGCGGAGTCACATGTTCTACTGAAGTACCAAGTTTCAGAAGTGCAGCTCTTGTACTGTCGGAGATATGTCGATACAAACTGAATACGCAAAACATCAACAAAATTTAGCGCGTTTTAAAGTTGATATCGCTTTTGTTTATAACTTCCACATTTATTAGAATTGTGCAACGAAACTTTGCACAGATTAGCGGAGTCATATTTTCTACTGAAGTACCAAGTTTCGGAAGTGCAGCTCTTGTACTGCCGGAGATATGTCGATACAAACTGAATACGCAACACATCATCAAAATTTAGCGCGTTTTAAAGTTGATATCGCTTTTGTTTATAACTTCCACGTTTATTCGAATTGTGCAACGAAACTTTGCAGACAGTCGCGGATAGGCCTTTTCTACTGAAGTACTAAGTTTCAGAAGTGCAGCTTTTGTACTGGCGGAGATATGTCGATACAAACTGAATACGCAAACTATCAACAAAATTTAGTGCGATTTAAAGTGGATATCGCTTTTGTTTATAACTTCCACATTCTTGAGAATTGTGCAACGAAACTTTGCAGAGATAAGCGGAGTCACATGTTCTACTGAAGTACCAAGTTTCAGAAGTGCAGCTCTTGTACTGTCGGAGATATGTCGATACAAACTGAATACGCAAAACATCAACAAAATTTAGCGCGTTTTTAAGTTGATATCGCTTTTGTTTATAACTTCCACATTTATTCGAATTGTGCAACGAAACTTTGCACAGATTAGCGGAGTCACATTTTCTACTGAAGTACCAAGTTTCGGAAGTGCAGCTCTTGTACTGCCGGAGATATGTCGATACAAACTGAATACGCAAAACATCATCAAAATTTTGCGCGTTTTAAAGTTGATATCGCTTTTGTTTATAACTTCCACATTTATTCGAATTGTGCAACAAAACTTTGCAGACAGTCGCGGATAGGCCTTTTCTACTGAAGTACCAAGTTTCAGAAGTGCAGCTTTTGTACTGGCAGAGATATGTCGATACAAACTGAATACGCAAACTATCAACAAAATTTAGTGCGATTTAAAGTGGATATCGCTTTTGTTTATAACTTCCACATTCTTGAGAATTGTGCAACGAAACTTTGCAGAGATAAGCGGAGTAACATGTTCTACTGAAGTACCAAGATTCAGAAGTGCAGCTCTTGTACTGTCGGAGATATGTCGATACAAACTGAATACGCAAACTATCAACAAAATTTAGTGCGATTTACAGTGGATATCGCTTTTGTTTATAACTTCCACATTTATTCGAATTGTGCAACGAAACTTTGCACAGATTAGCGAAGTCACATTTTCTACTGAAGTACCAAGTTTCGGAAGTGCAGCTCTTGTACTGCCGGAGATATGTCGATACAAACTGAATACGCAAAACATCATCAAAATTTTGCGCGTTTTAAAGTTGATATCGCTTTTGGTTATAACTTCCACATTTATTCGAATTGTGCAACAAAACTTTGCAGACAGTCGCGGATAGGCCTTTTCTACTGAAGTACCAAGTTTCAGAAGTGCAGCTCTTGTACTGTCGGAGATATGTCCATACAAACTGAATACGCAAAACATCAACAAAATTTAGCGCGTTTTAAAGTTGATATCGCTTTTGTTTATAACTTCCACATTTATTAGAATTGTGCAACGAAACTTTGCACAGATTAGCGGAGTCATATTCTCTACTGAAGTACCAAGTTTCGGAAGTGCAGCTCTTGTACTGCCGGAGATATGTCGATACAAACTGAATACGCAAAACATCATCAAAATTTAGCGCGTTTTAAAGTTGATATCGCTTTTGTTTATAACTTCCACATTTATTAGAATTGTGCAACGAAACTTTGCACAGATTAGCGGAGTCATATTTTCTACTGAAGTACCAAGTTTCGGAAGTGCAGCTCTTGTACTGCCGGAGATATGTCGATACAAACTGAATACGCAAAACATCATCAAAATTTAGCGCGTTTTAAAGTTGATATCGCTTTTGTTTATAACTTCCACGTTTATTCGAATTGTGCAACGAAACTTTGCAGACAGTCGCGGATAGGCCTTTTCTACTGAAGTACCAAGTTTCAGAAGTGCAGCTTTTGTACTGGCGGAGATATGTCGATACAAACTGAATACGCAAACTATCAACAAAATTTAGTGCGATTAAAAGTGGATATCGCTTTTGTTTATAACTTCCACATTCTTTAGAATTGTGCAACGTAACTTTGCAGAGATAAGCGGAGTCACATTTTCTACTGAAGTACCAGGTTTCAGAAGTGCAGCTCTTGTACTGTCGGAGATATGTCCATACAAACTGAATACGCAAAACATCAACAAAATTTAGTGCGATTTAAAGTTGATATCGCTTTTGTTTATAACTTCCACATTTATTCGAATTGTGCAACGAAACTTTGCACAGATTAGCGGAGTCACATTTTCTACTGAAGTACCAAGTTTCGGAAGTGCAGCTCTTGTACTTCCGGAGATATGTCGATACAAACTGAATACGCAAAACATCATCAAAATTTAGCGCGTTTTAAAGTTGATATCGCTTTTGTTTATAACTTCCACATTTATTCGAATTGTGCAACAAAACTTTGCAGACAGTCGCGGATAGGCCTTTTCGACTGAAGTACCAAGTTTCAGAAGTGCAGCTTTCGTACTGGCGGAGATATGTCGATACAAACTGAATATGCAAACTATCAACAAAATTTAGTGCGATTTAAAGTGGATATCGCTTTTGTTTATAACTTCCACATTCTTGAGAATTGTGCAACGAAACTTTGCAGAGATAAGCGGAGTCACATGTTCTACTGAAGTACCAAGTTTCAGAAGTGCAGCTCTTGTACTGTCGGAGATATGTCGATACAAACTGAATACGCAAACTATCAACAAAATTTAGTGCGATTTACAGTGGATATCGCTTTTGTTTATAACTTCCACATTTATTCGAATTGTGCAACGAAACTTTGCACAGATTAGCGAAGTCACATTTTCTACTGAAGTACCAAGTTTCGGAAGTGCAGCTCTTGTACTGCCGGAGATATGTCGATACAAACTGAATACGCAAAACATCATCAAAATTTTGCGCGTTTTAAAGTTGATATCGCTTTTGGTTATAACTTCCACATTTATTCGAATTGTGCAACAAAACTTTGCAGACAGTCGCGGATAGGCCTTTTCTACTGAAGTACCAAGTTTCAGAAGTGCAGCTCTTGTACTGTCGGAGATATGTCCATACAAACTGAATACGCAAAACATCAACAAAATTTAGCGCGTTTTAAAGTTGATATCGCTTTTGTTTATAACTTCCACATTTATTAGAATTGTGCAACGAAACTTTGCACAGATTAGCGGAGTCATATTCTCTACTGAAGTACCAAGTTTCGGAAGTGCAGCTCTTGTACTGCCGGAGATATGTCGATACAAACTGAATACGCAAAACATCATCAAAATTTAGCGCGTTTTAAAGTTGATATCGCTTTTGTTTATAACTTCCACATTTATTAGAATTGTGCAACGAAACTTTGCACAGATCAGCGGAGTCATATTTTCTACTGAAGTACCAAGTTTCGGAAGTGCAGCTCTTGTACTGCCGGAGATATGTCGATACAAACTGAATACGCAAAACATCATCAAAATTTAGCGCGTTTTAAAGTTGATATCGCTTTTGTTTATAACTTCCACGTTTATTCGAATTGTGCAACGAAACTTTGCACAGATTAGCGGAGTCACATTTTCTACTGAAGTACCAAGTTTCGGAAGTGCAGCTCTTGTACTTCCGGAGATATGTCGATACAAACTGAATACGCAAAACATCATCAAAATTTAGCGCGTTTTAAAGTTGATATCGCTTTTGTTTATAACTTCCACATTTATTCGAATTGTGCAACAAAACTTTGCAGACAGTCGCGGATAGGCCTTTTCGACTGAAGTACCAAGTTTCAGAAGTGCAGCTTTCGTACTGGCGGAGATATGTCGATACAAACTGAATATGCAAACTATCAACAAAATTTAGTGCGATTTAAAGTGGATATCGCTTTTGTTTATAACTTCCACATTCTTGAGAATTGTGCAACGAAACTTTGCAGAGATAAGCGGAGTAACATGTTCTACTGAAGTACCAAGTTTCAGAAGTGCAGCTCTTGTACTGTCGGAGATATGTCGATACAAACTGAATACGCAAACTATCAACAAAATTTAGTGAAATTTAAAGTGGATATCGCTTTTGTTTATAACTTCTACATTCTTTAGAATTGTGCAACGAAACTTTGCAGAGATAAGCGGAGTCACATGTTCTACTGAAGTACCAAGTTTCAGAAGTGCAGCTCTTGTACTGTCGGAGATATGTCGATACAAACTGAATACGCAAAACATCAACAAAATTTAGCGCGTTTTTAAGTTGATATCGCTTTTGTTTATAACTTCCACATTTATTCGAATGGTGCAACGAAACTTTGCACAGATTAGCGGAGTCACATTTTCTACTGAAGTACCAAGTTTCGGAAGTGCAGCTTTTTTACTGGCGGAGATATGTCGATACAAACTGAATACGCAAACTATCAACAAAATTTAGTGCGATTTAAAGTGGATATCGCTTTTGTTTATAACTTCCACATTCTTTAGAATTGTGCAACGAAACTTTGCAGAGATAAGCGGAGTCACATGTTCTACTGAAGTACCAAGTTTCAGAAGTGCAGCTCTTGTACTGTCGGAGATATGTCGATACAAACTGAATACGCAAAACATCAACAAAATTTAGCGCGTTTTAAAGTTGATATCGCTTTTGTTTATAACTTCCACATTTATTCGAATTGTGCAACGAAACTTTGCACAGATTAGCGGAGTCACATTTTCTACTGATATACCAAGTTTCGGAAGTGCAGCTCTTGTACTGCCGGAGATATGTCGATACAAACTGAATACGCAAAACATCATCAAAATTTTGCGCGTTTTAAAGTTGATATCGCTTTTGGTTATAACTTCCACATTTATTCGAATTGTGCAACAAAACTTTGCAGACAGTCGCGGATAGGCCTTTTCTACTGAAGTACCAAGTTTCAGAAGTGCAGCTCTTGTACTGTCGGAGATATGTCCATACAAACTGAATACGCAAAACATCAACAAAATTTAGCGCGTTTTAAAGTTGATATCGCTTTTGTTTATAACTTCCACATTTATTAGAATTGTGCAACGAAACTTTGCACAGATTAGCGGAGTCATATTCTCTACTGAAGTACCAAGTTTCGGAAGTGCAGCTCTTGTACTGCCGGAGATATGTCGATACAAACTGAATACGCAAAACATCATCAAAATTTAGCGCGTTTTAAAGTTGATATCGCTTTTGTTTATAACTTCCACGTTTATTCGAATTGTGCAACGAAACTTTGCAGACAGTCGCGGATAGGCCTTTTCTACTGAAGTACCAAGTTTCAGAAGTGCAGCTTTTGTACTGGCGGAGATATGTCGATAAAAACTGAATACGCAAACTATCAACAAAATTTAGTGCGATTAAAAGTGGATATCGCTTTTGTTTATAACTTCCACATTCTTTAGAATTGTGCAACGTAACTTTGCAGAGATAAGCGGAGTCACATTTTCTACTGAAGTACCAAGTTTCAGAAGTGCAGCTCTTGTACTGTCGGAGATATGTCCATACAAACTGAATACGCAAAACATCAACAAAATTTAGTGCGATTTAAAGTTGATATCGCTTTTGTTTATAACTTCCACATTTATTCGAATTGTGCAACGAAACTTTGCACAGATTAGCGGAGTCACATTTTCTACTGAAGTACCAAGTTTCGGAAGTGCAGCTCTTGTACTGCCGGAGATATGTCGATACAAACTGAATACGCAAAACATCATCAAAATTTAGCGCGTTTTAAAGTTGATATCGCTTTTGTTTATAACTTCCACATTTATTCGAATTGTGCAACAAAACTTTGCAGACAGTCGCGGATAGGCCTTTTCTACTGAAGTACCAAGTTTCAGAAGTGCAGCTTTCGTACTGGCGGAGATATGTCGATACAAACTGAATACGCAAACTATCAACAAAATTTAGTGCGATTTAAAGTGGATATCGCTTTTGTTTATAACTTCCACATTCTTGAGAATTGTGCAACGAAACTTTGCAGAGATAAGCGGAGTCACATGTTCTACTGAAGTACCAAGTTTCAGAAGTGCAGCTCTTGTACTGTCGGAGATATGTCGATACAAACTGAATACGCAAAACATCAACAAAATTTAGCGCGTTTTTAAGTTGATATCGCTTTTGTTTATAACTTCCACATTTATTCGAATGGTGCAACGAAACTTTGCACAGATTAGCGGAGTCACATTTTCTACTGAAGTACCAAGTTTCGGAAGTGCAGCTTTTGTACTGGCGGAGATATGTCGATACAAACTGAATACGCAAACTATCAACAAAATTTAGTGCGATTTAAAGTGGATATCGCTTTTGTTTATAACTTCCACATTCTTTAGAATTGTGCAACGAAACTTTGCAGAGACAAGCGGAGTCACATGTTCTACTGAAGTACCAAGTTTCAGAAGTGCAGCTCTTGTACTGTCGGAGATATGTCGATACAAACTAAATACGCAAAACATCAACAAAATTTAGCGCGTTTTAAAGTTGATATCGCTTTTGTTTATAACTTCCACATTTATTCGAATTGTGCAACGAAACTTTGCACAGATTAGCGGAGTCACATTTTCTACTGAAGTACCAAGTTTCGGAAGTGCAGCTCTTGTACTGCCGGAGATATGTCGATACAAACTGAATACGCAAAACATCATCAAAATTTTGCGCGTTTTAAAGTTGATATCGCTTTTGGTTATAACTTCCACATTTATTCGAATTGTGCAACAAAACTTTGCAGACAGTCGCGGATAGGCCTTTTCTACTGAAGTACCAAGTTTCAGAAGTGCAGCTCTTGTACTGTCGGAGATATGTCCATACAAACTGAATACGCAAAACATCAACAAAATTTAGCGCGTTTTAAAGTTGATATCGCTTTTGTTTATAACTTCCACATTTATTAGAATTGTGCAACGAAACTTTGCACAGATTAGCGGAGTCATATTCTCTACTGAAGTACCAAGTTTCGGAAGTGCAGCTCTTGTACTGCCGGAGATATGTCGATACAAACTGAATACGCAAAACATCATCAAAATTTAGCGCGTTTTAAAGTTGATATCGCTTTTGGTTATAACTTCCACATTTATTCGAATTGTGCAACAAAACTTTGCAGACAGTCGCGGATAGGCCTTTTCTACTGAAGTACCAAGTTTCAGAAGTGCAGCTCTTGTACTGTCGGAGATATGTCCATACAAACTGAATACGCAAAACATCAACAAAATTTAGCGCGTTTTAAAGTTGATATCGCTTTTGTTTATAACTTCCACATTTATTAGAATTGTGCAACGAAACTTTGCACAGATTAGCGGAGTCATATTCTCTACTGAAGTACCAAGTTTCGGAAGTGCAGCTCTTGTACTGCCGGAGATATGTCGATACAAACTGAATACGCAAAACATCATCAAAATTTAGCACGTTTTAAAGTTGATATCGCTTTTGTTTATAACTTCCACATTTATTAGAATTGTGCAACGAAACTTTGCACAGATTAGCGGAGTCATATTTTCTACTGAAGTACCAAGTTTCGGAAGTGCAGCTTTTGTACTGCCGGAGATATGTCGATACAAACTGAATACGCAAAACATCATCAAAATTTAGCGCGTTTTAAAGTTGATATCGCTTTTGTTTATAACTTCCACGTTTATTCGAATTGTGCAACGAAACTTTGCAGACAGTCGCGGATAGGCCTTTTCTACTGAAGTACCAAGTTTCAGAAGTGCAGCTTTTGTACTGGCGGAGATATGTCGATACAAACTGAATACGCAAACTATCAACAAAATTTAGTGCGATTAAAAGTGGATATCGCTTTTGTTTATAACTTCCACATTCTTTAGAATTGTGCAACGTAACTTTGCAGAGATAAGCGGAGTCACATTTTCTACTGAAGTACCAAGTTTCAGAAGTGCAGCTCTTGTACTGTCGGAGATATGTCCATACAAACTGAATACGCAAAACATCAACAAAATTTAGTGCGATTTAAAGTTGATATCGCTTTTGTTTATAACTTCCACATTTATTCGAATTGTGCAACGAAACTTTGCACAGATTAGCGGAGTCACATTTTCTACTGAAGTACCAAGTTTCGGAAGTGCAGCTCTTGTACTGCCGGAGATATGTCGATACAAACTGAATACGCAAAACATCATCAAAATTTAGCGCGTTTTAAAGTTGATATCGCTTTTGTTTATAACTTCCACATTTATTCGAATTGTGCAACAAAACTTTGCAGACAGTCGCGGATAGGCCTTTTCTACTGAAGTACCAAGTTTCAGAAGTGCAGCTTTTGTACTGGCAGAGATATGTCGATACAAACTGAATACGCAAACTATCAACAAAATTTAGTGCGATTTAAAGTGGATATCGCTTTTGTTTATAACTTCCACATTCTTAAGAATTGTGCAACGAAACTTTGCAGAGATAAGCGGAGTCACATGTTCTACTGAAGTACCAAGATTCAGAAGTGCAGCTCTTGTACTGTCGGAGATATGTCGATACAAACTGAATACGCAAACTATCAACAAAATTTAGTGCGATTTACAGTGGATATCGCTTTTGTTTATAACTTCCACATTTATTCGAATTGTGCAACGAAACTTTGCACAGATTAGCGGAGTCACATTTTCTACTGAAGTACCAAGTTTCGGAAGTGCAGCTCTTGTACTGCCGGAGATATGTCGATACAAACTGTATACGCAAAACATCATCAAAATTTTGCGCGTTTTAAAGTTGATATCGCTTTTGGTTATAACTTCCACATTTATTCGAATTGTGCAACAAAACTTTGCAGACAGTCGCGGATAGGCCTTTTCTACTGAAGTACCAAGTTTCAGAAGTGCAGCTCTTGTACTGTCGGAGATATGTCCATACAAACTGAATACGCAAAACATCAACAAAATTTAGCGCGTTTTAAAGTTGATATCGCTTTTGTTTATAACTTCCACATTTATTAGAATTGTGCAACGAAACTTTGCACAGATTAGCGGAGTCATATTCTCTACTGAAGTACCAAGTTTGGGAAGTGCAGCTCTTGTACTGTCGGAGATATGTCCATACAAACTGAATACGCAAAACATCAACAAAATTTAGTGCGATTTAAAGTTGATATCGCTTTTGTTTATAACTTCCACATTATTTCGAATTGTGCAACGAAACTTTGCACAGATTAGCGGAGTCACATTTTCTACTGAAGTACCAAGTTTCGGAAGTGCAGCTCTTGTACTGCCGGAGATATGTCGATACAAACTGAATACGCAAAACATCATCAAAATTTAGCGCGTTTTAAAGTTGATATCGCTTTTGTTTATAACTTCCACATTTATTCGAATTGTGCAACAAAACTTTGCAGACAGTCGCGGATAGGCCTTTTCTACTGAAGTACCAAGTTTCAGAAGTGCAGCTTTCGTACTGGCGGAGATATGTCGATACAAACTGAATACGCAAACTATCAACAAAATTTAGTGCGATTTAAAGTGGATATCGCTTTTGTTTATAACTTCCACATTCTTGAGAATTGTGCAACGAAACTTTGCAGAGATAAGCGGAGTCACATGTTCTACTGAAGTACCAAGTTTCAGAAGTGCAGCTCTTGTACTGTCGGAGATATGTCCATACAAACTGAATACGCAAACTATCAACAAAATTTAGTGCGATTTAAAGTGGATATCGCTTTTGTTTATAACTTCTACATTCTTTAGAATTGTGCAACGAAACTTTGCAGAGATAAGCGGAGTCACATGTTCTACTGAAGTACCAAGTTTCAGAAGTGCAGCTCTTGTACTGTCGGAGATATGTCGATACAAACTGAATACGCAAAACATCAACAAAATTTAGCGCGTTTTTAAGTTGATATCGCTTTTGTTTATAACTTCCACATTTATTCGAATGGTGCAACGAAACTTTGCACAGATTAGCGGAGTCACATTTTCTACTGAAGTACCAAGTTTCGGAAGTGCAGCTTTTGTACTGGCGGAGATATGTCGATACAAACTGAATACGCAAACTATCAACAAAATTTAGTGCGATTTAAAGTGGATATCGCTTTTGTTTATAACTTCCACATTCTTTAGAATTGTGCAACGAAACTTTGCAGAGACAAGCGGAGTCACATGTTCTACTGAAGTACCAAGTTTCAGAAGTGCAGCTCTTGTACTGTCGGAGATATGTCGATACAAACTAAATACGCAAAACATCAACAAAATTTAGCGCGTTTTAAAGTTGATATCGCTTTTGTTTATAACTTCCACATTTATTCGAATTGTGCAACGAAACTTTGCACAGATTAGCGGAGTCACATTTTCTACTGAAGTACCAAGTTTCGGAAGTGCAGCTCTTGTACTGCCGGAGATATGTCGATACAAACTGAATACGCAAAACATCATCAAAATTTTGCGCGTTTTAAAGTTGATATCGCTTTTGGTTATAACTTCCACATTTATTCGAATTGTGCAACAAAACTTTGCAGACAGTCGCGGATAGGCCTTTTCTACTGAAGTACCAAGTTTCAGAAGTGCAGCTCTTGTACTGCCGGAGATATGTCCATACAAACTGAATACGCAAAACATCATCAAAATTTAGCGCGTTTTAAAGTTGATATCGCTTTTGTTTATAACTTCCACATTTATTAGAATTGTGCAACGAAACTTTGCACAGATTAGCGGAGTCATATTTTCTACTGAAGTACCAAGTGTCGGAAGTGCAGCTCTTGTACTGCCGGAGATATGTCGATACAAACTGAATACGCAAAACATCATCAAAATTTAGCGCGTTTTAAAGTTGATATCGCTTTTGTTTATAACTTCCACGTTTATTCGAATTGTGCAACGAAACTTTGCAGACAGTCGCGGATAGGCCTTTTCTACTGAAGTACCAAGTTTCAGAAGTGCAGCTTTTGTACTGGCGGAGATATGTCGATACAAACTGAATACGCAAACTATCAACAAAATTTAGTGCGATTAAAAGTGGATATCGCTTTTGTTTATAACTTCCACATTCTTTAGAATTGTGCAACGTAACTTTGCAGAGATAAGCGGAGTCACATTTTCTACTGAAGTACCAAGTTTCAGAAGTGCAGCTCTTGTACTGTCGGAGATATGTCCATACAAACTGAATACGCAAAACATCAACAAAATTTAGTGCGATTTAAAGTTGATATCGCTTTTGTTTATAACTTCCACATTTATTCGAATTGTGCAACGAAACTTTGCACAGATTAGCGGAGTCACATTTTCTACTGAAGTACCAAGTTTCGGAAGTGCAGCTCTTGTACTGCCGGAGATATGTCGATACAAACTGAATACGCAAAACATCATCAAAATTTAGCGCGTTTTAAAGTTGATATCGCTTTTGTTTATAACTTCCACATTTATTCGAATTGTGCAACAAAACTTTGCAGACAGTCGCGGATAGGCCTTTTCTACTGAAGTACCAAGTTTCAGAAGTGCAGCTTTTGTACTGGCGGAGATATGTCGATACAAACTGAATACGCAAACTATCAACAAAATTTAGTGCGATTTAAAGTGGATATCGCTTTTGTTTATAACTTCCACATTCTTTAGAATTGTGCAACGAAACTTTGCAGAGACAAGCGGAGTCACATGTTCTACTGAAGTACCAAGTTTCAGAAGTGCAGCTCTTGTACTGTCGGAGATATGTCGATACAAACTAAATACGCAAAACATCAACAAAATTTAGCGCGTTTTAAAGTTGATATCGCTTTTGTTTATAACTTCCACATTTATTCGAATTGTGCAACGAAACTTTGCACAGATTAGCGGAGTCACATTTTCTACTGAAGTACCAAGTTTCGGAAGTGCAGCTCTTGTACTGCCGGAGATATGTCGATACAAACTGAATACGCAAAACATCATCAAAATTTTGCGCGTTTTAAAGTTGATATCGCTTTTGGTTATAACTTCCACATTTATTCGAATTGTGCAACAAAACTTTGCAGACAGTCGCGGATAGGCCTTTTCTACTGAAGTACCAAGTTTCAGAAGTGCAGCTCTTGTACTGTCGGAGATATGTCCATACAAACTGAATACGCAAAACATCAACAAAATTTAGCGCGTTTTAAAGTTGATATCGCTTTTGTTTATAACTTCCACATTTATTAGAATTGTGCAACGAAACTTTGCACAGATTAGCGGAGTCATATTCTCTACTGAAGTACCAAGTTTCGGAAGTGCAGCTCTTGTACTGCCGGAGATATGTCGATACAAACTGAATACGCAAAACATCATCAAAATTTAGCGCGTTTTAAAGTTGATATCGCTTTTGGTTATAACTTCCACATTTATTCGAATTGTGCAACAAAACTTTGCAGACAGTCGCGGATAGGCCTTTTCTACTGAAGTACCAAGTTTCAGAAGTGCAGCTCTTGTACTGTCGGAGATATGTCCATACAAACTGAATACGCAAAACATCAACAAAATTTAGCGCGTTTTAAAGTTGATATCGCTTTTGTTTATAACTTCCACATTTATTAGAATTGTGCAACGAAACTTTGCACAGATTAGCGGAGTCATATTCTCTACTGAAGTACCAAGTTTCGGAAGTGCAGCTCTTGTACTGCCGGAGATATGTCGATACAAACTGAATACGCAAAACATCATCAAAATTTAGCACGTTTTAAAGTTGATATCGCTTTTGTTTATAACTTCCACATTTATTAGAATTGTGCAACGAAACTTTGCACAGATTAGCGGAGTCATATTTTCTACTGAAGTACCAAGTTTCGGAAGTGCAGCTCTTGTACTGCCGGAGATATGTCGATACAAACTGAATACGCAAAACATCATCAAAATTTAGCGCGTTTTAAAGTTGATATCGCTTTTGTTTATAACTTCCACGTTTATTCGAATTGTGCAACGAAACTTTGCAGACAGTCGCGGATAGGCCTTTTCTACTGAAGTACCAAGTTTCAGAAGTGCAGCTTTTGTACTGGCGGAGATATGTCGATACAAACTGAATACGCAAACTATCAACAAAATTTAGTGCGATTAAAAGTGGATATCGCTTTTGTTTATAACTTCCACATTCTTTAGAATTGTGCAACGTAACTTTGCAGAGATAAGCGGAGTCACATTTTCTACTGAAGTACCAAGTTTCAGAAGTGCAGCTCTTGTACTGTCGGAGATATGTCCATACAAACTGAATACGCAAAACATCAACAAAATTTAGTGCGATTTAAAGTTGATATCGCTTTTGTTTATAACTTCCACATTTATTCGAATTGTGCAACGAAACTTTGCACAGATTAGCGGAGTCACATTTTCTACTGAAGTACCAAGTTTCGGAAGTGCAGCTCTTGTACTGCCGGAGATATGTCGATACAAACTGAATACGCAAAACATCATCAAAATTTAGCGCGTTTTAAAGTTGATATCGCTTTTGTTTATAACTTCCACATTTATTCGAATTGTGCAACAAAACTTTGCAGACAGTCGCGGATAGGCCTTTTCTACTGAAGTACCAAGTTTCAGAAGTGCAGCTTTTGTACTGGCAGAGATATGTCGATACAAACTGAATACGCAAACTATCAACAAAATTTAGTGCGATTTAAAGTGGATATCGCTTTTGTTTATAACTTCCACATTCTTAAGAATTGTGCAACGAAACTTTGCAGAGATAAGCGGAGTCACATGTTCTACTGAAGTACCAAGATTCAGAAGTGCAGCTCTTGTACTGTCGGAGATATGTCGATACAAACTGAATACGCAAACTATCAACAAAATTTAGTGCGATTTACAGTGGATATCGCTTTTGTTTATAACTTCCACATTTATTCGAATTGTGCAACGAAACTTTGCACAGATTAGCGGAGTCACATTTTCTACTGAAGTACCAAGTTTCGGAAGTGCAGCTCTTGTACTGCCGGAGATATGTCGATACAAACTGTATACGCAAAACATCATCAAAATTTTGCGCGTTTTAAAGTTGATATCGCTTTTGGTTATAACTTCCACATTTATTCGAATTGTGCAACAAAACTTTGCAGACAGTCGCGGATAGGCCTTTTCTACTGAAGTACCAAGTTTCAGAAGTGCAGCTCTTGTACTGTCGGAGATATGTCCATACAAACTGAATACGCAAAACATCAACAAAATTTAGCGCGTTTTAAAGTTGATATCGCTTTTGTTTATAACTTCCACATTTATTAGAATTGTGCAACGAAACTTTGCACAGATTAGCGGAGTCATATTCTCTACTGAAGTACCAAGTTTGGGAAGTGCAGCTCTTGTACTGTCGGAGATATGTCCATACAAACTGAATACGCAAAACATCAACAAAATTTAGTGCGATTTAAAGTTGATATCGCTTTTGTTTATAACTTCCACATTATTTCGAATTGTGCAACGAAACTTTGCACAGATTAGCGGAGTCACATTTTCTACTGAAGTACCAAGTTTCGGAAGTGCAGCTCTTGTACTGCCGGAGATATGTCGATACAAACTGAATACGCAAAACATCATCAAAATTTAGCGCGTTTTAAAGTTGATATCGCTTTTGTTTATAACTTCCACATTTATTCGAATTGTGCAACAAAACTTTGCAGACAGTCGCGGATAGGCCTTTTCTACTGAAGTACCAAGTTTCAGAAGTGCAGCTTTCGTACTGGCGGAGATATGTCGATACAAACTGAATACGCAAACTATCAACAAAATTTAGTGCGATTTAAAGTGGATATCGCTTTTGTTTATAACTTCCACATTCTTGAGAATTGTGCAACGAAACTTTGCAGAGATAAGCGGAGTCACATGTTCTACTGAAGTACCAAGTTTCAGAAGTGCAGCTCTTGTACTGTCGGAGATATGTCCATACAAACTGAATACGCAAACTATCAACAAAATTTAGTGCGATTTAAAGTGGATATCGCTTTTGTTTATAACTTCTACATTCTTTAGAATTGTGCAACGAAACTTTGCAGAGATAAGCGGAGTCACATGTTCTACTGAAGTACCAAGTTTCAGAAGTGCAGCTCTTGTACTGTCGGAGATATGTCGATACAAACTGAATACGCAAAACATCAACAAAATTTAGCGCGTTTTTAAGTTGATATCGCTTTTGTTTATAACTTCCACATTTATTCGAATGGTGCAACGAAACTTTGCACAGATTAGCGGAGTCACATTTTCTACTGAAGTACCAAGTTTCGGAAGTGCAGCTTTTGTACTGGCGGAGATATGTCGATACAAACTGAATACGCAAACTATCAACAAAATTTAGTGCGATTTAAAGTGGATATCGCTTTTGTTTATAACTTCCACATTCTTTAGAATTGTGCAACGAAACTTTGCAGAGACAAGCGGAGTCACATGTTCTACTGAAGTACCAAGTTTCAGAAGTGCAGCTCTTGTACTGTCGGAGATATGTCGATACAAACTAAATACGCAAAACATCAACAAAATTTAGCGCGTTTTAAAGTTGATATCGCTTTTGTTTATAACTTCCACATTTATTCGAATTGTGCAACGAAACTTTGCACAGATTAGCGGAGTCACATTTTCTACTGAAGTACCAAGTTTCGGAAGTGCAGCTCTTGTACTGCCGGAGATATGTCGATACAAACTGAATACGCAAAACATCATCAAAATTTTGCGCGTTTTAAAGTTGATATCGCTTTTGGTTATAACTTCCACATTTATTCGAATTGTGCAACAAAACTTTGCAGACAGTCGCGGATAGGCCTTTTCTACTGAAGTACCAAGTTTCAGAAGTGCAGCTCTTGTACTGCCGGAGATATGTCCATACAAACTGAATACGCAAAACATCATCAAAATTTAGCGCGTTTTAAAGTTGATATCGCTTTTGTTTATAACTTCCACATTTATTAGAATTGTGCAACGAAACTTTGCACAGATTAGCGGAGTCATATTTTCTACTGAAGTACCAAGTGTCGGAAGTGCAGCTCTTGTACTGCCGGAGATATGTCGATACAAACTGAATACGCAAAACATCATCAAAATTTAGCGCGTTTTAAAGTTGATATCGCTTTTGTTTATAACTTCCACGTTTATTCGAATTGTGCAACAAAACTTTGCAGACAGTCGCGGATAGGCCTTTTCTACTGAAGTACCAAGTTTCAGAAGTGCAGCTCTTGTACTGCCGGAGATATGTCCATACAAACTGAATACGCAAAACATCATCAAAATTTAGCGCGTTTTAAAGTTGATATCGCTTTTGTTTATAACTTCCACATTTATTAGAATTGTGCAACGAAACTTTGCACAGATTAGCGGAGTCATATTTTCTACTGAAGTACCAAGTGTCGGAAGTGCAGCTCTTGTACTGCCGGAGATATGTCGATACAAACTGAATACGCAAAACATCATCAAAATTTAGCGCGTTTTAAAGTTGATATCGCTTTTGTTTATAACTTCCACGTTTATTCGAATTGTGCAACGAAACTTTGCAGACAGTCGCGGATAGGCCTTTTCTACTGAAGTACCAAGTTTCAGAAGTGCAGCTTTTGTACTGGCGGAGATATGTCGATACAAACTGAATACGCAAACTATCAACAAAATTTAGTGCGATTAAAAGTGGATATCGCTTTTGTTTATAACTTCCACATTCTTTAGAATTGTGCAACGTAACTTTGCAGAGATAAGCGGAGTCACATTTTCTACTGAAGTACCAAGTTTCAGAAGTGCAGCTCTTGTACTGTCGGAGATATGTCCATACAAACTGAATACGCAAAACATCAACAAAATTTAGTGCGATTTAAAGTTGATATCGCTTTTGTTTATAACTTCCACATTTATTCGAATTGTGCAACGAAACTTTGCACAGATTAGCGGAGTCACATTTTCTACTGAAGTACCAAGTTTCGGAAGTGCAGCTCTTGTACTGCCGGAGATATGTCGATACAAACTGAATACGCAAAACATCATCAAAATTTAGCGCGTTTTAAAGTTGATATCGCTTTTGTTTATAACTTCCACATTTATTCGAATTGTGCAACAAAACTTTGCAGACAGTCGCGGATAGGCCTTTTCTACTGAAGTACCAAGTTTCAGAAGTGCAGCTTTTGTACTGGCGGAGATATGTCGATACAAACTGAATACGCAAACTATCAACAAAATTTAGTGCGATTTAAAGTGGATATCGCTTTTGTTTATAACTTCCACATTCTTTAGAATTGTGCAACGAAACTTTGCAGAGACAAGCGGAGTCACATGTTCTACTGAAGTACCAAGTTTCAGAAGTGCAGCTCTTGTACTGTCGGAGATATGTCGATACAAACTAAATACGCAAAACATCAACAAAATTTAGCGCGTTTTAAAGTTGATATCGCTTTTGTTTATAACTTCCACATTTATTCGAATTGTGCAACGAAACTTTGCACAGATTAGCGGAGTCACATTTTCTACTGAAGTACCAAGTTTCGGAAGTGCAGCTCTTGTACTGCCGGAGATATGTCGATACAAACTGAATACGCAAAACATCATCAAAATTTTGCGCGTTTTAAAGTTGATATCGCTTTTGGTTATAACTTCCACATTTATTCGAATTGTGCAACAAAACTTTGCAGACAGTCGCGGATAGGCCTTTTCTACTGAAGTACCAAGTTTCAGAAGTGCAGCTCTTGTACTGTCGGAGATATGTCCATACAAACTGAATACGCAAAACATCAACAAAATTTAGCGCGTTTTAAAGTTGATATCGCTTTTGTTTATAACTTCCACATTTATTAGAATTGTGCAACGAAACTTTGCACAGATTAGCGGAGTCATATTCTCTACTGAAGTACCAAGTTTCGGAAGTGCAGCTCTTGTACTGCCGGAGATATGTCGATACAAACTGAATACGCAAAACATCATCAAAATTTAGCGCGTTTTAAAGTTGATATCGCTTTTGGTTATAACTTCCACATTTATTCGAATTGTGCAACAAAACTTTGCAGACAGTCGCGGATAGGCCTTTTCTACTGAAGTACCAAGTTTCAGAAGTGCAGCTCTTGTACTGTCGGAGATATGTCCATACAAACTGAATACGCAAAACATCAACAAAATTTAGCGCGTTTTAAAGTTGATATCGCTTTTGTTTATAACTTCCACATTTATTAGAATTGTGCAACGAAACTTTGCACAGATTAGCGGAGTCATATTCTCTACTGAAGTACCAAGTTTCGGAAGTGCAGCTCTTGTACTGCCGGAGATATGTCGATACAAACTGAATACGCAAAACATCATCAAAATTTAGCACGTTTTAAAGTTGATATCGCTTTTGTTTATAACTTCCACATTTATTAGAATTGTGCAACGAAACTTTGCACAGATTAGCGGAGTCATATTTTCTACTGAAGTACCAAGTTTCGGAAGTGCAGCTCTTGTACTGCCGGAGATATGTCGATACAAACTGAATACGCAAAACATCATCAAAATTTAGCGCGTTTTAAAGTTGATATCGCTTTTGTTTATAACTTCCACGTTTATTCGAATTGTGCAACGAAACTTTGCAGACAGTCGCGGATAGGCCTTTTCTACTGAAGTACCAAGTTTCAGAAGTGCAGCTTTTGTACTGGCGGAGATATGTCGATACAAACTGAATACGCAAACTATCAACAAAATTTAGTGCGATTAAAAGTGGATATCGCTTTTGTTTATAACTTCCACATTCTTTAGAATTGTGCAACGTAACTTTGCAGAGATAAGCGGAGTCACATTTTCTACTGAAGTACCAAGTTTCAGAAGTGCAGCTCTTGTACTGTCGGAGATATGTCCATACAAACTGAATACGCAAAACATCAACAAAATTTAGTGCGATTTAAAGTTGATATCGCTTTTGTTTATAACTTCCACATTTATTCGAATTGTGCAACGAAACTTTGCACAGATTAGCGGAGTCACATTTTCTACTGAAGTACCAAGTTTCGGAAGTGCAGCTCTTGTACTGCCGGAGATATGTCGATACAAACTGAATACGCAAAACATCATCAAAATTTAGCGCGTTTTAAAGTTGATATCGCTTTTGTTTATAACTTCCACATTTATTCGAATTGTGCAACAAAACTTTGCAGACAGTCGCGGATAGGCCTTTTCTACTGAAGTACCAAGTTTCAGAAGTGCAGCTTTTGTACTGGCAGAGATATGTCGATACAAACTGAATACGCAAACTATCAACAAAATTTAGTGCGATTTAAAGTGGATATCGCTTTTGTTTATAACTTCCACATTCTTAAGAATTGTGCAACGAAACTTTGCAGAGATAAGCGGAGTCACATGTTCTACTGAAGTACCAAGATTCAGAAGTGCAGCTCTTGTACTGTCGGAGATATGTCGATACAAACTGAATACGCAAACTATCAACAAAATTTAGTGCGATTTACAGTGGATATCGCTTTTGTTTATAACTTCCACATTTATTCGAATTGTGCAACGAAACTTTGCACAGATTAGCGGAGTCACATTTTCTACTGAAGTACCAAGTTTCGGAAGTGCAGCTCTTGTACTGCCGGAGATATGTCGATACAAACTGTATACGCAAAACATCATCAAAATTTTGCGCGTTTTAAAGTTGATATCGCTTTTGGTTATAACTTCCACATTTATTCGAATTGTGCAACAAAACTTTGCAGACAGTCGCGGATAGGCCTTTTCTACTGAAGTACCAAGTTTCAGAAGTGCAGCTCTTGTACTGTCGGAGATATGTCCATACAAACTGAATACGCAAAACATCAACAAAATTTAGCGCGTTTTAAAGTTGATATCGCTTTTGTTTATAACTTCCACATTTATTAGAATTGTGCAACGAAACTTTGCACAGATTAGCGGAGTCATATTCTCTACTGAAGTACCAAGTTTGGGAAGTGCAGCTCTTGTACTGTCGGAGATATGTCCATACAAACTGAATACGCAAAACATCAACAAAATTTAGTGCGATTTAAAGTTGATATCGCTTTTGTTTATAACTTCCACATTATTTCGAATTGTGCAACGAAACTTTGCACAGATTAGCGGAGTCACATTTTCTACTGAAGTACCAAGTTTCGGAAGTGCAGCTCTTGTACTGCCGGAGATATGTCGATACAAACTGAATACGCAAAACATCATCAAAATTTAGCGCGTTTTAAAGTTGATATCGCTTTTGTTTATAACTTCCACATTTATTCGAATTGTGCAACAAAACTTTGCAGACAGTCGCGGATAGGCCTTTTCTACTGAAGTACCAAGTTTCAGAAGTGCAGCTTTCGTACTGGCGGAGATATGTCGATACAAACTGAATACGCAAACTATCAACAAAATTTAGTGCGATTTAAAGTGGATATCGCTTTTGTTTATAACTTCCACATTCTTGAGAATTGTGCAACGAAACTTTGCAGAGATAAGCGGAGTCACATGTTCTACTGAAGTACCAAGTTTCAGAAGTGCAGCTCTTGTACTGTCGGAGATATGTCCATACAAACTGAATACGCAAACTATCAACAAAATTTAGTGCGATTTAAAGTGGATATCGCTTTTGTTTATAACTTCTACATTCTTTAGAATTGTGCAACGAAACTTTGCAGAGATAAGCGGAGTCACATGTTCTACTGAAGTACCAAGTTTCAGAAGTGCAGCTCTTGTACTGTCGGAGATATGTCGATACAAACTGAATACGCAAAACATCAACAAAATTTAGCGCGTTTTTAAGTTGATATCGCTTTTGTTTATAACTTCCACATTTATTCGAATGGTGCAACGAAACTTTGCACAGATTAGCGGAGTCACATTTTCTACTGAAGTACCAAGTTTCGGAAGTGCAGCTTTTGTACTGGCGGAGATATGTCGATACAAACTGAATACGCAAACTATCAACAAAATTTAGTGCGATTTAAAGTGGATATCGCTTTTGTTTATAACTTCCACATTCTTTAGAATTGTGCAACGAAACTTTGCAGAGACAAGCGGAGTCACATGTTCTACTGAAGTACCAAGTTTCAGAAGTGCAGCTCTTGTACTGTCGGAGATATGTCGATACAAACTAAATACGCAAAACATCAACAAAATTTAGCGCGTTTTAAAGTTGATATCGCTTTTGTTTATAACTTCCACATTTATTCGAATTGTGCAACGAAACTTTGCACAGATTAGCGGAGTCACATTTTCTACTGAAGTACCAAGTTTCGGAAGTGCAGCTCTTGTACTGCCGGAGATATGTCGATACAAACTGAATACGCAAAACATCATCAAAATTTTGCGCGTTTTAAAGTTGATATCGCTTTTGGTTATAACTTCCACATTTATTCGAATTGTGCAACAAAACTTTGCAGACAGTCGCGGATAGGCCTTTTCTACTGAAGTACCAAGTTTCAGAAGTGCAGCTCTTGTACTGCCGGAGATATGTCCATACAAACTGAATACGCAAAACATCATCAAAATTTAGCGCGTTTTAAAGTTGATATCGCTTTTGTTTATAACTTCCACATTTATTAGAATTGTGCAACGAAACTTTGCACAGATTAGCGGAGTCATATTTTCTACTGAAGTACCAAGTGTCGGAAGTGCAGCTCTTGTACTGCCGGAGATATGTCGATACAAACTGAATACGCAAAACATCATCAAAATTTAGCGCGTTTTAAAGTTGATATCGCTTTTGTTTATAACTTCCACGTTTATTCGAATTGTGCAACGAAACTTTGCAGACAGTCGCGGATAGGCCTTTTCTACTGAAGTACCAAGTTTCAGAAGTGCAGCTTTTGTACTGGCGGAGATATGTCGATACAAACTGAATACGCAAACTATCAACAAAATTTAGTGCGATTAAAAGTGGATATCGCTTTTGTTTATAACTTCCACATTCTTTAGAATTGTGCAACGTAACTTTGCAGAGATAAGCGGAGTCACATTTTCTACTGAAGTACCAAGTTTCAGAAGTGCAGCTCTTGTACTGTCGGAGATATGTCCATACAAACTGAATACGCAAAACATCAACAAAATTTAGTGCGATTTAAAGTTGATATCGCTTTTGTTTATAACTTCCACATTTATTCGAATTGTGCAACGAAACTTTGCACAGATTAGCGGAGTCACATTTTCTACTGAAGTACCAAGTTTCGGAAGTGCAGCTCTTGTACTGCCGGAGATATGTCGATACAAACTGAATACGCAAAACATCATCAAAATTTAGCGCGTTTTAAAGTTGATATCGCTTTTGTTTATAACTTCCACATTTATTCGAATTGTGCAACAAAACTTTGCAGACAGTCGCGGATAGGCCTTTTCTACTGAAGTACCAAGTTTCAGAAGTGCAGCTTTCGTACTGGCGGAGATATGTCGATACAAACTGAATACGCAAACTATCAACAAAATTTAGTGCGATTTAAAGTGGATATCGCTTTTGTTTATAACTTCCACATTCTTGAGAATTGTGCAACGAAACTTTGCAGAGATAAGCGGAGTCACATGTTCTACTGAAGTACCAAGTTTCAGAAGTGCAGCTCTTGTACTGTCGGAGATATGTCCATACAAACTGAATACGCAAACTATCAACAAAATTTAGTGCGATTTAAAGTGGATATCGCTTTTGTTTATAACTTCTACATTCTTTAGAATTGTGCAACGAAACTTTGCAGAGATAAGCGGAGTCACATGTTCTACTGAAGTACCAAGTTTCAGAAGTGCAGCTCTTGTACTGTCGGAGATATGTCGATACAAACTGAATACGCAAAACATCAACAAAATTTAGCGCGTTTTTAAGTTGATATCGCTTTTGTTTATAACTTCCACATTTATTCGAATGGTGCAACGAAACTTTGCACAGATTAGCGGAGTCACATTTTCTACTGAAGTACCAAGTTTCGGAAGTGCAGCTTTTGTACTGGCGGAGATATGTCGATACAAACTGAATACGCAAACTATCAACAAAATTTAGTGCGATTTAAAGTGGATATCGCTTTTGTTTATAACTTCCACATTCTTTAGAATTGTGCAACGAAACTTTGCAGAGACAAGCGGAGTCACATGTTCTACTGAAGTACCAAGTTTCAGAAGTGCAGCTCTTGTACTGTCGGAGATATGTCGATACAAACTAAATACGCAAAACATCAACAAAATTTAGCGCGTTTTAAAGTTGATATCGCTTTTGTTTATAACTTCCACATTTATTCGAATTGTGCAACGAAACTTTGCACAGATTAGCGGAGTCACATTTTCTACTGAAGTACCAAGTTTCGGAAGTGCAGCTCTTGTACTGCCGGAGATATGTCGATACAAACTGAATACGCAAAACATCATCAAAATTTTGCGCGTTTTAAAGTTGATATCGCTTTTGGTTATAACTTCCACATTTATTCGAATTGTGCAACAAAACTTTGCAGACAGTCGCGGATAGGCCTTTTCTACTGAAGTACCAAGTTTCAGAAGTGCAGCTCTTGTACTGTCGGAGATATGTCCATACAAACTGAATACGCAAAACATCAACAAAATTTAGCGCGTTTTAAAGTTGATATCGCTTTTGTTTATAACTTCCACATTTATTAGAATTGTGCAACGAAACTTTGCACAGATTAGCGGAGTCATATTCTCTACTGAAGTACCAAGTTTCGGAAGTGCAGCTCTTGTACTGCCGGAGATATGTCGATACAAACTGAATACGCAAAACATCATCAAAATTTAGCGCGTTTTAAAGTTGATATCGCTTTTGTTTATAACTTCCACATTTATTAGAATTGTGCAACGAAACTTTGCACAGATTAGCGGAGTCATATTTTCTACTGAAGTACCAAGTGTCGGAAGTGCAGCTCTTGTACTGCCGGAGATATGTCGATACAAACTGAATACGCAAAACATCATCAAAATTTAGCGCGTTTTAAAGTTGATATCGCTTTTGTTTATAACTTCCACGTTTATTCGAATTGTGCAACGAAACTTTGCAGACAGTCGCGGATAGGCCTTTTCTACTGAAGTACCAAGTTTCAGAAGTGCAGCTTTTGTACTGGCGGAGATATGTCGATACAAACTGAATACGCAAACTATCAACAAAATTTAGTGCGATTAAAAGTGGATATCGCTTTTGTTTATAACTTCCACATTCTTTAGAATTGTGCAACGTAACTTTGCAGAGATAAGCGGAGTCACATTTTCTACTGAAGTACCAAGTTTCAGAAGTGCAGCTCTTGTACTGTCGGAGATATGTCCATACAAACTGAATACGCAAAACATCAACAAAATTTAGTGCGATTTAAAGTTGATATCGCTTTTGTTTATAACTTCCACATTTATTCGAATTGTGCAACGAAACTTTGCACAGATTAGCGGAGTCACATTTTCTACTGAAGTACCAAGTTTCGGAAGTGCAGCTCTTGTACTGCCGGAGATATGTCGATACAAACTGAATACGCAAAACATCATCAAAATTTAGCGCGTTTTAAAGTTGATATCGCTTTTGTTTATAACTTCCACATTTATTCGAATTGTGCAACAAAACTTTGCAGACAGTCGCGGATAGGCCTTTTCTACTGAAGTACCAAGTTTCAGAAGTGCAGCTTTCGTACTGGCGGAGATATGTCGATAAAAACTGAATACGCAAACTATCAACAAAATTTAGTGCGATTTAAAGTGGATATCGCTTTTGTTTATAACTTCCACATTCTTGAGAATTGTGCAACGAAACTTTGCAGAGATAAGCGGAGTCACATGTTCTACTGAAGTACCAAGTTTCAGAAGTGCAGCTCTTGTACTGTCGGAGATATGTCCATACAAACTGAATACGCAAACTATCAACAAAATTTAGTGCGATTTAAAGTGGATATCGCTTTTGTTTATAACTTCTACATTCTTTAGAATTGTGCAACGAAACTTTGCAGAGATAAGCGGAGTCACATGTTCTACTGAAGTACCAAGTTTCAGAAGTGCAGCTCTTGTACTGTCGGAGATATGTCGATACAAACTGAATACGCAAAACATCAACAAAATTTAGCGCGTTTTTAAGTTGATATCGCTTTTGTTTATAACTTCCACATTTATTCGAATGGTGCAACGAAACTTTGCACAGATTAGCGGAGTCACATTTTCTACTGAAGTACCAAGTTTCGGAAGTGCAGCTTTTGTACTGGCGGAGATATGTCGATACAAACTGAATACGCAAACTATCAACAAAATTTAGTGCGATTTAAAGTGGATATCGCTTTTGTTTATAACTTCCACATTCTTTAGAATTGTGCAACGAAACTTTGCAGAGACAAGCGGAGTCACATGTTCTACTGAAGTACCAAGTTTCAGAAGTGCAGCTCTTGTACTGTCGGAGATATGTCGATACAAACTAAATACGCAAAACATCAACAAAATTTAGCGCGTTTTAAAGTTGATATCGCTTTTGTTTATAACTTCCACATTTATTCGAATTGTGCAACGAAACTTTGCACAGATTAGCGGAGTCACATTTTCTACTGAAGTACCAAGTTTCGGAAGTGCAGCTCTTGTACTGCCGGAGATATGTCGATACAAACTGAATACGCAAAACATCATCAAAATTTTGCGCGTTTTAAAGTTGATATCGCTTTTGGTTATAACTTCCACATTTATTCGAATTGTGCAACAAAACTTTGCAGACAGTCGCGGATAGGCCTTTTCTACTGAAGTACCAAGTTTCAGAAGTGCAGCTCTTGTACTGTCGGAGATATGTCCATACAAACTGAATACGCAAAACATCAACAAAATTTAGCGCGTTTTAAAGTTGATATCGCTTTTGTTTATAACTTCCACATTTATTAGAATTGTGCAACGAAACTTTGCACAGATTAGCGGAGTCATATTCTCTACTGAAGTACCAAGTTTCGGAAGTGCAGCTCTTGTACTGCCGGAGATATGTCGATACAAACTGAATACGCAAAACATCATCAAAATTTAGCGCGTTTTAAAGTTGATATCGCTTTTGTTTATAACTTCCACATTTATTAGAATTGTGCAACGAAACTTTGCACAGATTAGCGGAGTCATATTTTCTACTGAAGTACCAAGTGTCGGAAGTGCAGCTCTTGTACTGCCGGAGATATGTCGATACAAACTGAATACGCAAAACATCATCAAAATTTAGCGCGTTTTAAAGTTGATATCGCTTTTGTTTATAACTTCCACGTTTATTCGAATTGTGCAACGAAACTTTGCAGACAGTCGCGGATAGGCCTTTTCTACTGAAGTACCAAGTTTCAGAAGTGCAGCTTTTGTACTGGCGGAGATATGTCGATACAAACTGAATACGCAAACTATCAACAAAATTTAGTGCGATTAAAAGTGGATATCGCTTTTGTTTATAACTTCCATATTCTTTAGAATTGTGCAACGTAACTTTGCAGAGATAAGCGGAGTCACATTTTCTACTGAAGTACCAAGTTTCAGAAGTGCAGCTCTTGTACTGTCGGAGATATGTCCATACAAACTGAATACGCAAAACATCAACAAAATTTAGTGCGATTTAAAGTTGATATCGCTTTTGTTTATAACTTCCACATTTATTCGAATTGTGCAACGAAACTTTGCACAGATTAGCGGAGTCACATTTTCTACTGAAGTACCAAGTTTCGGAAGTGCAGCTCTTGTACTGCCGGAGATATGTCGATACAAACTGAATACGCAAAACATCATCAAAATTTAGCGCGTTTTAAAGTTGATATCGCTTTTGTTTATAACTTCCACATTTATTCGAATTGTGCAACAAAACTTTGCAGACAGTCGCGGATAGGCCTTTTCTACTGAAGTACCAAGTTTCAGAAGTGCAGCTTTCGTACTGGCGGAGATATGTCGATACAAACTGAATACGCAAACTATCAACAAAATTTAGTGCGATTTAAAGTGGATATCGCTTTTGTTTATAACTTCCACATTCTTGAGAATTGTGCAACGAAACTTTGCAGAGATAAGCGGAGTCACATGTTCTACTGAAGTACCAAGTTTCAGAAGTGCAGCTCTTGTACTGTCGGAGATATGTCGATACAAACTGAATACGCAAACTATCAACAAAATTTAGTGCGATTTAAAGTGGATATCGCTTTTGTTTATAACTTCCACATTCTTTAGAAGTGTGCAACGAAACTTTGCAGAGATAAGCGGAGTCACATGTTCTACTGAAGTACCAAGTTTCAGAAGTGCAGCTCTTGTACTGTCGGAGATATGTCGATACAAACTGAATACGCAAAACATCAACAAAATTTAGCGCGTTTTAAAGTTGATATCGCTTTTGTTTATAACTTCCACATTTATTAGAATTGTGCAACGAAACTTTGCACAGATTAGCGGAGTCATATTTTCTACTGAAGTACCAAGTTTCGGAAGTGCAGCTCTTGTACTGCCGGAGATATGTCGATACAAACTGAATACGCAACACATCATCAAAATTTAGCGCGTTTTAAAGTTGATATCGCTTTTGTTTATAACTTCCACGTTTATTCGAATTGTGCAACGAAACTTTGCAGACAGTCGCGGATAGGCCTTTTCTACTGAAGTACTAAGTTTCAGAAGTGCAGCTTTTGTACTGGCGGAGATATGTCGATACAAACTGAATACGCAAACTATCAACAAAATTTAGTGCGATTTAAAGTGGATATCGCTTTTGTTTATAACTTCCACATTCTTGAGAATTGTGCAACGAAACTTTGCAGAGATAAGCGGAGTCACATGTTCTACTGAAGTACCAAGTTTCAGAAGTGCAGCTCTTGTACTGTCGGAGATATGTCGATACAAACTGAATACGCAAAACATCAACAAAATTTAGCGCGTTTTTAAGTTGATATCGCTTTTGTTTATAACTTCCACATTTATTCGAATTGTGCAACGAAACTTTGCACAGATTAGCGGAGTCACATTTTCTACTTAAGTACCAAGTTTCGGAAGTGCAGCTCTTGTACTGCCGGAGATATGTCGATACAAACTGAATACGCAAAACATCATCAAAATTTTGCGCGTTTTAAAGTTGATATCGCTTTTGTTTATAACTTCCACATTTATTCGAATTGTGCAACAAAACTTTGCAGACAGTCGCGGATAGGCCTTTTCTACTGAAGTACCAAGTTTCAGAAGTGCAGCTTTTGTACTGGCAGAGATATGTCGATACAAACTGAATACGCAAACTATCAACAAAATTTAGTGCGATTTAAAGTGGATATCGCTTTTGTTTATAACTTCCACATTCTTGAGAATTGTGAAACGAAACTTTGCAGAGATAAGCGGAGTCACATGTTCTACTGAAGTACCAAGATTCAGAAGTGCAGCTCTTGTACTGTCGGAGATATGTCGATACAAACTGAATACGCAAACTATCAACAAAATTTAGTGCGATTTACAGTGGATATCGCTTTTGTTTATAACTTCCACATTTATTCGAATTGTGCAACGAAACTTTGCACAGATTAGCGAAGTCACATTTTCTACTGAAGTACCAAGTTTCGGAAGTGCAGCTCTTGTACTGCCGGAGATATGTCGATACAAACTGAATACGCAAAACATCATCAAAATTTTGCGCGTTTTAAAGTTGATATCGCTTTTGGTTATAACTTCCACATTTATTCGAATTGTGCAACAAAACTTTGCAGACAGTCGCGGATAGGCCTTTTCTACTGAAGTACCAAGTTTCAGAAGTGCAGCTCTTGTACTGTCGGAGATATGTCCATACAAACTGAATACGCAAAACATCAACAAAATTTAGCGCGTTTTAAAGTTGATATCGCTTTTGTTTATAACTTCCACATTTATTAGAATTGTGCAACGAAACTTTGCACAGATTAGCGGAGTCATATTCTCTACTGAAGTACCAAGTTTCGGAAGTGCAGCTCTTGTACTGCCGGAGATATGTCGATACAAACTGAATACGCAAAACATCATCAAAATTTAGCGCGTTTTAAAGTTGATATCGCTTTTGTTTATAACTTCCACATTTATTAGAATTGTGCAACGAAACTTTGCACAGATTAGCGGAGTCATATTTTCTACTGAAGTACCAATTTTCGGAAGTGCAGCTCTTGTACTGCCGGAGATATGTCGATACAAACTGAATACGCAAAACATCATCAAAATTTAGCGCGTTTTAAAGTTGATATCGCTTTTGTTTATAACTTCCACGTTTATTCGAATTGTGCAACGAAACTTTGCAGACAGTCGCGGATAGGCCTTTTCTACTGAAGTACCAAGTTTCAGAAGTGCAGCTTTTGTACTGGCGGAGATATGTCAATACAAACTGAATACGCAAAACATCAACAAAATTTAGTGCGATTAAAAGTGGATATCGCTTTTGTTTATAACTTCCACATTCTTTAGAATTGTGCAACGTAACTTTGCAGAGATAAGCGGAGTCACATTTTCTACTGAAGTACCAAGTTTCAGAAGTGCAGCTCTTGTACTGTCGGAGATATGTCCATACAAACTGAATACGCAAAACATCAACAAAATTTAGTGCGATTTAAAGTTGATATCGCTTTTGTTTATAACTTCCACATTTATTCGAATTGTGCAACGAAACTTTGCACAGATTAGCGGAGTCACATTTTCTACTGAAGTACCAAGTTTCGGAAGTGCAGCTCTTGTACTTCCGGAGATATGTCGATACAAACTGAATACGCAAAACATCATCAAAATTTAGCGCGTTTTAAAGTTGATATCGCTTTTGTTTATAACTTCCACATTTATTCGAATTGTGCAACAAAACTTTGCAGACAGTCGCGGATAGGCCTTTTCGACTGAAGTACCAAGTTTCAGAAGTGCAGCTTTCGTACTGGCGGAGATATGTCGATACAAACTGAATATGCAAACTATCAACAAAATTTAGTGCGATTTAAAGTGGATATCGCTTTTGTTTATAACTTCCACATTCTTGAGAATTGTGCAACGAAACTTTGCAGAGATAAGCGGAGTCACATGTTCTACTGAAGTACCAAGTTTCAGAAGTGCAGCTCTTGTACTGTCGGAGATATGTCGATACAAACTGAATACGCAAACTATCAACAAAATTTAGTGCGATTTAAAGTGGATATCGCTTTTGTTTATAACTTCTACATTCTTTAGAATTGTGCAACGAAACTTTGCAGAGATAAGCGGAGTCACATGTTCTACTGAAGTACCAAGTTTCAGAAGTGCAGCTCTTGTACTGTCGGAGATATGTCGATACAAACTGAATACGCAAAACATCAACAAAATTTAGCGCGTTTTTAAGTTGATATCGCTTTTGTTTATAACTTCCACATTTATTCGAATGGTGCAACGAAACTTTGCACAGATTAGCGGAGTCACATTTTCTACTGAAGTACCAAGTTTCGGAAGTGCAGCTTTTGTACTGGCGGAGATATGTCGATACAAACTGAATACGCAAACTATCAACAAAATTTAGTGCGATTTAAAGTGGATATCGCTTTTGTTTATAACTTCCACATTCTTTAGAATTGTGCAACGAAACTTTGCAGAGATAAGCGGAGTCACATGTTCTACTGAAGTACCAAGTTTCAGAAGTGCAGCTCTTGTACTGTGGGAGATATGTCGATACAAACTGAATACGCAAAACATCAACAAAATTTAGCGCGTTTTAAAGTTGATATCGCTTTTGTTTATAACTTCCACATTTATTCGAATTGTGCAACGAAACTTTGCACAGATTAGCGGAGTCACATTTTCTACTGAAGTACCAAGTTTCGGAAGTGCAGCTCTTGTACTGCCGGAGATATGTCGATACAAACTGAATACGCAAAACATCATCAAAATTTTGCGCGTTTTAAAGTTGATATCGCTTTTGGTTATAACTTCCACATTTATTCGAATTGTGCAACAAAACTTTGCAGACAGTCGCGGATAGGCCTTTTCTACTGAAGTACCAAGTTTCAGAAGTGCAGCTCTTGTACTGTCGGAGATATGTCCATACAAACTGAATACGCAAAACATCAACAAAATTTAGCGCGTTTTAAAGTTGATATCGCTTTTGTTTATAACTTCCACATTTATTAGAATTGTGCAACGAAACTTTGCACAGATTAGCGGAGTCATATTCTCTACTGAAGTACCAAGTTTCGGAAGTGCAGCTCTTGTACTGCCGGAGATATGTCGATACAAACTGAATACGCAAAACATCATCAAAATTTAGCGCGTTTTAAAGTTGATATCGCTTTTGTTTATAACTTCCACGTTTATTCGAATTGTGCAACGAAACTTTGCAGACAGTCGCGGATAGGCCTTTTCTTCTGAAGTACCAAGTTTCAGAAGTGCAGCTTTTGTACTGGCGGAGATATGTCGATACAAACTGAATACGCAAACTATCAACAAAATTTAGTGCGATTAAAAGTGGATATCGCTTTTGTTTATAACTTCCACATTCTTTAGAATTGTGCAACGTAACTTTGCAGAGATAAGCGGAGTCACATTTTCTACTGAAGTACCAAGTTTCAGAAGTGCAGCTCTTGTACTGTCGGAGATATGTCCATACAAACTGAATACGCAAAACATCAACAAAATTTAGTGCGATTTAAAGTTGATATCGCTTTTGTTTATAACTTCCACATTTATTCGAATTGTGCAACGAAACTTTGCACAGATTAGCGGAGTCACATTTTCTACTGAAGTACCAAGTTTCGGAAGTGCAGCTCTTGTACTGCCGGAGATATGTCGATACAAACTGAATACGCAAAACATCATCAAAATTTAGCGCGTTTTAAAGTTGATATCGCTTTTGTTTATAACTTCCACATTTATTCGAATTGTGCAACAAAACTTTGCAGACAGTCGCGGATAGGCCTTTTCTACTGAAGTACCAAGTTTCAGAAGTGCAGCTTTCGTACTGGCGGAGATATGTCGATACAAACTGAATACGCAAACTATCAACAAAATTTAGTGCGATTTAAAGTGGATATCGCTTTTGTTTATAACTTCCACATTCTTGAGAATTGTGCAACGAAACTTTGCAGAGATAAGCGGAGTCACATGTTCTACTGAAGTACCAAGTTTCAGAAGTGCAGCTCTTGTACTGTCGGAGATATGTCGATACAAACTGAATACGCAAACTATCAACAAAATTTAGTGCGATTTAAAGTGGATATCGCTTTTGTTTATAACTTCCACATTCTTTAGAAGTGTGCAACGAAACTTTGCAGAGATAAGCGGAGTCACATGTTCTACTGAAGTACCAAGTTTCAGAAGTGCAGCTCTTGTACTGTCGGAGATATGTCGATACAAACTGAATACGCAAACTATCAACAAAATTTAGTGCGATTTAAAGTGGATATCGCTTTTGTTTATAACTTCTACATTCTTTAGAATTGTGCAACGAAACTTTGCAGAGATAAGCGGAGTCACATGTTCTACTGAAGTACCAAGTTTCAGAAGTGCAGCTCTTGTACTGTCGGAGATATGTCGATACAAACTGAATACGCAAAACATCAACAAAATTTAGCGCGTTTTTAAGTTGATATCGCTTTTGTTTATAACTTCCACATTTATTCGAATGGTGCAACGAAACTTTGCACAGATTAGCGGAGTCACATTTTCTACTGAAGTACCAAGTTTCGGAAGTGCAGCTTTTGTACTGGCGGAGATATGTCGATACAAACTGAATACGCAAACTATCAACAAAATTTAGTGCGATTTAAAGTGGATATCGCTTTTGTTTATAACTTCCACATTCTTTAGAATTGTGCAACGAAACTTTGCAGAGATAAGCGGAGTCACATGTTCTACTGAAGTACCAAGTTTCAGAAGTGCAGCTCTTGTACTGTGGGAGATATGTCGATACAAACTGAATACGCAAAACATCAACAAAATTTAGCGCGTTTTAAAGTTGATATCGCTTTTGTTTATAACTTCCACATTTATTCGAATTGTGCAACGAAACTTTGCACAGATTAGCGGAGTCACATTTTCTACTGAAGTACCAAGTTTCGGAAGTGCAGCTCTTGTACTGCCGGAGATATGTCGATACAAACTGAATACGCAAAACATCATCAAAATTTTGCGCGTTTTAAAGTTGATATCGCTTTTGGTTATAACTTCCACATTTATTCGAATTGTGCAACAAAACTTTGCAGACAGTCGCGGATAGGCCTTTTCTACTGAAGTACCAAGTTTCAGAAGTGCAGCTCTTGTACTGTCGGAGATATGTCCATACAAACTGAATACGCAAAACATCAACAAAATTTAGCGCGTTTTAAAGTTGATATCGCTTTTGTTTATAACTTCCACATTTATTAGAATTGTGCAACGAAACTTTGCACAGATTAGCGGAGTCATATTCTCTACTGAAGTACCAAGTTTCGGAAGTGCAGCTCTTGTACTGCCGGAGATATGTCGATACAAACTGAATACGCAAAACATCATCAAAATTTAGCGCGTTTTAAAGTTGATATCGCTTTTGTTTATAACTTCCACGTTTATTCGAATTGTGCAACGAAACTTTGCAGACAGTCGCGGATAGGCCTTTTCTACTGAAGTACCAAGTTTCAGAAGTGCAGCTTTTGTACTGGCGGAGATATGTCGATACAAACTGAATACGCAAACTATCAACAAAATTTAGTGCGATTAAAAGTGGATATCGCTTTTGTTTATAACTTCCACATTCTTTAGAATTGTGCAACGTAACTTTGCAGAGATAAGCGGAGTCACATTTTCTACTGAAGTACCAAGTTTCAGAAGTGCAGCTCTTGTACTGTCGGAGATATGTCCATACAAACTGAATACGCAAAACATCAACAAAATTTAGTGCGATTTAAAGTTGATATCGCTTTTGTTTATAACTTCCACATTTATTCGAATTGTGCAACGAAACTTTGCACAGATTAGCGGAGTCACATTTTCTACTGAAGTACCAAGTTTCGGAAGTGCAGCTCTTGTACTGCCGGAGATATGTCGATACAAACTGAATACGCAAAACATCATCAAAATTTAGCGCGTTTTAAAGTTGATATCGCTTTTGTTTATAACTTCCACATTTATTCGAATTGTGCAACAAAACTTTGCAGACAGTCGCGGATAGGCCTTTTCTACTGAAGTACCAAGTTTCAGAAGTGCAGCTTTCGTACTGGCGGAGATATGTCGATACAAACTGAATACGCAAACTATCAACAAAATTTAGTGCGATTTAAAGTGGATATCGCTTTTGTTTATAACTTCCACATTCTTGAGAATTGTGCAACGAAACTTTGCAGAGATAAGCGGAGTCACATGTTCTACTGAAGTACCAAGTTTCAGAAGTGCAGCTCTTGTACTGTCGGAGATATGTCGATACAAACTGAATACGCAAACTATCAACAAAATTTAGTGCGATTTAAAGTGGATATCGCTTTTGTTTATAACTTCCACATTCTTTAGAAGTGTGCAACGAAACTTTGCAGAGATAAGCGGAGTCACATGTTCTACTGAAGTACCAAGTTTCAGAAGTGCAGCTCTTGTACTGTCGGAGATATGTCGATACAAACTGAATACGCAAAACATCAACAAAATTTAGCGCGTTTTAAAGTTGATATCGCTTTTGTTTATAACTTCCACATTTATTAGAATTGTGCAACGAAACTTTGCACAGATTAGCGGAGTCATATTTTCTACTGAAGTACCAAGTTTCGGAAGTGCAGCTCTTGTACTGCCGGAGATATGTCGATACAAACTGAATACGCAACACATCATCAAAATTTAGCGCGTTTTAAAGTTGATATCGCTTTTGTTTATAACTTCCACATTTATTCGAATTGTGCAACGAAACTTTGCAGACAGTCGCGGATAGGCCTTTTCTACTGAAGTACTAAGTTTCAGAAGTGCAGCTTTTGTACTGGCGGAGATATGTCGATACAAACTGAATACGCAAACTATCAACAAAATTTAGTGCGATTTAAAGTGGATATCGCTTTTGTTTATAACTTCTACATTCTTTAGAATTGTGCAACGAAACTTTGCAGAGATAAGCGGAGTCACATGTTCTACTGAAGTACCAAGTTTCAGAAGTGCAGCTCTTGTACTGTCGGAGATATGTCGATACAAACTGAATACGCAAAACATCAACAAAATTTAGCGCGTTTTTAAGTTGATATCGCTTTTGTTTATAACTTCCACATTTATTCGAATTGTGCAACGAAACTTTGCACAGATTAGCGGAGTCACATTTTCTACTTAAGTACCAAGTTTCGGAAGTGCAGCTCTTGTACTGCCGGAGATATGTCGATACAAACTGAATACGCAAAACATCATCAAAATTTTGCGCGTTTTAAAGTTGATATCGCTTTTGTTTATAACTTCCACATTTATTCGAATTGTGCAACAAAACTTTGCAGACAGTCGCGGATAGGCCTTTTCTACTGAAGTACCAAGTTTCAGAAGTGCAGCTTTTGTACTGGCAGAGATATGTCGATACAAACTGAATACGCAAACTATCAACAAAATTTAGTGCGATTTAAAGTGGATATCGCTTTTGTTTATAACTTCCACATTCTTGAGAATTGTGCAACGAAACTTTGCAGAGATAAGCGGAGTCACATGTTCTACTGAAGTACCAAGATTGAGAAGTGCAGCATTTGTACTGTCGGAGATATGTCGATACAAACTGAATACGCAAACTATCAACAAAATTTAGTGCGATTTAAAGTGGATATCGCTTTTGTTTATAACTTCCACATTCTTTAGAAGTGTGCAACGAAACTTTGCAGAGATAAGCGGAGTCACATGTTCTACTGAAGTACCAAGTTTCAGAAGTGCAGCTCTTGTACTGTCGGAGATATGTCGATACAAACTGAATACGCAAAACATCAACAAAATTTAGCGCGTTTTAAAGTTGATATCGCTTTTGTTTATAACTTCCACATTTATTAGAATTGTGCAACGAAACTTTGCACAGATTAGCGGAGTCATATTTTCTACTGAAGTACCAAGTTTCGGAAGTGCAGCTCTTGTACTGCCGGAGATATGTCGATACAAACTGAATACGCAACACATCATCAAAATTTAGCGCGTTTTAAAGTTGATATCGCTTTTGTTTATAACTTCCACATTTATTCGAATTGTGCAACGAAACTTTGCAGACAGTCGCGGATAGGCCTTTTCTACTGAAGTACCAAGTTTCAGAAGTGCAGCTTTTGTACTGGCGGAGATATGTCGATACAAACTGAATACGCAAACTATCAACAAAATTTAGTGCGATTTAAAGTGGATATCGCTTTTGTTTATAACTTCTACATTCTTTAGAATTGTGCAACGAAACTTTGCAGAGATAAGCGGAGTCACATGTTCTACTGAAGTACCAAGTTTCAGAAGTGCAGCTCTTGTACTGTCGGAGATATGTCGATACAAACTGAATACGCAAAACATCAACAAAATTTAGCGCGTTTTTAAGTTGATATCGCTTTTGTTTATAACTTCCACATTTATTCGAATTGTGCAACGAAACTTTGCACAGATTAGCGGAGTCACATTTTCTACTTAAGTACCAAGTTTCGGAAGTGCAGCTCTTGTACTGCCGGAGATATGTCGATACAAACTGAATACGCAAAACATCATCAAAATTTTGCGCGTTTTAAAGTTGATATCGCTTTTGTTTATAACTTCCACATTTATTCGAATTGTGCAACAAAACTTTGCAGACAGTCGCGGATAGGCCTTTTCTACTGAAGTACCAAGTTTCAGAAGTGCAGCTTTTGTACTGGCAGAGATATGTCGATACAAACTGAATACGCAAACTATCAACAAAATTTAGTGCGATTTAAAGTGGATATCGCTTTTGTTTATAACTTCCACATTCTTGAGAATTGTGCAACGAAACTTTGCAGAGATAAGCGGAGTCACATGTTCTACTGAAGTACCAAGATTCAGAAGTGCAGCTCTTGTACTGTCGGAGATATGTCGATACAAACTGAATACGCAAACTATCAACAAAATTTAGTGCGATTTAAAGTGGATATCGCTTTTGTTTATAACTTCCACATTCTTTAGAAGTGTGCAACGAAACTTTGCAGAGATAAGCGGAGTCATATTTTCTACTGAAGTACCAAGTTTCGGAAGTGCAGCTCTTGTACTGCCGGAGATATGTCGATACAAACTGAATACGCAACACATCATCAAAATTTAGCGCGTTTTAAAGTTGATATCGCTTTTGTTTATAACTTCCACATTTATTCGAATTGTGCAACGAAACTTTGCAGACAGTCGCGGATAGGCCTTTTCTACTGAAGTACCAAGTTTCAGAAGTGCAGCTTTTGTACTGGCGGAGATATGTCGATACAAACTGAATACGCAAACTATCAACAAAATTTAGTGCGATTTAAAGTGGATATCGCTTTTGTTTATAACTTCTACATTCTTTAGAATTGTGCAACGAAACTTTGCAGAGATAAGCGGAGTCACATGTTCTACTGAAGTACCAAGTTTCAGAAGTGCAGCTCTTGTACTGTCGGAGATATGTCGATACAAACTGAATACGCAAAACATCAACAAAATTTAGCGCGTTTTTAAGTTGATATCGCTTTTGTTTATAACTTCCACATTTATTCGAATTGTGCAACGAAACTTTGCACAGATTAGCGGAGTCACATTTTCTACTTAAGTACCAAGTTTCGGAAGTGCAGCTCTTGTACTGCCGGAGATATGTCGATACAAACTGAATACGCAAAACATCAACAAAATTTAGTGCGATTTAAAGTGGATATCGCTTTTGTTTATAACTTCCACATTCTTTAGAAGTGTGCAACGAAACTTTGCAGAGATAAGCGGAGTCACATGTTCTACTGAAGTACCAAGTTTCAGAAGTGCAGCTCTTGTACTGTCGGAGATATGTCGATACAAACTGAATACGCAAAACATCAACAAAATTTAGCGCGTTTTAAAGTTGATATCGCTTTTGTTTATAACTTCCACATTTATTAGAATTGTGCAACGAAACTTTGCACAGATTAGCGGAGTCATATTTTCTACTGAAGTACCAAGTTTCGGAAGTGCAGCTCTTGTACTGCCGGAGATATGTCGATACAAACTGAATACGCAACACATCATCAAAATTTAGCGCGTTTTAAAGTTGATATCGCTTTTGTTTATAACTTCCACATTTATTCGAATTGTGCAACGAAACTTTGCAGACAGTCGCGGATAGGCCTTTTCTACTGAAGTACCAAGTTTCAGAAGTGCAGCTTTTGTACTGGCGGAGATATGTCGATACAAACTGAATACGCAAACTATCAACAAAATTTAGTGCGATTTAAAGTGGATATCGCTTTTGTTTATAACTTCCACATTCTTTAGAATTGTGCAACGAAACTTTGCAGAGATAAGCGGAGTCACATGTTCTACTGAAGTACCAAGTTTCAGAAGTGCAGCTCTTGTACTGTCGGAGATATGTCGATACAAACTGAATACGCAAAACATCAACAAAATTTAGCGCGTTTTAAAGTTGATATCGCTTTTGTTTATAACTTCCACATTTATTCGAATTGTGCAACGAAACTTTGCACAGATTAGCGGAGTCACATTTTCTACTGAAGTACCAAGTTTAAGAAGTGCAGCTCTTGTACTGCCGGAGATATGTCGATACAAACTGAATACGCAAAACATCATCAAAATTTTGCGCGTTTTAAAGTTGATATCGCTTTTGTTTATAACTTCCACATTTATTCGAATTGTGCAACAAAACTTTGCAGACAGTCGCGGATAGGCCTTTTCTACTGAAGTACCAAGTTTCAGAAGTGCAGCTCTTGTACTGGCAGAGATATGTCCATACAAACTGAATACGCAAAACATCAACAAAATTTAGCGCGTTTTAAAGTTGATATCGCTTTTGTTTATAACTTCCACATTTATTAGAATTGTGCAACGAAACTTTGCACAGATTAGCGGAGTCATATTCTCTACTGAAGTACCAAGTTTCGGAAGTGCAGCTCTTGTACTGCCGGAGATATGTCGATACAAACTGAATACGCAAAACATCATCAAAATTTAGCGCGTTTTAAAGTTGATATCGCTTTTGTTTATAACTTCCACATTTATTCGAATTGTGCAACGAAACTTTGCAGACAGTCGCGGATAGGCCTTTTCTACTGAAGTACCAAGTTTCAGAAGTGCAGCTTTTGTACTGGCGGAGATATGTCGATACAAACTGAATACGCAAACTATCAACAAAATTTAGTGCGATTTAAAGTGGATATCGCTTTTGTTTATAACTTCCACATTCTTTAGAAGTGTGCAACGAAACTTTGCAGAGATAAGCGGAGTCACATGTTCTACTGAAGTACCAAGTTTCAGAAGTGCAGCTCTTGTACTGTCGGAGATATGTCGATACAAACTGAATACGCAAAACATCAACAAAATTTAGCGCGTTTTAAAGTTGATATCGCTTTTGTTTATAACTTCCACATTTATTAGAATTGTGCAACGAAACTTTGCACAGATTAGCGGAGTCATATTTTCTACTGAAGTACCAAGTTTCGGAAGTGCAGCTCTTGTACTGCCGGAGATATGTCGATACAAACTGAATACGCAACACATCATCAAAATTTAGCGCGTTTTAAAGTTGATATCGCTTTTGTTTATAACTTCCACATTTATTCGAATTGTGCAACAAAACTTTGCAGACAGTCGCGGATAGGCCTTTTCTACTGAAGTACCAAGTTTCAGAAGTGCAACTTTTGTACTGGCGGAGATATGTCGATACAAACTGAATACGCAAACTATCAACAAAATTTAGTGCGATTTAAAGTGGATATCGCTTTTGTTTATAACTTCTACATTCTTTAGAATTGTGCAACGAAACTTTGCAGAGATAAGCGGAGTCACATGTTCTACTGAAGTACCAAGATTCAGAAGTGCAGCTCTTGTACTGTCGGAGATATGTCGATACAAACTGAATACGCAAAACATCAACAAAATTTAGCGCGTTTTTAAGTTGATATCGCTTTTGTTTATAACTTCCACATTTATTCGAATTGTGCAACGAAACTTTGCACAGATTAGCGGAGTCACATTTTCTACTGAAGTACCAAGTTTCGGAAGTGCAGCTCTTGTACTGCCGGAGATATGTCGATACAAACTGAATACGCAAAACATCATCAAAATTTTGCGCGTTTTAAAGTTGATATCGCTTTTGTTTATAACTTCCACATTTATTCGAATTGTGCAACAAAACTTTGCAGACAGTCGCGGATAGGCCTTTTCTACTGAAGTACCAAGTTTCAGAAGTGCAGCTTTTGTACTGGCGGAGATATGTCGATACAAACTGAATACGCAAACTATCAACAAAATTTAGTGCGATTTAAAGTGGATATCGCTTTTGTTTATAACTTCCACATTCTTTAGAATTGTGCAACGAAACTTTGCAGAGATAAGCGGAGTCACATGTTCTACTGAAGTACCAAGTTTCAGAAGTGCAGCTCTTGTACTGTCGGAGATATGTCGATACAAACTGAATACGCAAAACATCAACAAAATTTAGCGCGTTTTAAAGTTGATATCGCTTTTGTTTATAACTTCCACATTTATTAGAATTGTGCAACGAAACTTTGCACAGATTAGCGGAGTCATATTTTCTACTGAAGTACCAAGTTTCGGAAGTGCAGCTCTTGTACTGCCGGAGATATGTCGATACAAACTGAATACGCAACACATCATCAAAATTTAGCGCGTTTTAAAGTTGATATCGCTTTTGTTTATAACTTCCACATTTATTCGAATTGTGCAACGAAACTTTGCAGACAGTCGCGGATAGGCCTTTTCTACTGAAGTACCAAGTTTCAGAAGTGCAGCTTTTGTACTGGCGGAGATATGTCGATACAAACTGAATACGCAAACTATCAACAAAATTTAGTGCGATTTAAAGTGGATATCGCTTTTGTTTATAACTTCTACATTCTTTAGAATTGTGCAACGAAACTTTGCAGAGATAAGCGGAGTCACATGTTCTACTGAAGTACCAAGTTTCAGAAGTGCAGCTCTTGTACTGTCGGAGATATGTCGATACAAACTGAATACGCAAAACATCAACAAAATTCAGCGCGTTTTTAGGTTGATATCGCTTTTGTTTATAACTTCCACATTTATTCGAATTGTGCAACGAAACTTTGCACAGATTAGCGGAGTCACATTTTCTACTGAAGTACCAAGTTTCGGAAGTGCAGCTCTTGTACTGCCGGAGATATGTCGATACAAACTGAATACGCAAAACATCATCAAAATTTTGCGCGTTTTAAAGTTGATATCGCTTTTGTTTATAACTTCCACATTTATTCGAATTGTGCAACAAAACTTTGCAGACAGTCGCGGATAGGCCTTTTCTACTGAAGTACCAAGTTTCAGAAGTGCAGCTTTTGTACTGGCGGAGATATGTCGATACAAACTGAATACGCAAACTATCAACAAAATTTAGTGCGATTTAAAGTGGATATCGCTTTTGTTTATAACTTCCACATTCTTTAGAATTGTGCAACGAAACTTTGCAGAGATAAGCGGAGTCACATGTTCTACTGAAGTACCAAGTTTCGGAAGTGCAGCTCTTGTACTGTCGGAGATATGTCGATACAAACTGAATACGCAAAACATCAACAAAATTTAGCGCGTTTTAAAGTTGATATCGCTTTTGTTTATAACTTCCACATTTATTCGAATTGTGCAACGAAACTTTGCACAGATTAGCGGAGTCACATTTTCTACTGAAGTACCAAGTTTCGGAAGTGCAGCTCTTGTACTGCCGGAGATATGTCGATACAAACTGAATACGCAAAACATCATCAAAATTTTGCGCGTTTTAAAGTTGATATCGCTTTTGTTTATAACTTCCACATTTATTCGAATTGTGCAACAAAACTTTGCAGACAGTCGCGGATAGGCCTTTTCTACTGAAGTACCAAGTTTCAGAAGTGCAGCTCTTGTACTGGCGGAGATATGTCCATACAAACTGAATACGCAAAACATCAACAAAATTTAGCGCGTTTTAAAGTTGATATCGCTTTTGTTTATAACTTCCACATTTATTAGAATTGTGCAACGAAACTTTGCACAGATTAGCGGAGTCATATTCTCTACTGAAGTACCAAGTTTCGGAAGTGCAGCTCTTGTACTGCCGGAGATATGTCGATACAAACTGAATACGCAAAACATCATCAAAATGTAGCGCGTTTTAAAGTTGATATCGCTTTTGTTTATAACTTCCACATTTATTCGAATTGTGCAACGAAACTTTGCAGACAGTCGCGGATAGGCCTTTTCTACTGAAGTACCAAGTTTCAGAAGTGCAGCTTTTGTACTGGCGGAGATATGTCGATACAAACTGAATACGCAAACTATCAACAAAATTTAGTGCGATTTAAAGTGGATATCGCTTTTGTTTATAACTTCTACATTCTTTAGAATCGTGCAACGAAACTTTGCAGAGATAAGTTGAGTCACATGTTCTACTGAAGTACCAAGTTTCAGAAGTGCAGCTCTTGTACTGTCGGAGATATGTCGATACAAACTGAATACGCAAAACATCAACAAAATTTAGCGCGTTTTTAAGTTGATATCGCTTTTGTTTATAACTTCCACATTTATTCGAATTGTGCAACGAAACTTTGCACAGATTAGCGGAGTCACATTTTCTACTGAAGTACCAAGTTTCGGAAGTGCAGCTCTTGTACTGCCGGAGATATGTCGATACAAACTGAATACGCAAAACATCATCAAAATTTAGCGCGTTTTAAAGTTGATATCGCTTTTGTTTATAACTTCCACATTTATTCGAATTGTGCAACAAAACTTTGCAGACAGTCGCGGATAGGCCTTTTCTACTGAAGTACCAAGTTTCAGAAGTGCAGCTTTTGTACTGGCGGAGATATGTCGATACAAACTGAATACGCAAACTATCAACAAAATTTAGTGCGATTTAAAGTGGATATCGCTTTTGTTTATAACTTCCACATTCTTTAGAATTGTGCAACGAAACTTTGCAGAGATAAGCGGAGTCACATGTTCTACTGAAGTACCAAGTTTCAGAAGTGCAGCTCTTGTACTGTCGGAGATATGTCGATACAAACTGAATACGCAAAACATCAACAAAATTTAGCGCGTTTTAAAGTTGATATCGCTTTTGTTTATAACTTCCACATTTATTCGAATTGTGCAACGAAACTTTGCACAGATTAGCGGAGTCACATTTTCTACTGAAGTACCAAGTTTCGGAAGTGCAGCTCTTGTACTGCCGGAGATATGTCGATACCAACTGAATACGCAAAACATCATCAAAATTTTGCGCGTTTTAAAGTTGATATCGCTTTTGTTTATAACTTCCACATTTATTCGAATTGTGCAACAAAACTTTGCAGACAGTCGCGGATAGGCCTTTTCTACTGAAGTACCAAGTTTCAGAAGTGCAGCTCTGGTACTGTCGGAGATATGTCCATAGTAACTGAATACGCAAAACATCAACAAAATTTAGCGCGTTTTAAAGTTGATATCGCTTTTGTTTATAACTTCCACATTTATTAGAATTGTGCAACGAAACTTTGCACAGATTAGCGGAGTCATATTCTCTACTGAAGTACCAAGTTTCGGAAGTGCAGCTCTTGTACTGCCGGAGATATGTCGATACAAACTGAATACGCAAAACATCATCAAAATTTAGCGCGTTTTAAAGTTGATATCGCTTTTGTTTATAACTTCCACATTTATTCGAATTGTGCAACGAAACTTTGCAGACAGTCGCGGATAGGCCTTTTCTACTGAAGTACCAAGTTTCAGAAGTGCAGCTTTTGTACTGGCGGAGATATGTCGATACAAACTGAATACGCAAACTATCAACAAAATTTAGTGCGATTTAAAGTGGATATCGCTTTTGTTTATAACTTCTACATTCTTTAGAATCGAGCAACGAAACTTTGCAGAGATAAGTTGAGTCACATGTTCTACTGAAGTACCAAGTTTCAGAAGTGCAGCTCTTGTACTGTCGGAGATATGTCGATACAAACTGAATACGCAAAACATCAACAAAATTTAGCGCGTTTTTAAGTTGATATCGCTTTTGTTTATAACTTCCACATTTATTCGAATTGTGCAACGAAACTTTGCACAGATTAGCGGAGTCACATTTTCTACTGAAGTACCAAGTTTCGGAAGTGCAGCTCTTGTACTGCCGGAGATATGTCGATACAAACTGAATACGCAAAACATCATCAAAATTTAGCGCGTTTTAAAGTTGATATCGCTTTTGTTTATAACTTCCACATTTATTCGAATTGTGCAACAAAACTTTGCAGACAGTCGCGGATAGGCCTTTTCTACTGAAGTACCAAGTTTCAGAAGTGCAGCTTTTGTACTGGCGGAGATATGTCGATACAAACTGAATACGCAAACTATCAACAAAATTTAGTGCGATTTAAAGTGGATATCGCTTTTGTTTATAACTTCCCCATTCTTTACAATTGTGCAACGAAACTTTGCAGAGATAAGCGGAGTCACATGTTCTACTGAAGTACCAAGTTTCAGAAGTGCAGCTCTTGTACTGTCGGAGATATGTCGATACAAACTGAATACGCAAAACATCAACAAAATTTAGCGCGTTTTAAAGTTGATATCGCTTTTGTTTATAACTTCCACATTTATTCGAATTGTGCAACGAAACTTTGCACAGATTAGCGGAGTCACATTTTCTACTAAAGTACCAAGTTCCGGAAGTGCAGCTCTTGTACTGCCGGAGATATGTCGATACAAACTGAATACGCAAAACATCATCAAAATTTAGCGCGTTTTAAAGTTGATATCGCTTTTGTTTATAACTTCCACATTTATTCGAATTGTGCAACAAAACTTTGCAGACAGTCGCGGATAGGCCTTTTCTACTGAAGTACCAAGTTTCAGAAGTGCAGCTTTCGTACTGGCGGAGATATGTCGATACAAACTGAATACGCAAACTATCAACAAAATTTAGTGCGATTTAAAGTGGATATCGCTTTTGTTTATAACTTCCACATTCTTGAGAATTGTGCAACGAAACTTTGCAGAGATAAGCGGAGTCACATGTTCTACTGAAGTACCAAGTTTCAGAAGTGCAGCTCTTGTACTGTCGGAGATATGTCGATACAAACTGAATACGCAAAACATCAACAAAATTTAGCGCGTTTTAAAGTGGATATCGCTTTTGTTTATAACTTCCACATTCTTTAGAAGTGTGCAACGAAACTTTGCAGAGATAAGCGGAGTCACATTTTCTACTGAAGTACCAAGTTTCGGAAGTGCAGCTCTTGTACTGCCGGAGATATGTCGATACAAACTGAATACGCAAAACATCAACAAAATTTAGCGCGTTTTAAAGTTGATATCGCTTTTGTTTATAACTTCCACATTTATTCGAATTGTGCAACAAAACTTTGCAGACAGTCGCGGATAGGCCTTTTCTACTGAAGTACCAAGTTTCAGAAGTGCAGCTTTTGTACTGCCGGAGATATGTCGATACAAACTGAATACGCAAACTATCAACAAAATTTAGTGCGATTTAAAGTGGATATCGCTTTTGTTTATAACTTCCACATTCTTTAGAATTGTGCAACGAAACTTTGCAGAGATAAGCGGAGTCACATGTTCTACTGAAGTACCAAGTTTCAGAAGTGCAGCTCTTGTACTGTCGGAGATATGTCGATACAAACTGAATACGCAAAACATCAACAAAATTTAGCGCGTTTTAAAGTTGATATCGCTTTTGTTTATAACTTCCACATTTATTCGAATTGTGCAACGAAACTTTGCACAGATTAGCGGAGTCACATTTTCTACTGAAGTACCAAGTTTCGGAAGTGCAGCTCTTGTACTGCCGGAGATATGTCGATACAAACTGAATACGCAAAACATCATCAAAATTTTGCGCGTTTTAAAGTTGATATCGCTTTTGTTTATAACTTCCACATTTATTCGAATTGTGCAACAAAACTTTGCAGACAGTCGCGGATAGGCCTTTTCTACTGAAGTACCAAGTTTCAGAAGTGCAGCTCTTGTACTGGCGGAGATATGTCCATACAAACTGAATACGCAAAACATCAACAAAATTTAGCGCGTTTTAAAGTTGATATCGCTTTTGTTTATAACTTCCACATTTATTAGAATTGTGCAACGAAACTTTGCACAGATTAGCGGAGTCATATTCTCTACTGAAGTACCAAGTTTCGGAAGTGCAGCTCTTGTACTGCCGGAGATATGTCGATACAAACTGAATACGCAAAACATCATCAAAATGTAGCGCGTTTTAAAGTTGATATCGCTTTTGTTTATAACTTCCACATTTATTCGAATTGTGCAACGAAACTTTGCAGACAGTCGCGGATAGGCCTTTTCTACTGAAGTACCAAGTTTCAGAAGTGCAGCTTTTGTACTGGCGGAGATATGTCGATACAAACTGAATACGCAAACTATCAACAAAATTTAGTGCGATTTAAAGTGGATATCGCTTTTGTTTATAACTTCTACATTCTTTAGAATCGTGCAACGAAACTTTGCAGAGATAAGTTGAGTCACATGTTCTACTGAAGTACCAAGTTTCAGAAGTGCAGCTCTTGTACTGTCGGAGATATGTCGATACAAACTGAATACGCAAAACATCAACAAAATTTAGCGCGTTTTTAAGTTGATATCGCTTTTGTTTATAACTTCCACATTTATTCGAATTGTGCAACGAAACTTTGCACAGATTAGCGGAGTCACATTTTCTACTGAAGTACCAAGTTTCGGAAGTGCAGCTCTTGTACTGCCGGAGATATGTCGATACAAACTGAATACGCAAAACATCATCAAAATTTAGCGCGTTTTAAAGTTGATATCGCTTTTGTTTATAACTTCCACATTTATTCGAATTGTGCAACAAAACTTTGCAGACAGTCGCGGATAGGCCTTTTCTACTGAAGTACCAAGTTTCAGAAGTGCAGCTTTTGTACTGGCGGAGATATGTCGATACAAACTGAATACGCAAACTATCAACAAAATTTAGTGCGATTTAAAGTGGATATCGCTTTTGTTTATAACTTCCACATTCTTTAGAATTGTGCAACGAAACTTTGCAGAGATAAGCGGAGTCACATGTTCTACTGAAGTACCAAGTTTCAGAAGTGCAGCTCTTGTACTGTCGGAGATATGTCGATACAAACTGAATACGCAAAACATCAACAAAATTTAGCGCGTTTTAAAGTTGATATCGCTTTTGTTTATAACTTCCACATTTATTCGAATTGTGCAACGAAACTTTGCACAGATTAGCGGAGTCACATTTTCTACTGAAGTACCAAGTTTCGGAAGTGCAGCTCTTGTACTGCCGGAGATATGTCGATACCAACTGAATACGCAAAACATCATCAAAATTTTGCGCGTTTTAAAGTTGATATCGCTTTTGTTTATAACTTCCACATTTATTCGAATTGTGCAACAAAACTTTGCAGACAGTCGCGGATAGGCCTTTTCTACTGAAGTACCAAGTTTCAGAAGTGCAGCTCTTGTACTGTCGGAGATATGTCCATACAAACTGAATACGCAAAACATCAACAAAATTTAGCGCGTTTTAAAGTTGATATCGCTTTTGTTTATAACTTCCACATTTATTAGAATTGTGCAACGAAACTTTGCACAGATTAGCGGAGTCATATTCTCTACTGAAGTACCAAGTTTCGGAAGTGCAGCTCTTGTACTGCCGGAGATATGTCGATACAAACTGAATACGCAAAACATCATCAAAATTTAGCGCGTTTTAAAGTTGATATCGCTTTTGTTTATAACTTCCACATTTATTCGAATTGTGCAACGAAACTTTGCAGACAGTCGCGGATAGGCCTTTTCTACTGAAGTACCAAGTTTCAGAAGTGCAGCTTTTGTACTGGCGGAGATATGTCGATACAAACTGAATACGCAAACTATCAACAAAATTTAGTGCGATTTAAAGTGGATATCGCTTTTGTTTATAACTTCCACATTCTTGAGAATTGTGCAACGAAACTTTGCAGAGATAAGCGGAGTCACATGTTCTACTGAAGTACCAAGTTTCAGAAGTGCAGCTCTTGTACTGTCGGAGATATGTCGATACAAACTGAATACGCAAAACATCAACAAAATTTAGCGCGTTTTAAAGTGGATATCGCTTTTGTTTATAACTTCCACATTCTTTAGAAGTGTGCAACGAAACTTTGCAGAGATAAGCGGAGTCACATTTTCTACTGAAGTACCAAGTTTCGGAAGTGCAGCTCTTGTACTGCCGGAGATATGTCGATACAAACTGAATACGCAAAACATCAACAAAATTTAGCGCGTTTTAAAGTTGATATCGCTTTTGTTTATAACTTCCACATTTATTCGAATTGTGCAACAAAACTTTGCAGACAGTCGCGGATAGGCCTTTTCTACTGAAGTACCAAGTTTCAGAAGTGCAGCTTTTGTACTGCCGGAGATATGTCGATACAAACTGAATACGCAAACTATCAACAAAATTTAGTGCGATTTAAAGTGGATATCGCTTTTGTTTATAACTTCCACATTCTTTAGAATTGTGCAACGAAACTTTGCAGAGATAAGCGGAGTCACATGTTCTACTGAAGTACCAAGTTTCGGAAGTGCAGCTCTTGTACTGTCGGAGATATGTCGATACAAACTGAATACGCAAAACATCAACAAAATTTAGCGCGTTTTAAAGTTGATATCGCTTTTGTTTATAACTTCCACATTTATTCGAATTGTGCAACGAAACTTTGCACAGATTAGCGGAGTCACATTTTCTACTGAAGTACCAAGTTTCGGAAGTGCAGCTCTTGTACTGCCGGAGATATGTCGATACAAACTGAATACGCAAAACATCATCAAAATTTTGCGCGTTTTAAAGTTGATATCGCTTTTGTTTATAACTTCCACATTTATTCGAATTGTGCAACAAAACTTTGCAGACAGTCGCGGATAGGCCTTTTCTACTGAAGTACCAAGTTTCAGAAGTGCAGCTCTTGTACTGGCGGAGATATGTCCATACAAACTGAATACGCAAAACATCAACAAAATTTAGCGCGTTTTAAAGTTGATATCGCTTTTGTTTATAACTTCCACATTTATTAGAATTGTGCAACGAAACTTTGCACAGATTAGCGGAGTCATATTCTCTACTGAAGTACCAAGTTTCGGAAGTGCAGCTCTTGTACTGCCGGAGATATGTCGATACAAACTGAATACGCAAAACATCATCAAAATGTAGCGCGTTTTAAAGTTGATATCGCTTTTGTTTATAACTTCCACATTTATTCGAATTGTGCAACGAAACTTTGCAGACAGTCGCGGATAGGCCTTTTCTACTGAAGTACCAAGTTTCAGAAGTGCAGCTTTTGTACTGGCGGAGATATGTCGATACAAACTGAATACGCAAACTATCAACAAAATTTAGTGCGATTTAAAGTGGATATCGCTTTTGTTTATAACTTCTACATTCTTTAGAATCGTGCAACGAAACTTTGCAGAGATAAGTTGAGTCACATGTTCTACTGAAGTACCAAGTTTCAGAAGTGCAGCTCTTGTACTGTCGGAGATATGTCGATACAAACTGAATACGCAAAACATCAACAAAATTTAGCGCGTTTTTAAGTTGATATCGCTTTTGTTTATAACTTCCACATTTATTCGAATTGTGCAACGAAACTTTGCACAGATTAGCGGAGTCACATTTTCTACTGAAGTACCAAGTTTCGGAAGTGCAGCTCTTGTACTGCCGGAGATATGTCGATACAAACTGAATACGCAAAACATCATCAAAATTTAGCGCGTTTTAAAGTTGATATCGCTTTTGTTTATAACTTCCACATTTATTCGAATTGTGCAACAAAACTTTGCAGACAGTCGCGGATAGGCCTTTTCTACTGAAGTACCAAGTTTCAGAAGTGCAGCTTTTGTACTGGCGGAGATATGTCGATACAAACTGAATACGCAAACTATCAACAAAATTTAGTGCGATTTAAAGTGGATATCGCTTTTGTTTATAACTTCCACATTCTTTAGAATTGTGCAACGAAACTTTGCAGAGATAAGCGGAGTCACATGTTCTACTGAAGTACCAAGTTTCAGAAGTGCAGCTCTTGTACTGTCGGAGATATGTCGATACAAACTGAATACGCAAAACATCAACAAAATTTAGCGCGTTTTAAAGTTGATATCGCTTTTGTTTATAACTTCCACATTTATTCGAATTGTGCAACGAAACTTTGCACAGATTAGCGGAGTCACATTTTCTACTGAAGTACCAAGTTTCGGAAGTGCAGCTCTTGTACTGCCGGAGATATGTCGATACCAACTGAATACGCAAAACATCATCAAAATTTTGCGCGTTTTAAAGTTGATATCGCTTTTGTTTATAACTTCCACATTTATTCGAATTGTGCAACAAAACTTTGCAGACAGTCGCGGATAGGCCTTTTCTACTGAAGTACCAAGTTTCAGAAGTGCAGCTCTTGTACTGTCGGAGATATGTCCATACAAACTGAATACGCAAAACATCAACAAAATTTAGCGCGTTTTAAAGTTGATATCGCTTTTTTTTATAACTTCCACATTTATTAGAATTGTGCAACGAAACTTTGCACAGATTAGCGGAGTCATATTCTCTACTGAAGTACCAAGTTTCGGAAGTGCAGCTCTTGTACTGCCGGAGATATGTCGATACAAACTGAATACGCAAAACATCATCAAAATTTAGCGCGTTTTAAAGTTGATATCGCTTTTGTTTATAACTTCCACATTTATTCGAATTGTGCAACGAAACTTTGCAGACAGTCGCGGATAGGCCTTTTCTACTGAAGTACCAAGTTTCAGAAGTGCAGCTTTTGTACTGGCGGAGATATGTCGATACAAACTGAATACGCAAACTATCAACAAAATTTAGTGCGATTTAAAGTGGATATCGCTTTTGTTTATAACTTCCACATTCTTGAGAATTGTGCAACGAAACTTTGCAGAGATAAGCGGAGTCACATGTTCTACTGAAGTACCAAGTTTCAGAAGTGCAGCTCTTGTACTGTCGGAGATATGTCGATACAAACTGAATACGCAAAACATCAACAAAATTTAGCGCGTTTTAAAGTGGATATCGCTTTTGTTTATAACTTCCACATTCTTTAGAAGTGTGCAACGAAACTTTGCAGAGATAAGCGGAGTCACATTTTCTACTGAAGTACCAAGTTTCGGAAGTGCAGCTCTTGTACTGCCGGAGATATGTCGATACAAACTGAATACGCAAAACATCAACAAAATTTAGCGCGTTTTAAAGTTGATATCGCTTTTGTTTATAACTTCCACATTTATTCGAATTGTGCAACAAAACTTTGCAGACAGTCGCGGATAGGCCTTTTCTACTGAAGTACCAAGTTTCAGAAGTGCAGCTTTTGTACTGCCGGAGATATGTCGATACAAACTGAATACGCAAACTATCAACAAAATTTAGTGCGATTTAAAGTGGATATCGCTTTTGTTTATAACTTCCACATTCTTTAGAATTGTGCAACGAAACTTTGCAGAGATAAGCGGAGTCACATGTTCTACTGAAGTACCAAGTTTCGGAAGTGCAGCTCTTGTACTGTCGGAGATATGTCGATACAAACTGAATACGCAAAACATCAACAAAATTTAGCGCGTTTTAAAGTTGATATCGCTTTTGTTTATAACTTCCACATTTATTCGAATTGTGCAACGAAACTTTGCACAGATTAGCGGAGTCACATTTTCTACTGAAGTACCAAGTTTCGGAAGTGCAGCTCTTGTACTGCCGGAGATATGTCGATACAAACTGAATACGCAAAACATCATCAAAATTTTGCGCGTTTTAAAGTTGATATCGCTTTTGTTTATAACTTCCACATTTATTCGAATTGTGCAACAAAACTTTGCAGACAGTCGCGGATAGGCCTTTTCTACTGAAGTACCAAGTTTCAGAAGTGCAGCTCTTGTACTGGCGGAGATATGTCCATACAAACTGAATACGCAAAACATCAACAAAATTTAGCGCGTTTTAAAGTTGATATCGCTTTTGTTTATAACTTCCACATTTATTAGAATTGTGCAACGAAACTTTGCACAGATTAGCGGAGTCATATTCTCTACTGAAGTACCAAGTTTCGGAAGTGCAGCTCTTGTACTGCCGGAGATATGTCGATACAAACTGAATACGCAAAACATCATCAAAATGTAGCGCGTTTTAAAGTTGATATCGCTTTTGTTTATAACTTCCACATTTATTCGAATTGTGCAACGAAACTTTGCAGACAGTCGCGGATAGGCCTTTTCTACTGAAGTACCAAGTTTCAGAAGTGCAGCTTTTGTACTGGCGGAGATATGTCGATACAAACTGAATACGCAAACTATCAACAAAATTTAGTGCGATTTAAAGTGGATATCGCTTTTGTTTATAACTTCTACATTCTTTAGAATCGTGCAACGAAACTTTGCAGAGATAAGTTGAGTCACATGTTCTACTGAAGTACCAAGTTTCAGAAGTGCAGCTCTTGTACTGTCGGAGATATGTCGATACAAACTGAATACGCAAAACATCAACAAAATTTAGCGCGTTTTTAAGTTGATATCGCTTTTGTTTATAACTTCCACATTTATTCGAATTGTGCAACGAAACTTTGCACAGATTAGCGGAGTCACATTTTCTACTGAAGTACCAAGTTTCGGAAGTGCAGCTCTTGTACTGCCGGAGATATGTCGATACAAACTGAATACGCAAAACATCATCAAAATTTAGCGCGTTTTAAAGTTGATATCGCTTTTGTTTATAACTTCCACATTTATTCGAATTGTGCAACAAAACTTTGCAGACAGTCGCGGATAGGCCTTTTCTACTGAAGTACCAAGTTTCAGAAGTGCAGCTTTTGTACTGGCGGAGATATGTCGATACAAACTGAATACGCAAACTATCAACAAAATTTAGTGCGATTTAAAGTGGATATCGCTTTTGTTTATAACTTCCACATTCTTTAGAATTGTGCAACGAAACTTTGCAGAGATAAGCGGAGTCACATGTTCTACTGAAGTACCAAGTTTCAGAAGTGCAGCTCTTGTACTGTCGGAGATATGTCGATACAAACTGAATACGCAAAACATCAACAAAATTTAGCGCGTTTTAAAGTTGATATCGCTTTTGTTTATAACTTCCACATTTATTCGAATTGTGCAACGAAACTTTGCACAGATTAGCGGAGTCACATTTTCTACTGAAGTACCAAGTTTCGGAAGTGCAGCTCTTGTACTGCCGGAGATATGTCGATACCAACTGAATACGCAAAACATCATCAAAATTTTGCGCGTTTTAAAGTTGATATCGCTTTTGTTTATAACTTCCACATTTATTCGAATTGTGCAACAAAACTTTGCAGACAGTCGCGGATAGGCCTTTTCTACTGAAGTACCAAGTTTCAGAAGTGCAGCTCTTGTACTGTCGGAGATATGTCCATACAAACTGAATACGCAAAACATCAACAAAATTTAGCGCGTTTTAAAGTTGATATCGCTTTTGTTTATAACTTCCACATTTATTAGAATTGTGCAACGAAACTTTGCACAGATTAGCGGAGTCATATTCTCTACTGAAGTACCAAGTTTCGGAAGTGCAGCTCTTGTACTGCCGGAGATATGTCGATACAAACTGAATACGCAAAACATCATCAAAATTTAGCGCGTTTTAAAGTTGATATCGCTTTTGTTTATAACTTCCACATTTATTCGAATTGTGCAACGAAACTTTGCAGACAGTCGCGGATAGGCCTTTTCTACTGAAGTACCAAGTTTCAGAAGTGCAGCTTTTGTACTGGCGGAGATATGTCGATACAAACTGAATACGCAAACTATCAACAAAATTTAGTGCGATTTAAAGTGGATATCGCTTTTGTTTATAACTTCCACATTCTTGAGAATTGTGCAACGAAACTTTGCAGAGATAAGCGGAGTCACATGTTCTACTGAAGTACCAAGTTTCAGAAGTGCAGCTCTTGTACTGTCGGAGATATGTCGATACAAACTGAATACGCAAAACATCAACAAAATTTAGCGCGTTTTAAAGTGGATATCGCTTTTGTTTATAACTTCCACATTCTTTAGAAGTGTGCAACGAAACTTTGCAGAGATAAGCGGAGTCACATTTTCTACTGAAGTACCAAGTTTCGGAAGTGCAGCTCTTGTACTGCCGGAGATATGTCGATACAAACTGAATACGCAAAACATCAACAAAATTTAGCGCGTTTTAAAGTTGATATCGCTTTTGTTTATAACTTCCACATTTATTCGAATTGTGCAACAAAACTTTGCAGACAGTCGCGGATAGGCCTTTTCTACTGAAGTACCAAGTTTCAGAAGTGCAGCTTTTGTACTGCCGGAGATATGTCGATACAAACTGAATACGCAAACTATCAACAAAATTTAGTGCGATTTAAAGTGGATATCGCTTTTGTTTATAACTTCCACATTCTTTAGAATTGTGCAACGAAACTTTGCAGAGATAAGCGGAGTCACATGTTCTACTGAAGTACCAAGTTTCGGAAGTGCAGCTCTTGTACTGTCGGAGATATGTCGATACAAACTGAATACGCAAAACATCAACAAAATTTAGCGCGTTTTAAAGTTGATATCGCTTTTGTTTATAACTTCCACATTTATTCGAATTGTGCAACGAAACTTTGCACAGATTAGCGGAGTCACATTTTCTACTGAAGTACCAAGTTTCGGAAGTGCAGCTCTTGTACTGCCGGAGATATGTCGATACAAACTGAATACGCAAAACATCATCAAAATTTTGCGCGTTTTAAAGTTGATATCGCTTTTGTTTATAACTTCCACATTTATTCGAATTGTGCAACAAAACTTTGCAGACAGTCGCGGATATGCCTTTTCTACTGAAGTACCAAGTTTCAGAAGTGCAGCTCTTGTACTGGCGGAGATATGTCCATACAAACTGAATACGCAAAACATCAACAAAATTTAGCGCGTTTTAAAGTTGATATCGCTTTTGTTTATAACTTCCACATTTATTAGAATTGTGCAACGAAACTTTGCACAGATTAGCGGAGTCATATTCTCTACTGAAGTACCAAGTTTCGGAAGTGCAGCTCTTGTACTGCCGGAGATATGTCGATACAAACTGAATACGCAAAACATCATCAAAATGTAGCGCGTTTTAAAGTTGATATCGCTTTTGTTTATAACTTCCACATTTATTCGAATTGTGCAACGAAACTTTGCAGACAGTCGCGGATAGGCCTTTTCTACTGAAGTACCAAGTTTCAGAAGTGCAGCTTTTGTACTGGCGGAGATATGTCGATACAAACTGAATACGCAAACTATCAACAAAATTTAGTGCGATTTAAAGTGGATATCGCTTTTGTTTATAACTTCTACATTCTTTAGAATCGTGCAACGAAACTTTGCAGAGATAAGTTGAGTCACATGTTCTACTGAAGTACCAAGTTTCAGAAGTGCAGCTCTTGTACTGTCGGAGATATGTCGATACAAACTGAATACGCAAAACATCAACAAAATTTAGCGCGTTTTTAAGTTGATATCGCTTTTGTTTATAACTTCCACATTTATTCGAATTGTGCAACGAAACTTTGCACAGATTAGCGGAGTCACATTTTCTACTGAAGTACCAAGTTTCGGAAGTGCAGCTCTTGTACTGCCGGAGATATGTCGATACAAACTGAATACGCAAAACATCATCAAAATTTAGCGCGTTTTAAAGTTGATATCGCTTTTGTTTATAACTTCCACATTTATTCGAATTGTGCAACAAAACTTTGCAGACAGTCGCGGATAGGCCTTTTCTACTGAAGTACCAAGTTTCAGAAGTGCAGCTTTTGTACTGGCGGAGATATGTCGATACAAACTGAATACGCAAACTATCAACAAAATTTAGTGCGATTTAAAGTGGATATCGCTTTTGTTTATAACTTCCACATTCTTTAGAATTGTGCAACGAAACTTTGCAGAGATAAGCGGAGTCACATGTTCTACTGAAGTACCAAGTTTCAGAAGTGCAGCTCTTGTACTGTCGGAGATATGTCGATACAAACTGAATACGCAAAACATCAACAAAATTTAGCGCGTTTTAAAGTTGATATCGCTTTTGTTTATAACTTCCACATTTATTCGAATTGTGCAACGAAACTTTGCACAGATTAGCGGAGTCACATTTTCTACTGAAGTACCAAGTTTCGGAAGTGCAGCTCTTGTACTGCCGGAGATATGTCGATACCAACTGAATACGCAAAACATCATCAAAATTTTGCGCGTTTTAAAGTTGATATCGCTTTTGTTTATAACTTCCACATTTATTCGAATTGTGCAACAAAACTTTGCAGACAGTCGCGGATAGGCCTTTTCTACTGAAGTACCAAGTTTCAGAAGTGCAGCTCTTGTACTGTCGGAGATATGTCCATACAAACTGAATACGCAAAACATCAACAAAATTTAGCGCGTTTTAAAGTTGATATCGCTTTTGTTTATAACTTCCACATTTATTAGAATTGTGCAACGAAACTTTGCACAGATTAGCGGAGTCATATTCTCTACTGAAGTACCAAGTTTCGGAAGTGCAGCTCTTGTACTGCCGGAGATATGTCGATACAAACTGAATACGCAAAACATCATCAAAATTTAGCGCGTTTTAAAGTTGATATCGCTTTTGTTTATAACTTCCACATTTATTCGAATTGTGCAACGAAACTTTGCAGACAGTCGCGGATAGGCCTTTTCTACTGAAGTACCAAGTTTCAGAAGTGCAGCTTTTGTACTGGCGGAGATATGTCGATACAAACTGAATACGCAAACTATCAACAAAATTTAGTGCGATTTAAAGTGGATATCGCTTTTGTTTATAACTTCTACATTCTTTAGAATCGAGCAACGAAACTTTGCAGAGATAAGTTGAGTCACATGTTCTACTGAAGTACCAAGTTTCAGAAGTGCAGCTCTTGTACTGTCGGAGATATGTCGATACAAACTGAATACGCAAAACATCAACAAAATTTAGCGCGTTTTTAAGTTGATATCGCTTTTGTTTATAACTTCCACATTTATTCGAATTGTGCAACGAAACTTTGCACAGATTAGCGGAGTCACATTTTCTACTGAAGTACCAAGTTTCGGAAGTGCAGCTCTTGTACTGCCGGAGATATGTCGATACAAACTGAATACGCAAAACATCATCAAAATTTAGCGCGTTTTAAAGTTGATATCGCTTTTGTTTATAACTTCCACATTTATTCGAATTGTGCAACAAAACTTTGCAGACAGTCGCGGATAGGCCTTTTCTACTGAAGTACCAAGTTTCAGAAGTGCAGCTTTTGTACTGGCGGAGATATGTCGATACAAACTGAATACGCAAACTATCAACAAAATTTAGTGCGATTTAAAGTGGATATCGCTTTTGTTTATAACTTCCCCATTCTTTACAATTGTGCAACGAAACTTTGCAGAGATAAGCGGAGTCACATGTTCTACTGAAGTACCAAGTTTCAGAAGTGCAGCTCTTGTACTGTCGGAGATATGTCGATACAAACTGAATACGCAAAACATCAACAAAATTTAGCGCGTTTTAAAGTTGATATCGCTTTTGTTTATAACTTCCACATTTATTCGAATTGTGCAACGAAACTTTGCACAGATTAGCGGAGTCACATTTTCTACTAAAGTACCAAGTTTCGGAAGTGCAGCTCTTGTACTGCCGGAGATATGTCGATACAAACTGAATACGCAAAACATCATCAAAATTTAGCGCGTTTTAAAGTTGATATCGCTTTTGTTTATAACTTCCACATTTATTCGAATTGTGCAACAAAACTTTGCAGACAGTCGCGGATAGGCCTTTTCTACTGAAGTACCAAGTTTCAGAAGTGCAGCTTTCGTACTGGCGGAGATATGTCGATACAAACTGAATACGCAAACTATCAACAAAATTTAGTGCGATTTAAAGTGGATATCGCTTTTGTTTATAACTTCCACATTCTTGAGAATTGTGCAACGAAACTTTGCAGAGATAAGCGGAGTCACATGTTCTACTGAAGTACCAAGTTTCAGAAGTGCAGCTCTTGTACTGTCGGAGATATGTCGATACAAACTGAATACGCAAAACATCAACAAAATTTAGCGCGTTTTAAAGTGGATATCGCTTTTGTTTATAACTTCCACATTCTTTAGAAGTGTGCAACGAAACTTTGCAGAGATAAGCGGAGTCACATTTTCTACTGAAGTACCAAGTTTCGGAAGTGCAGCTCTTGTACTGCCGGAGATATGTCGATACAAACTGAATACGCAAAACATCAACAAAATTTAGCGCGTTTTAAAGTTGATATCGCTTTTGTTTATAACTTCCACATTTATTCGAATTGTGCAACAAAACTTTGCAGACAGTCGCGGATAGGCCTTTTCTACTGAAGTACCAAGTTTCAGAAGTGCAGCTTTTGTACTGGCGGAGATATGTCGATACAAACTGAATACGCAAACTATCAACAAAATTTAGTGCGATTTAAAGTGGATATCGCTTTTGTTTATAACTTCCACATTCTTTAGAAGTGTGCAACGAAACTTTGCAGAGATAAGCGGAGTCACATGTTCTACTGAAGTACCAAGTTTCAGAAGTGCAGCTCTTGTACTGTCGGAGATATGTCGATACAAACTGAATACGCAAAACATCACCAAAATTTAGCGCGTTTTAAAGTTGATATCGCTTTTGTTTATAACTTCCACATTTATTCGAATTGTGCAACGAAACTTTGCACAGATTAGCGGAGTCACATTTTCTACTGAAGTACCAAGTTTCGGAAGTGCAGCTCTTGTACTGCCGGAGATATGTCGATACAAACTGAATACGCAAAACATCATCAAAATTTAGCGCGTTTTAAAGTTGATATCGCTTTTGTTTATAACTTCCACATTTATTCGAATTGTGCAACAAAACTTTGCAGACAGTCGCGGATAGGCCTTTTCTACTGAAGTACCAAGTTTCAGAAGTGCAGCTTTCGTACTGGCGGAGATATGTCGATACAAACTGAATACGCAAACTATCAACAAAATTTAGTGCGATTTAAAGTGGATATCGCTTTTGTTTATAACTTCCACATTCTTGAGAATTGTGCAACGAAACTTTGCAGAGATAAGCGGAGTCACATTTTCTACTGAAGTACCAAGTTTCAGAAGTGCAGCTCTTGTACTGTCGGAGATATGTCGATACAAACTGAATACGCAAACTATCAACAAAATTTAGTGCGATTTAAAGTGGATATCGCTTTTGTTTATAACTTCCACATTCTTGAGAATTGTGCAACGAAACTTTGCAGAGATAAGCGGAGTCACATGTTCTACTGAAGTACCAAGTTTCAGAAGTGCAGCTCTTGTACTGTCGGAGATATGTCGATACAAACTGAATACGCAAAACATCAACAAAATTTAGCGCGTTTTAAAGTGGATATCGCTTTTGTTTATAACTTCCACATTCTTTAGAAGTGTGCAACGAAACTTTGCAGAGATAAGCGGAGTCACATATTCTACTGAAGTACCAAGTTTCGGAAGTGCAGCTCTTGTACTGCCGGAGATATGTCGATACAAACTGAATACGCAAAACATCAACAAAATTGAGCGCGTTTTAAAGTTGATATCGCTTTTGTTTATAACTTCCACATTTATTCGAATTGTGCAACAAAACTTTGCAGACAGTCGCGGATAGGCATTTTCTACTGAAGTACCAAGTTTCAGAAGTGCAGCTTTTGTACTGCCGGAGATATGTCGATACAAACTGAATACGCAAACTATCAACAAAATTTAGTGCGATTTAAAGTGGATATCGCTTTTGTTTATAACTTCTACATTCTTTAGAATCGTGCAACGAAACTTTGCAGAGATAAGTTGAGTCACATGTTCTACTGAAGTACCAAGTTTCAGAAGTGCAGCTCTTGTACTGTCGGAGATATGTCGATACAAACTGAATACGCAAAACATCAACAAAATTTAGCGCGTTTTTAAGTTGATATCGCTTTTGTTTATAACTTCCACATTTATTCGAATTGTGCAACGAAACTTTGCACAGATTAGCGGAGTCACATTTTCTACTGAAGTACCAAGTTTCGGAAGTGCAGCTCTTGTACTGCCGGAGATATGTCGATACAAACTGAATACGCAAAACATCATCAAAATTTAGCGCGTTTTAAAGTTGATATCGCTTTTGTTTATAACTTCCACATTTATTCGAATTGTGCAACAAAACTTTGCAGACAGTCGCGGATAGGCCTTTTCTACTGAAGTACCAAGTTTCAGAAGTGCAGCTTTTGTACTGGCGGAGATATGTCGATACAAACTGAATACGCAAACTATCAACAAAATTTAGTGCGATTTAAAGTGGATATCGCTTTTGTTTATAACTTCCACATTCTTTAGAATTGTGCAACGAAACTTTGCAGAGATAAGCGGAGTCACATGTTCTACTGAAGTACCAAGTTTCAGAAGTGCAGCTCTTGTACTGTCGGAGATATGTCGATACAAACTGAATACGCAAAACATCAACAAAATTTAGCGCGTTTTAAAGTTGATATCGCTTTTGTTTATAACTTCCACATTTATTCGAATTGTGCAACGAAACTTTGCACAGATTAGCGGAGTCACATTTTCTACTGAAGTACCAAGTTTCGGAAGTGCAGCTCTTGTACTGCCGGAGATATGTCGATACCAACTGAATACGCAAAACATCATCAAAATTTTGCGCGTTTTAAAGTTGATATCGCTTTTGTTTATAACTTCCACATTTATTCGAATTGTGCAACAAAACTTTGCAGACAGTCGCGGATAGGCCTTTTCTACTGAAGTACCAAGTTTCAGAAGTGCAGCTCTTGTACTGTCGGAGATATGTCCATACAAACTGAATACGCAAAACATCAACAAAATTTAGCGCGTTTTAAAGTTGATATCGCTTTTGTTTATAACTTCCACATTTATTAGAATTGTGCAACGAAACTTTGCACAGATTAGCGGAGTCATATTCTCTACTGAAGTACCAAGTTTCGGAAGTGCAGCTCTTGTACTGCCGGAGATATGTCGATACAAACTGAATACGCAAAACATCATCAAAATTTAGCGCGTTTTAAAGTTGATATCGCTTTTGTTTATAACTTCCACATTTATTCGAATTGTGCAACGAAACTTTGCAGACAGTCGCGGATAGGCCTTTTCTACTGAAGTACCAAGTTTCAGAAGTGCAGCTTTTGTACTGGCGGAGATATGTCGATACAAACTGAATACGCAAACTATCAACAAAATTTAGTGCGATTTAAAGTGGATATCGCTTTTGTTTATAACTTCCACATTCTTGAGAATTGTGCAACGAAACTTTGCAGAGATAAGCGGAGTCACATGTTCTACTGAAGTACCAAGTTTCAGAAGTGCAGCTCTTGTACTGTCGGAGATATGTCGATACAAACTGAATACGCAAAACATCAACAAAATTTAGCGCGTTTTAAAGTGGATATCGCTTTTGTTTATAACTTCCACATTCTTTAGAAGTGTGCAACGAAACTTTGCAGAGATAAGCGGAGTCACATTTTCTACTGAAGTACCAAGTTTCGGAAGTGCAGCTCTTGTACTGCCGGAGATATGTCGATACAAACTGAATACGCAAAACATCAACAAAATTTAGCGCGTTTTAAAGTTGATATCGCTTTTGTTTATAACTTCCACATTTATTCGAATTGTGCAACAAAACTTTGCAGACAGTCGCGGATAGGCCTTTTCTACTGAAGTACCAAGTTTCAGAAGTGCAGCTTTTGTACTGCCGGAGATATGTCGATACAAACTGAATACGCAAACTATCAACAAAATTTAGTGCGATTTAAAGTGGATATCGCTTTTGTTTATAACTTCCACATTCTTTAGAATTGTGCAACGAAACTTTGCAGAGATAAGCGGAGTCACATGTTCTACTGAAGTACCAAGTTTCGGAAGTGCAGCTCTTGTACTGTCGGAGATATGTCGATACAAACTGAATACGCAAAACATCAACAAAATTTAGCGCGTTTTAAAGTTGATATCGCTTTTGTTTATAACTTCCACATTTATTCGAATTGTGCAACGAAACTTTGCACAGATTAGCGGAGTCACATTTTCTACTGAAGTACCAAGTTTCGGAAGTGCAGCTCTTGTACTGCCGGAGATATGTCGATACAAACTGAATACGCAAAACATCATCAAAATTTTGCGCGTTTTAAAGTTGATATCGCTTTTGTTTATAACTTCCACATTTATTCGAATTGTGCAACAAAACTTTGCAGACAGTCGCGGATATGCCTTTTCTACTGAAGTACCAAGTTTCAGAAGTGCAGCTCTTGTACTGGCGGAGATATGTCCATACAAACTGAATACGCAAAACATCAACAAAATTTAGCGCGTTTTAAAGTTGATATCGCTTTTGTTTATAACTTCCACATTTATTAGAATTGTGCAACGAAACTTTGCACAGATTAGCGGAGTCATATTCTCTACTGAAGTACCAAGTTTCGGAAGTGCAGCTCTTGTACTGCCGGAGATATGTCGATACAAACTGAATACGCAAAACATCATCAAAATGTAGCGCGTTTTAAAGTTGATATCGCTTTTGTTTATAACTTCCACATTTATTCGAATTGTGCAACGAAACTTTGCAGACAGTCGCGGATAGGCCTTTTCTACTGAAGTACCAAGTTTCAGAAGTGCAGCTTTTGTACTGGCGGAGATATGTCGATACAAACTGAATACGCAAACTATCAACAAAATTTAGTGCGATTTAAAGTGGATATCGCTTTTGTTTATAACTTCTACATTCTTTAGAATCGTGCAACGAAACTTTGCAGAGATAAGTTGAGTCACATGTTCTACTGAAGTACCAAGTTTCAGAAGTGCAGCTCTTGTACTGTCGGAGATATGTCGATACAAACTGAATACGCAAAACATCAACAAAATTTAGCGCGTTTTTAAGTTGATATCGCTTTTGTTTATAACTTCCACATTTATTCGAATTGTGCAACGAAACTTTGCACAGATTAGCGGAGTCACATTTTCTACTGAAGTACCAAGTTTCGGAAGTGCAGCTCTTGTACTGCCGGAGATATGTCGATACAAACTGAATACGCAAAACATCATCAAAATTTAGCGCGTTTTAAAGTTGATATCGCTTTTGTTTATAACTTCCACATTTATTCGAATTGTGCAACAAAACTTTGCAGACAGTCGCGGATAGGCCTTTTCTACTGAAGTACCAAGTTTCAGAAGTGCAGCTTTTGTACTGGCGGAGATATGTCGATACAAACTGAATACGCAAACTATCAACAAAATTTAGTGCGATTTAAAGTGGATATCGCTTTTGTTTATAACTTCCACATTCTTTAGAATTGTGCAACGAAACTTTGCAGAGATAAGCGGAGTCACATGTTCTACTGAAGTACCAAGTTTCAGAAGTGCAGCTCTTGTACTGTCGGAGATATGTCGATACAAACTGAATACGCAAAACATCAACAAAATTTAGCGCGTTTTAAAGTTGATATCGCTTTTGTTTATAACTTCCACATTTATTCGAATTGTGCAACGAAACTTTGCACAGATTAGCGGAGTCACATTTTCTACTGAAGTACCAAGTTTCGGAAGTGCAGCTCTTGTACTGCCGGAGATATGTCGATACCAACTGAATACGCAAAACATCATCAAAATTTTGCGCGTTTTAAAGTTGATATCGCTTTTGTTTATAACTTCCACATTTATTCGAATTGTGCAACAAAACTTTGCAGACAGTCGCGGATAGGCCTTTTCTACTGAAGTACCAAGTTTCAGAAGTGCAGCTCTTGTACTGTCGGAGATATGTCCATACAAACTGAATACGCAAAACATCAACAAAATTTAGCGCGTTTTAAAGTTGATATCGCTTTTGTTTATAACTTCCACATTTATTAGAATTGTGCAACGAAACTTTGCACAGATTAGCGGAGTCATATTCTCTACTGAAGTACCAAGTTTCGGAAGTGCAGCTCTTGTACTGCCGGAGATATGTCGATACAAACTGAATACGCAAAACATCATCAAAATTTAGCGCGTTTTAAAGTTGATATCGCTTTTGTTTATAACTTCCACATTTATTCGAATTGTGCAACGAAACTTTGCAGACAGTCGCGGATAGGCCTTTTCTACTGAAGTACCAAGTTTCAGAAGTGCAGCTTTTGTACTGGCGGAGATATGTCGATACAAACTGAATACGCAAACTATCAACAAAATTTAGTGCGATTTAAAGTGGATATCGCTTTTGTTTATAACTTCTACATTCTTTAGAATCGAGCAACGAAACTTTGCAGAGATAAGTTGAGTCACATGTTCTACTGAAGTACCAAGTTTCAGAAGTGCAGCTCTTGTACTGTCGGAGATATGTCGATACAAACTGAATACGCAAAACATCAACAAAATTTAGCGCGTTTTTAAGTTGATATCGCTTTTGTTTATAACTTCCACATTTATTCGAATTGTGCAACGAAACTTTGCACAGATTAGCGGAGTCACATTTTCTACTGAAGTACCAAGTTTCGGAAGTGCAGCTCTTGTACTGCCGGAGATATGTCGATACAAACTGAATACGCAAAACATCATCAAAATTTAGCGCGTTTTAAAGTTGATATCGCTTTTGTTTATAACTTCCACATTTATTCGAATTGTGCAACAAAACTTTGCAGACAGTCGCGGATAGGCCTTTTCTACTGAAGTACCAAGTTTCAGAAGTGCAGCTTTTGTACTGGCGGAGATATGTCGATACAAACTGAATACGCAAACTATCAACAAAATTTAGTGCGATTTAAAGTGGATATCGCTTTTGTTTATAACTTCCCCATTCTTTACAATTGTGCAACGAAACTTTGCAGAGATAAGCGGAGTCACATGTTCTACTGAAGTACCAAGTTTCAGAAGTGCAGCTCTTGTACTGTCGGAGATATGTCGATACAAACTGAATACGCAAAACATCAACAAAATTTAGCGCGTTTTAAAGTTGATATCGCTTTTGTTTATAACTTCCACATTTATTCGAATTGTGCAACGAAACTTTGCACAGATTAGCGGAGTCACATTTTCTACTAAAGTACCAAGTTTCGGAAGTGCAGCTCTTGTACTGCCGGAGATATGTCGATACAAACTGAATACGCAAAACATCATCAAAATTTAGCGCGTTTTAAAGTTGATATCGCTTTTGTTTATAACTTCCACATTTATTCGAATTGTGCAACAAAACTTTGCAGACAGTCGCGGATAGGCCTTTTCTACTGAAGTACCAAGTTTCAGAAGTGCAGCTTTCGTACTGGCGGAGATATGTCGATACAAACTGAATACGCAAACTATCAACAAAATTTAGTGCGATTTAAAGTGGATATCGCTTTTGTTTATAACTTCCACATTCTTGAGAATTGTGCAACGAAACTTTGCAGAGATAAGCGGAGTCACATGTTCTACTGAAGTACCAAGTTTCAGAAGTGCAGCTCTTGTACTGTCGGAGATATGTCGATACAAACTGAATACGCAAAACATCAACAAAATTTAGCGCGTTTTAAAGTGGATATCGCTTTTGTTTATAACTTCCACATTCTTTAGAAGTGTGCAACGAAACTTTGCAGAGATAAGCGGAGTCACATTTTCTACTGAAGTACCAAGTTTCGGAAGTGCAGCTCTTGTACTGCCGGAGATATGTCGATACAAACTGAATACGCAAAACATCAACAAAATTTAGCGCGTTTTAAAGTTGATATCGCTTTTGTTTATAACTTCCACATTTATTCGAATTGTGCAACAAAACTTTGCAGACAGTCGCGGATAGGCCTTTTCTACTGAAGTACCAAGTTTCAGAAGTGCAGCTTTTGTACTGCCGGAGATATGTCGATACAAACTGAATACGCAAACTATCAACAAAATTTAGTGCGATTTAAAGTGGATATCGCTTTTGTTTATAACTTCCACATTCTTTAGAAGTGTGCAACGAAACTTTGCAGAGATAAGCGGAGTCACATGTTCTACTGAAGTACCAAGTTTCAGAAGTGCAGCTCTTGTACTGTCGGAGATATGTCGATACAAACTGAATACGCAAAACATCACCAAAATTTAGCGCGTTTTAAAGTTGATATCGCTTTTGTTTATAACTTCCACATTTATTCGAATTGTGCAACGAAACTTTGCACAGATTAGCGGAGTCACATTTTCTACTGAAGTACCAAGTTTCGGAAGTGCAGCTCTTGTACTGCCGGAGATATGTCGATACAAACTGAATACGCAAAACATCATCAAAATTTAGCGCGTTTTAAAGTTGATATCGCTTTTGTTTATAACTTCCACATTTATTCGAATTGTGCAACAAAACTTTGCAGACAGTCGCGGATAGGCCTTTTCTACTGAAGTACCAAGTTTCAGAAGTGCAGCTTTCGTACTGGCGGAGATATGTCGATACAAACTGAATACGCAAACTATCAACAAAATTTAGTGCGATTTAAAGTGGATATCGCTTTTGTTTATAACTTCCACATTCTTGAGAATTGTGCAACGAAACTTTGCAGAGATAAGCGGAGTCACATTTTCTACTGAAGTACCAAGTTTCAGAAGTGCAGCTCTTGTACTGTCGGAGATATGTCGATACAAACTGAATACGCAAACTATCAACAAAATTTAGTGCGATTTAAAGTGGATATCGCTTTTGTTTATAACTTCCACATTCTTGAGAATTGTGCAACGAAACTTTGCAGAGATAAGCGGAGTCACATGTTCTACTGAAGTACCAAGTTTCAGAAGTGCAGCTCTTGTACTGTCGGAGATATGTCGATACAAACTGAATACGCAAAACATCAACAAAATTTAGCGCGTTTTAAAGTGGATATCGCTTTTGTTTATAACTTCCACATTCTTTAGAAGTGTGCAACGAAACTTTGCAGAGATAAGCGGAGTCACATATTCTACTGAAGTACCAAGTTTCGGAAGTGCAGCTCTTGTACTGCCGGAGATATGTCGATACAAACTGAATACGCAAAACATCAACAAAATTGAGCGCGTTTTAAAGTTGATATCGCTTTTGTTTATAACTTCCACATTTATTCGAATTGTGCAACAAAACTTTGCAGACAGTCGCGGATAGGCATTTTCTACTGAAGTACCAAGTTTCAGAAGTGCAGCTTTTGTACTGCCGGAGATATGTCGATACAAACTGAATACGCAAACTATCAACAAAATTTAGTGCGATTTAAAGTGGATATCGCTTTTGTTTATAACTTCTACATTCTTTAGAATCGTGCAACGAAACTTTGCAGAGATAAGTTGAGTCACATGTTCTACTGAAGTACCAAGTTTCAGAAGTGCAGCTCTTGTACTGTCGGAGATATGTCGATACAAACTGAATACGCAAAACATCAACAAAATTTAGCGCGTTTTTAAGTTGATATCGCTTTTGTTTATAACTTCCACATTTATTCGAATTGTGCAACGAAACTTTGCACAGATTAGCGGAGTCACATTTTCTACTGAAGTACCAAGTTTCGGAAGTGCAGCTCTTGTACTGCCGGAGATATGTCGATACAAACTGAATACGCAAAACATCATCAAAATTTAGCGCGTTTTAAAGTTGATATCGCTTTTGTTTATAACTTCCACATTTATTCGAATTGTGCAACAAAACTTTGCAGACAGTCGCGGATAGGCCTTTTCTACTGAAGTACCAAGTTTCAGAAGTGCAGCTTTTGTACTGGCGGAGATATGTCTATACAAACTGAATACGCAAACTATCAACAAAATTTAGTGCGATTTAAAGTGGATATCGCTTTTGTTTATAACTTCCCCATTCTTTACAATTGTGCAACGAAACTTTGCAGAGATAAGCGGAGTCACATGTTCTACTGAAGTACCAAGTTTCAGAAGTGCAGCTCTTGTACTGTCGGAGATATGTCGATACAAACTGAATACGCAAAACATCAACAAAATTTAGCGCGTTTTAAAGTTGATATCGCTTTTGTTTATAACTTCCACATTTATTCGAATTGTGCAACGAAACTTTGCACAGATTAGCGGAGTCACATTTTCTACTAAAGTACCAAGTTTCGGAAGTGCAGCTCTTGTACTGCCGGAGATATGTCGATACAAACTGAATACGCAAAACATCATCAAAATTTAGCGCGTTTTAAAGTTGATATCGCTTTTGTTTATAACTTCCACATTTATTCGAATTGTGCAACAAAACTTTGCAGACAGTCGCGGATAGGCCTTTTCTACTGAAGTACCAAGTTTCAGAAGTGCAGCTTTCGTACTGGCGGAGATATGTCGATACAAACTGAATACGCAAACTATCAACAAAATTTAGTGCGATTTAAAGTGGATATCGCTTTTGTTTATAACTTCCACATTCTTGAGAATTGTGCAACGAAACTTTGCAGAGATAAGCGGAGTCACATGTTCTACTGAAGTACCAAGTTTCAGAAGTGCAGCTCTTGTACTGTCGGAGATATGTCGATACAAACTGAATACGCAAAACATCAACAAAATTTAGCGCGTTTTAAAGTGGATATCGCTTTTGTTTATAACTTCCACATTCTTTAGAAGTGTGCAACGAAACTTTGCAGAGATAAGCGGAGTCACATTTTCTACTGAAGTACCAAGTTTCGGAAGTGCAGCTCTTGTACTGCCGGAGATATGTCGATACAAACTGAATACGCAAAACATCAACAAAATTTAGCGCGTTTTAAAGTTGATATCGCTTTTGTTTATAACTTCCACATTTATTCGAATTGTGCAACAAAACTTTGCAGACAGTCGCGGATAGGCCTTTTCTACTGAAGTACCAAGTTTCAGAAGTGCAGCTTTTGTACTGCCGGAGATATGTCGATACAAACTGAATACGCAAACTATCAACAAAATTTAGTGCGATTTAAAGTGGATATCGCTTTTGTTTATAACTTCCACATTCTTTAGAAGTGTGCAACGAAACTTTGCAGAGATAAGCGGAGTCACATGTTCTACTGAAGTACCAAGTTTCAGAAGTGCAGCTCTTGTACTGTCGGAGATATGTCGATACAAACTGAATACGCAAAACATCACCAAAATTTAGCGCGTTTTAAAGTTGATATCGCTTTTGTTTATAACTTCCACATTTATTCGAATTGTGCAACGAAACTTTGCACAGATTAGCGGAGTCACATTTTCTACTGAAGTACCAAGTTTCGGAAGTGCAGCTCTTGTACTGCCGGAGATATGTCGATACAAACTGAATACGCAAAACATCATCAAAATTTAGCGCGTTTTAAAGTTGATATCGCTTTTGTTTATAACTTCCACATTTATTCGAATTGTGCAACAAAACTTTGCAGACAGTCGCGGATAGGCCTTTTCTACTGAAGTACCAAGTTTCAGAAGTGCAGCTTTCGTACTGGCGGAGATATGTCGATACAAACTGAATACGCAAACTATCAACAAAATTTAGTGCGATTTAAAGTGGATATCGCTTTTGTTTATAACTTCCACATTCTTGAGAATTGTGCAACGAAACTTTGCAGAGATAAGCGGAGTCACATTTTCTACTGAAGTACCAAGTTTCAGAAGTGCAGCTCTTGTACTGTCGGAGATATGTCGATACAAACTGAATACGCAAACTATCAACAAAATTTAGTGCGATTTAAAGTGGATATCGCTTTTGTTTATAACTTCCACATTCTTGAGAATTGTGCAACGAAACTTTGCAGAGATAAGCGGAGTCACATGTTCTACTGAAGTACCAAGTTTCAGAAGTGCAGCTCTTGTACTGTCGGAGATATGTCGATACAAACTGAATACGCAAAACATCAACAAAATTTAGCGCGTTTTAAAGTGGATATCGCTTTTGTTTATAACTTCCACATTCTTTAGAAGTGTGCAACGAAACTTTGCAGAGATAAGCGGAGTCACATATTCTACTGAAGTACCAAGTTTCGGAAGTGCAGCTCTTGTACTGCCGGAGATATGTCGATACAAACTGAATACGCAAAACATCAACAAAATTGAGCGCGTTTTAAAGTTGATATCGCTTTTGTTTATAACTTCCACATTTATTCGAATTGTGCAACAAAACTTTGCAGACAGTCGCGGATAGGCATTTTCTACTGAAGTACCAAGTTTCAGAAGTGCAGCTTTTGTACTGCCGGAGATATTTCGATACAAACTGAATACGCAAACTATCAACAAAATTTAGTGCGATTTAAAGTGGATATCGCTTTTGTTTATAACTTCTACATTCTTTAGAATCGTGCAACGAAACTTTGCAGAGATAAGTTGAGTCACATGTTCTACTGAAGTACCAAGTTTCAGAAGTGCAGCTCTTGTACTGTCGGAGATATGTCGATACAAACTGAATACGCAAAACATCAACAAAATTTAGCGCGTTTTTAAGTTGATATCGCTTTTGTTTATAACTTCCACATTTATTCGAATTGTGCAACGAAACTTTGCACAGATTAGCGGAGTCACATTTTCTACTGAAGTACCAAGTTTCGGAAGTGCAGCTCTTGTACTGCCGGAGATATGTCGATACAAACTGAATACGCAAAACATCATCAAAATTTAGCGCGTTTTAAAGTTGATATCGCTTTTGTTTATAACTTCCACATTTATTCGAATTGTGCAACAAAACTTTGCAGACAGTCGCGGATAGGCCTTTTCTACTGAAGTACCAAGTTTCAGAAGTGCAGCTTTTGTACTGGCGGAGATATGTCGATACAAACTGAATACGCAAACTATCAACAAAATTTAGTGCGATTTAAAGTGGATATCGCTTTTGTTTATAACTTCCCCATTCTTTACAATTGTGCAACGAAACTTTGCAGAGATAAGCGGAGTCACATGTTCTACTGAAGTACCAAGTTTCAGAAGTGCAGCTCTTGTACTGTCGGAGATATGTCGATACAAACTGAATACGCAAAACATCAACAAAATTTAGCGCGTTTTAAAGTTGATATCGCTTTTGTTTATAACTTCCACATTTATTCGAATTGTGCAACGAAACTTTGCACAGATTAGCGGAGTCACATTTTCTACTAAAGTACCAAGTTTCGGAAGTGCAGCTCTTGTACTGCCGGAGATATGTCGATACAAACTGAATACGCAAAACATCATCAAAATTTAGCGCGTTTTAAAGTTGATATCGCTTTTGTTTATAACTTCCACATTTATTCGAATTGTGCAACAAAACTTTGCAGACAGTCGCGGATAGGCCTTTTCTACTGAAGTACCAAGTTTCAGAAGTGCAGCTTTCGTACTGGCGGAGATATGTCGATACAAACTGAATACGCAAACTATCAACAAAATTTAGTGCGATTTAAAGTGGATATCGCTTTTGTTTATAACTTCCACATTCTTGAGAATTGTGCAACGAAACTTTGCAGAGATAAGCGGAGTCACATGTTCTACTGAAGTACCAAGTTTCAGAAGTGCAGCTCTTGTACTGTCGGAGATATGTCGATACAAACTGAATACGCAAAACATCAACAAAATTTAGCGCGTTTTAAAGTGGATATCGCTTTTGTTTATAACTTCCACATTCTTTAGAAGTGTGCAACGAAACTTTGCAGAGATAAGCGGAGTCACATTTTCTACTGAAGTACCAAGTTTCGGAAGTGCAGCTCTTGTACTGCCGGAGATATGTCGATACAAACTGAATACGCAAAACATCAACAAAATTTAGCGCGTTTTAAAGTTGATATCGCTTTTGTTTATAACTTCCACATTTATTCGAATTGTGCAACAAAACTTTGCAGACAGTCGCGGATAGGCCTTTTCTACTGAAGTACCAAGTTTCAGAAGTGCAGCTTTTGTACTGCCGGAGATATGTCGATACAAACTGAATACGCAAACTATCAACAAAATTTAGTGCGATTTAAAGTGGATATCGCTTTTGTTTATAACTTCCACATTCTTTAGAAGTGTGCAACGAAACTTTGCAGAGATAAGCGGAGTCACATGTTCTACTGAAGTACCAAGTTTCAGAAGTGCAGCTCTTGTACTGTCGGAGATATGTCGATACAAACTGAATACGCAAAACATCACCAAAATTTAGCGCGTTTTAAAGTTGATATCGCTTTTGTTTATAACTTCCACATTTATTCGAATTGTGCAACGAAACTTTGCACAGATTAGCGGAGTCACATTTTCTACTGAAGTACCAAGTTTCGGAAGTGCAGCTCTTGTACTGCCGGAGATATGTCGATACAAACTGAATACGCAAAACATCATCAAAATTTAGCGCGTTTTAAAGTTGATATCGCTTTTGTTTATAACTTCCACATTTATTCGAATTGTGCAACAAAACTTTGCAGACAGTCGCGGATAGGCCTTTTCTACTGAAGTACCAAGTTTCAGAAGTGCAGCTTTCGTACTGGCGGAGATATGTCGATACAAACTGAATACGCAAACTATCAACAAAATTTAGTGCGATTTAAAGTGGATATCGCTTTTGTTTATAACTTCCACATTCTTGAGAATTGTGCAACGAAACTTTGCAGAGATAAGCGGAGTCACATTTTCTACTGAAGTACCAAGTTTCAGAAGTGCAGCTCTTGTACTGTCGGAGATATGTCGATACAAACTGAATACGCAAACTATCAACAAAATTTAGTGCGATTTAAAGTGGATATCGCTTTTGTTTATAACTTCCACATTCTTGAGAATTGTGCAACGAAACTTTGCAGAGATAAGCGGAGTCACATGTTCTACTGAAGTACCAAGTTTCAGAAGTGCAGCTCTTGTACTGTCGGAGATATGTCGATACAAACTGAATACGCAAAACATCAACAAAATTTAGCGCGTTTTAAAGTGGATATCGCTTTTGTTTATAACTTCCACATTCTTTAGAAGTGTGCAACGAAACTTTGCAGAGATAAGCGGAGTCACATATTCTACTGAAGTACCAAGTTTCGGAAGTGCAGCTCTTGTACTGCCGGAGATATGTCGATACAAACTGAATACGCAAAACATCAACAAAATTGAGCGCGTTTTAAAGTTGATATCGCTTTTGTTTATAACTTCCACATTTATTCGAATTGTGCAACAAAACTTTGCAGACAGTCGCGGATAGGCATTTTCTACTGAAGTACCAAGTTTCAGAAGTGCAGCTTTTGTACTGCCGGAGATATGTCGATACAAACTGAATACGCAAACTATCAACAAAATTTAGTGCGATTTAAAGTGGATATCGCTTTTGTTTATAACTTCCACATTCTTTAGAATTGTGCAACAAAACTTTGCAGAGATAAGCGGAGTCACATGTTCTACTGAAGTACCAAGTTTCAGAAGTGCAGCTCTTGTACTGTCGGAGATATGTCGATACAAACTGAATACGCAAAACATCAACAAAATTTAGCGCGTTTTTAAGTTGATATCGCTTTTGTTTATAACTTCCACATTTATTCGAATTGTGCAACGAAACTTTGCACAGATTAGCGGAGTCACATTTTCTACTGAAGTACCAAGTTTCGGAAGTGCAGCTCTTGTACTGCCGGAGATATGTCGATACAAACTGAATACGCAAAACATCATCAAAATTTAGCGCGTTTTAAAGTTGATATCGCTTTTGTTTATAACTTCCACATTTATTCGAATTGTGCAACAAAACTTTGCAGACAGTCGCGGATAGGCCTTTTCTACTGAAGTACCAAGTTTCAGAAGTGCAGCTTTTGTACTGGCGGAGATATGTCGATACAAACTGAATACGCAAACTATCAACAAAATTTAGTGCGATTTAAAGTGGATATCGCTTTTGTTTATAACTTCCACATTCTTTAGAATTGTGCAACGAAACTTTGCAGAGATAAGCGGAGTCACATGTTCTACTGAAGTACCAAGTTTCAGAAGTGCAGCTCTTGTACTGTCGGAGATATGTCGATACAAACTGAATACGCAAAACATCAACAAAATTTAGCGCGTTTTAAAGTTGATATCGCTTTTGTTTATAACTTCCACATTTATTCGAATTGTGCAACGAAACTTTGCACAGATTAGCGGAGTCACATTTTCTACTGAAGTACCAAGTTTCGGAAGTGCAGCTCTTGTACTGCCGGAGATATGTCGATACAAACTGAATACGCAAAACATCATCAAAATTTAGCGCGTTTTAAAGTTGATATCGCTTTTGTTTATAACTTCCACATTTATTCGAATTGTGCAACAAAACTTTGCAGACAGTCGCGGATAGGCCTTTTCTACTGAAGTACCAAGTTTCAGAAGTGCAGCTTTCGTACTGGCGGAGATATGTCGATACAAACTGAATACGCAAACTATCAACAAAATTTAGTGCGATTTAAAGTGGATATCGCTTTTGTTTATAACTTCCACATTCTTGAGAATTGTGCAACGAAACTTTGCAGAGATAAGCGGAGTCACATGTTCTACTGAAGTACCAAGTTTCAGAAGTGCAGCTCTTGTACTGTCGGAGATATGTCGATACAAACTGAATACGCAAAACATCAACAAAATTTAGCGCGTTTTTAAGTTGATATCGCTTTTGTTTATAACTTCCACATTTATTCGAATTGTGCAACGAAACTTTGCACAGATTAGCGGAGTCACATTTTCTACTGAAGTACCAAGTTTCGGAAGTGCAGCTCTTGTACTGCCGGAGATATGTCGATACAAACTGAATACGCAAAACATCATCAAAATTTAGCGCGTTTTAAAGTTGATATCGCTTTTGTTTATAACTTCCACATTTATTCGAATTGTGCAACAAAACTTTGCAGACAGTCGCGGATAGGCCTTTTCTACTGAAGTACCAAGTTTCAGAAGTGCAGCTTTTGTACTGGCGGAGATATGTCGATACAAACTGAATACGCAAACTATCAACAAAATTTAGTGCGATTTAAAGTGGATATCGCTTTTGTTTATAACTTCCACATTCTTTAGAATTGTGCAACGAAACTTTGCAGAGATAAGCGGAGTCACATGTTCTACTGAAGTACCAAGTTTCAGAAGTGCAGCTCTTGTACTGTCGGAGATATGTCGATACAAACTGAATACGCAAAACATCAACAAAATTTAGCGCGTTTTAAAGTTGATATCGCTTTTGTTTATAACTTCCACATTTATTCGAATTGTGCAACGAAACTTTGCACAGATTAGCGGAGTCACATTTTCTACTGAAGTACCAAGTTTCGGAAGTGCAGCTCTTGTACTGCCGGAGATATGTCGATACAAACTGAATACGCAAAACATCATCAAAATTTAGCGCGTTTTAAAGTTGATATCGCTTTTGTTTATAACTTCCACATTTATTCGAATTGTGCAACAAAACTTTGCAGACAGTCGCGGATAGGCCTTTTCTACTGAAGTACCAAGTTTCAGAAGTGCAGCTTTCGTACTGGCGGAGATATGTCGATACAAACTGAATACGCAAACTATCAACAAAATTTAGTGCGATTTAAAGTGGATATCGCTTTTGTTTATAACTTCCACATTCTTGAGAATTGTGCAACGAAACTTTGCAGAGATAAGCGGAGTCACATGTTCTACTGAAGTACCAAGTTTCAGAAGTGCAGCTCTTGTACTGTCGGAGATATGTCGATACAAACTGAATACGCAAACTATCAACAAAATTTAGTGCGATTTAAAGTGGATATCGCTTTTGTTTATAACTTCCACATTCTTGAGAATTGTGCAACGAAACTTTGCAGAGATAAGCGGAGTCACATGTTCTACTGAAGTACCCAGTTTCAGAAGATCAGCTCAAGTACTGTCGGAGATATGTCGATACAAACTGAATACGCAAAACATCAACAAAATTTAGCGCGTTTTAAAGTGGATATCGCTTTTGTTTATAACTTCCACATTCTTTAGAAGTGTGCAACGAAACTTTGCAGAGATAAGCGGAGTCACATATTCTACTGAAGTACCAAGTTTCGGAAGTGCAGCTCTTGTACTGCCGGAGATATGTCGATACAAACTGAATACGCAAAACATCAACAAAATTTAGCGCGTTTTAAAGTTGATATCGCTTTTGTTTATAACTTCCACATTTATTCGAATTGTGCAACAAAACTTTGCAGACAGTCGCGGATAGGCCTTTTCTACTGAAGTACCAAGTTTCAGAAGTGCAGCTTTTGTACTGCCGGAGATATGTCGATACAAACTGAATACGCAAACTATCAACAAAATTTAGTGCGATTTAAAGTGGATATCGCTTTTGTTTATAACTTCCACATTCTTTAGAATTGTGCAACAAAACTTTGCAGAGATAAGCGGAGTCACATGTTCTACTGAAGTACCAAGTTTCAGAAGTGCAGCTCTTGTACTGTCGGAGATATGTCCATACAAACTGAATACGCAAAACATCAACAAAATTTAGCGCGTTTTAAAGTTGATATCGCTTTTGTTTATAACTTCCACATTTATTCGAATTGTGCAACGAAACTTTGCACAGATTAGCGGAGTCACATTTTCTACTGAAGTACCAAGTTTCGGAAGTGCAGCTCTTGTACTGCCGGAGATATGTCGATACAAACTGAATACGCAAAACATCATCAAAATTTAGCGCGTTTTAAAGTTGATATCGCTTTTGTTTATAACTTCCACATTTATTCGAATTGTGCAACAAAACTTTGCAGACAGTCGCGGATAGGCCTTTTCTACTGAAGTACCAAGTTTCAGAAGTGCAGCTTTCGTACTGGCGGAGATATGTCGATACAAACTGAATACGCAAACTATCAACAAAATTTAGTGCGATTTAAAGTGGATATCGCTTTTGTTTATAACTTCCACATTCTTGAGAATTGTGCAACGAAACTTTGCAGAGATAAGCGGAGTCACATGTTCTACTGAAGTACCAAGTTTCAGAAGTGCAGCTCTTGTACTGTCGGAGATATGTCGATACAAACTGAATACGCAAACTATCAACAAAATTTAGTGCGATTTAAAGTGGATATCGCTTTTGTTTATAACTTCCACATTCTTGAGAATTGTGCAACGAAACTTTGCAGAGATAAGCGGAGTCACATGTTCTACTGAAGTACCCAGTTTCAGAAGATCAGCTCAAGTACTGTCGGAGATATGTCGATACAAACTGAATACGCAAAACATCAACAAAATTTAGCGCGTTTTAAAGTGGATATCGCTTTTGTTTATAACTTCCACATTCTTTAGAAGTGTGCAACGAAACTTTGCAGAGATAAGCGGAGTCACATATTCTACTGAAGTACCAAGTTTCGGAAGTGCAGCTCTTGTACTGCCGGAGATATGTCGATACAAACTGAATACGCAAAACATCAACAAAATTTAGCGCGTTTTAAAGTTGATATCGCTTTTGTTTATAACTTCCACATTTATTCGAATTGTGCAACAAAACTTTGCAGACAGTCGCGGATAGGCCTTTTCTACTGAAGTACCAAGTTTCAGAAGTGCAGCTTTTGTACTGCCGGAGATATGTCGATACAAACTGAATACGCAAACTATCAACAAAATTTAGTGCGATTTAAAGTGGATATCGCTTTTGTTTATAACTTCCACATTCTTTAGAATTGTGCAACAAAACTTTGCAGAGATAAGCGGAGTCACATGTTCTACTGAAGTACCAAGTTTCAGAAGTGCAGCTCTTGTACTGTCGGAGATATGTCCATACAAACTGAATACGCAAAACATCAACAATATTTAGCGCGTTTTAAAGTTGATATCGCTTTTGTTTATAACTTCCACATTTATTCGAATTGTGCAACGAAACTTTGCACAGATTAGCGGAGTCACATTTTCTACTGAAGTACCAAGTTTCGGAAGTGCAGCTCTTGTACTGCCGGAGATATGTCGATACAAACTGAATACGCAAAACATCATCAAAATTTAGCGCGTTTTAAAGTTGATATCGCTTTTGTTTATAACTTCCACATTTATTCGAATTGTGCAACAAAACTTTGCAGACAGTCGCGGATAGGCCTTTTCTACTGAAGTACCAAGTTTCAGAAGTGCAGCTTTCGTACTGGCGGAGATATGTCGATACAAACTGAATACGCAAACTATCAACAAAATTTAGTGCGATTTAAAGTGGATATCGCTTTTGTTTATAACTTCCACATTCTTGAGAATTGTGCAACGAAACTTTGCAGAGATAAGCGGAGTCACATGTTCTACTGAAGTACCAAGTTTCAGAAGTGCAGCTCTTGTACTGTCGGAGATATGTCGATACAAACTGAATACGCAAACTATCAACAAAATTTAGTGCGATTTAAAGTGGATATCGCTTTTGTTTATAACTTCCACATTCTTTAGAATTGTGCAACGAAACTTTGCACAGATTAGCGGAGTCACATGTTCTACTGAAGTACCAAGTTTCGGAAGTGCAGCTCTTGTACTGCCGGAGATATGTCGATACAAACTGAATACGCAAAACATCAACAAAATTTAGCGCGTTTTAAAGTTGATATCGCTTTTGTTTATAACTTCCACATTTATTCGAATTGTGCAACAAAACTTTGCAGACAGTCGCGGATAGGCCTTTTCTACTGAAGTACCAAGTTTCAGAAGTGCAGCTTTTGTACTGGCGGAGATATGTCGATACAAACTGAATACGCAAACTATCAACAAAATTTAGTGCGATTTAAAGTGGATATCGCTTTTGTTTATAACTTCCACATTCTTGAGAATTGTGCAACGAAACTTTGCAGAGATAAGCGGAGTCACATGTTCTACTGAAGTACCAAGTTTCAGAAGTGCAGCTCTTGTACTGTCGGAGATATGTCGATACAAACTGAATACGCAAACTATCAACAAAATTTAGTGCGATTTAAAGTGGATATCGCTTTTGTTTATAACTTCCACATTCTTGAGAATTGTGCAACGAAACTTTGCAGAGATAAGCGGAGTCACATGTTCTACTGAAGTACCCAGTTTCAGAAGATCAGCTCAAGTACTGTCGGAGATATGTCGATACAAACTGAATACGCAAAACATCAACAAAATTTAGCGCGTTTTAAAGTGGATATCGCTTTTGTTTATAACTTCCACATTCTTTAGAAGTGTGCAACGAAACTTTGCAGAGATAAGCGGAGTCACATATTCTACTGAAGTACCAAGTTTCGGAAGTGCAGCTCTTGTACTGCCGGAGATATGTCGATACAAACTGAATACGCAAAACATCAACAAAATTTAGCGCGTTTTAAAGTTGATATCGCTTTTGTTTATAACTTCCACATTTATTCGAATTGTGCAACAAAACTTTGCAGACAGTCGCGGATAGGCCTTTTCTACTGAAGTACCAAGTTTCAGAAGTGCAGCTTTTGTACTGCCGGAGATATGTCGATACAAACTGAATACGCAAACTATCAACAAAATTTAGTGCGATTTAAAGTGGATATCGCTTTTGTTTATAACTTCCACATTCTTTAGAATTGTGCAACAAAACTTTGCAGAGATAAGCGGAGTCACATGTTCTACTGAAGTACCAAGTTTCAGAAGTGCAGCTCTTGTACTGTCGGAGATATGTCGATACAAACTGAATACGCAAAACATCAACAAAATTTAGCGCGTTTTAAAGTTGATATCGCTTTTGTTTATAACTTCCACATTTATTCGAATTGTGCAACGAAACTTTGCACAGATTAGCGGAGTCACATTTTCTACTGAAGTACCAAGTTTCGGAAGTGCAGCTCTTGTACTGCCGGAGATATGTCGATACAAACTGAATACGCAAAACATCATCAAAATTTAGCGCGTTTTAAAGTTGATATCGCTTTTGTTTATAACTTCCACATTTATTCGAATTGTGCAACAAAACTTTGCAGACAGTCGCGGATAGGCCTTTTCTACTGAAGTACCAAGTTTCAGAAGTGCAGCTTTCGTACTGGCGGAGATATGTCGATACAAACTGAATACGCAAACTATCAACAAAATTTAGTGCGATTTAAAGTGGATATCGCTTTTGTTTATAACTTCCACATTCTTGAGAATTGTGCAACGAAACTTTGCAGAGATAAGCGGAGTCACATGTTCTACTGAAGTACCAAGTTTCAGAAGTGCAGCTCTTGTACTGTCGGAGATATGTCGATACAAACTGAATACGCAAACTATCAACAAAATTTAGTGCGATTTAAAGTGGATATCGCTTTTGTTTATAACTTCCACATTCTTTAGAATTGTGCAACGAAACTTTGCACAGATTAGCGGAGTCACATGTTCTACTGAAGTACCAAGTTTCGGAAGTGCAGCTCTTGTACTGCCGGAGATATGTCGATACAAACTGAATACGCAAAACATCAACAAAATTTAGCGCGTTTTAAAGTTGATATCGCTTTTGTTTATAACTTCCACATTTATTCGAATTGTGCAACAAAACTTTGCAGACAGTCGCGGATAGGCCTTTTCTACTGAAGTACCAAGTTTCAGAAGTGCAGCTTTTGTACTGGCGGAGATATGTCGATACAAACTGAATACGCAAACTATCAACAAAATTTAGTGCGATTTAAAGTGGATATCGCTTTTGTTTATAACTTCCACATTCTTGAGAATTGTGCAACGAAACTTTGCAGAGATAAGCGGAGTCACATGTTCTACTGAAGTACCAAGTTTCAGAAGTGCAGCTCTTGTACTGTCGGAGATATGTCGATACAAACTGAATACGCAAACTATCAACAAAATTTAGTGCGATTTAAAGTGGATATCGCTTTTGTTTATAACTTCCACATTCTTGAGAATTGTGCAACGAAACTTTGCAGAGATAAGCGGAGTCACATGTTCTACTGAAGTACCCAGTTTCAGAAGATCAGCTCAAGTACTGTCGGAGATATGTCGATACAAACTGAATACGCAAAACATCAACAAAATTTAGCGCGTTTTAAAGTGGATATCGCTTTTGTTTATAACTTCCACATTCTTTAGAAGTGTGCAACGAAACTTTGCAGAGATAAGCGGAGTCACATATTCTACTGAAGTACCAAGTTTCGGAAGTGCAGCTCTTGTACTGCCGGAGATATGTCGATACAAACTGAATACGCAAAACATCAACAAAATTTAGCGCGTTTTAAAGTTGATATCGCTTTTGTTTATAACTTCCACATTTATTCGAATTGTGCAACAAAACTTTGCAGACAGTCGCGGATAGGCCTTTTCTACTGAAGTACCAAGTTTCAGAAGTGCAGCTTTTGTACTGCCGGAGATATGTCGATACAAACTGAATACGCAAACTATCAACAAAATTTAGTGCGATTTAAAGTGGATATCGCTTTTGTTTATAACTTCCACATTCTTTAGAATTGTGCAACAAAACTTTGCAGAGATAAGCGGAGTCACATGTTCTACTGAAGTACCAAGTTTCAGAAGTGCAGCTCTTGTACTGTCGGAGATATGTCGATACAAACTGAATACGCAAAACATCAACAAAATTTAGCGCGTTTTAAAGTTGATATCGCTTTTGTTTATAACTTCCACATTTATTCGAATTGTGCAACGAAACTTTGCACAGATTAGCGGAGTCACATTTTCTACTGAAGTACCAAGTTTCGGAAGTGCAGCTCTTGTACTGCCGGAGATATGTCGATACAAACTGAATACGCAAAACATCATCAAAATTTAGCGCGTTTTAAAGTTGATATCGCTTTTGTTTATAACTTCCACATTTATTCGAATTGTGCAACAAAACTTTGCAGACAGTCGCGGATAGGCCTTTTCTACTGAAGTACCAAGTTTCAGAAGTGCAGCTTTCGTACTGGCGGAGATATGTCGATACAAACTGAATACGCAAACTATCAACAAAATTTAGTGCGATTTAAAGTGGATATCGCTTTTGTTTATAACTTCCACATTCTTGAGAATTGTGCAACGAAACTTTGCAGAGATAAGCGGAGTCACATGTTCTACTGAAGTACCAAGTTTCAGAAGTGCAGCTCTTGTACTGTCGGAGATATGTCGATACAAACTGAATACGCAAACTATCAACAAAATTTAGTGCGATTTAAAGTGGATATCGCTTTTGTTTATAACTTCCACATTCTTTAGAATTGTGCAACGAAACTTTGCACAGATTAGCGGAGTCACATGTTCTACTGAAGTACCAAGTTTCGGAAGTGCAGCTCTTGTACTGCCGGAGATATGTCGATACAAACTGAATACGCAAAACATCAACAAAATTTAGCGCGTTTTAAAGTTGATATCGCTTTTGTTTATAACTTCCACATTTATTCGAATTGTGCAACAAAACTTTGCAGACAGTCGCGGATAGGCCTTTTCTACTGAAGTACCAAGTTTCAGAAGTGCAGCTTTTGTACTGCCGGAGATATGTCGATACAAACTGAATACGCAAACTATCAACAAAATTTAGTGCGATTTAAAGTGGATATCGCTTTTGTTTATAACTTCCACATTCTTTAGAAGTGTGCAACGAAACTTTGCAGAGATAAGCGGAGTCACATGTTCTACTGAAGTACCAAGTTTCAGAAGTGCAGCTCTTGTACTGTCGGAGATATGTCGATACAAACTGAATACGCAAAACATCAACAAAATTTAGCGCGTTTTAAAGTTGATATCGCTTTTGTTTATAACTTCCACATTTATTCGAATTGTGCAACGAAACTTTGCACAGATTAGCGGAGTCACATTTTCTACTGAAGTACCAAGTTTCGGAAGTGCAGCTCTTGTACTGCCGGAGATATGTCGATACAAACTGAATACGCAAAACATCATCAAAATTTAGCGCGTTTTAAAGTTGATATCGCTTTTGTTTATAACTTCCACATTTATTCGAATTGTGCAACAAAACTTTGCAGACAGTCGCGGATAGGCCTTTTCTACTGAAGTACCAAGTTTCAGAAGTGCAGCTTTCGTACTGGCGGAGATATGTCGATACAAACTGAATACGCAAACTATCAACAAAATTTAGTGCGATTTAAAGTGGATATCGCTTTTGTTTATAACTTCCACATTCTTGAGAATTGTGCAACGAAACTTTGCAGAGATAAGCGGAGTCACATGTTCTACTGAAGTACCGAGTTTCAGAAGTGCAGCTCTTGTACTGTCGGAGATATGTCGATACAAACTGAATACGCAAACTATCAACAAAATTTAGTGCGATTTAAAGTGGATATCGCTTTTGTTTATAACTTCCACATTCTTGAGAATTGTGCAACGAAACTTTGCAGAGATAAGCGGAGTCACATGTTCTACTGAAGTACCAAGTTTCAGAAGTGCAGCTCAAGTACTGTCGGAGATATGTCGATACAAACTGAATACGCAAAACATCAACAAAATTTAGCGCGTTTTAAAGTGGATATCGCTTTTGTTTATAACTTCCACATTCTTTAGAAGTGTGCAACGAAACTTTGCAGAGATAAGCGGAGTCACATATTCTACTGAAGTACCAAGTTTCGGAAGTGCAGCTCTTGTACTGCCGGAGATATGTCGATACAAACTGAATACGCAAAACATCAACAAAATTTAGCGCGTTTTAAAGTTGATATCGCTTTTGTTTATAACTTCCACATTTATTCGAATTGTGCAACAAAACTTTGCAGACAGTCGCGGATAGGCCTTTTCTACTGAAGTACCAAGTTTCAGAAGTGCAGCTTTTGTACTGCCGGAGATATGTCGATACAAACTGAATACGCAAACTATCAACAAAATTTAGTGCGATTTAAAGTGGATATCGCTTTTGTTTATAACTTCCACATTCTTTAGAATTGTGCAACGAAACTTTGCAGAGATAAGCGGAGTCACATGTTCTACTGAAGTACCAAGTTTCAGAAGTGCAGCTCTTGTACTGTCGGAGATATGTCGATACAAACTGAATACGCAAAACATCAACAAAATTTAGCGCGTTTTAAAGTTGATATCGCTTTTGTTTATAACTTCCACATTTATTCGAATTGTGCAACGAAACTTTGCACAGATTAGCGGAGTCACATGTTCTACTGAAGTACCAAGTTTCGGAAGTGCAGCTCTTGTACTGCCGGAGATATGTCGATACAAACTGAATACGCAAAACATCATCAAAATTTAGCGCGTTTTAAAGTTGATATCGCTTTTGTTTATAACTTCCACATTTATTCGAATTGTGCAACAAAACTTTGCAGACAGTCGCGGATAGGCCTTTTCTACTGAAGTACCAAGTTTCAGAAGTGCAGCTTTTGTACTGGCGGAGATATGTCGATACAAACTGAATACGCAAACTATCAACAAAATTTAGTGCGATTTAAAGTGGATATCGCTTTTGTTTATAACTTCCACATTCTTGAGAATTGTGCAACGAAACTTTGCAGAGATAAGCGGAGTCACATGTTCTACTGAAGTACCAAGTTTCAGAAGTGCAGCTCTTGTACTGTCGGAGATATGTCGATACAAACTGAATACGCAAACTATCAACAAAATTTAGTGCGATTTAAAGTGGATATCGCTTTTGTTTATAACTTCCACATTCTTTAGAATTGTGCAACGAAACTTTGCACAGATTAGCGGAGTCACATGTTCTACTGAAGTACCAAGTTTCGGAAGTGCAGCTCTTGTACTGCCGGAGATATGTCGATACAAACTGAATACGCAAAACATCAACAAAATTTAGCGCGTTTTAAAGTTGATATCGCTTTTGTTTATAACTTCCACATTTATTCGAATTGTGCAACAAAACTTTGCAGACAGTCGCGGATAGGCCTTTTCTACTGAAGTACCAAGTTTCAGAAGTGCAGCTTTTGTACTGCCGGAGATATGTCGATACAAACTGAATACGCAAACTATCAACAAAATTTAGTGCGATTTAAAGTGGATATCGCTTTTGTTTATAACTTCCACATTCTTTAGAAGTGTGCAACGAAACTTTGCAGAGATAAGCGGAGTCACATGTTCTACTGAAGTACCAAGTTTCAGAAGTGCAGCTCTTGTACTGTCGGAGATATGTCGATACAAACTGAATACGCAAAACATCAACAAAATTTAGCGCGTTTTAAAGTTGATATCGCTTTTGTTTATAACTTCCACATTTATTCGAATTGTGCAACGAAACTTTGCACAGATTAGCGGAGTCACATTTTCTACTGAAGTACCAAGTTTCGGAAGTGCAGCTCTTGTACTGCCGGAGATATGTCGATACAAACTGAATACGCAAAACATCATCAAAATTTAGCGCGTTTTAAAGTTGATATCGCTTTTGTTTATAACTTCCACATTTATTCGAATTGTGCAACAAAACTTTGCAGACAGTCGCGGATAGGCCTTTTCTACTGAAGTACCAAGTTTCAGAAGTGCAGCTTTCGTACTGGCGGAGATATGTCGATACAAACTGAATACGCAAACTATCAACAAAATTTAGTGCGATTTAAAGTGGATATCGCTTTTGTTTATAACTTCCACATTCTTGAGAATTGTGCAACGAAACTTTGCAGAGATAAGCGGAGTCACATGTTCTACTGAAGTACCAAGTTTCAGAAGTGCAGCTCTTGTACTGTCGGAGATATGTCGATACAAACTGAATACGCAAACTATCAACAAAATTTAGTGCGATTTAAAGTGGATATCGCTTTTGTTTATAACTTCCACATTCTTGAGAATTGTGCAACGAAACTTTGCAGAGATAAGCGGAGTCACATGTTCTACTGAAGTACCAAGTTTCAGAAGTGCAGCTCAAGTACTGTCGGAGATATGTCGATACAAACTGAATACGCAAAACATCAACAAAATTTAGCGCGTTTTAAAGTGGATATCGCTTTTGTTTATAACTTCCACATTCTTTAGAAGTGTGCAACGAAACTTTGCAGAGATAAGCGGAGTCACATATTCTACTGAAGTACCAAGTTTCGGAAGTGCAGCTCTTGTACTGCCGGAGATATGTCGATACAAACTGAATACGCAAAACATCAACAAAATTTAGCGCGTTTTAAAGTTGATATCGCTTTTGTTTATAACTTCCACATTTATTCGAATTGTGCAACAAAACTTTGCAGACAGTCGCGGATAGGCCTTTTCTACTGAAGTACCAAGTTTCAGAAGTGCAGCTTTTGTACTGCCGGAGATATGTCGATACAAACTGAATACGCAAACTATCAACAAAATTTAGTGCGATTTAAAGTGGATATCGCTTTTGTTTATAACTTCCACATTCTTTAGAATTGTGCAACAAAACTTTGCAGAGATAAGCGGAGTCACATGTTCTACTGAAGTACCAAGTTTCAGAAGTGCAGCTCTTGTACTGTCGGAGATATGTCGATACAAACTGAATACGCAAAACATCAACAAAATTTAGCGCGTTTTAAAGTTGATATCGCTTTTGTTTATAACTTCCACATTTATTCGAATTGTGCAACGAAACTTTGCACAGATTAGCGGAGTCACATTTTCTACTGAAGTACCAAGTTTCGGAAGTGCAGCTCTTGTACTGCCGGAGATATGTCGATACAAACTGAATACGCAAAACATCATCAAAATTTAGCGCGTTTTAAAGTTGATATCGCTTTTGTTTATAACTTCCACATTTATTCGAATTGTGCAACAAAACTTTGCAGACAGTCGCGGATAGGCCTTTTCTACTGAAGTACCAAGTTTCAGAAGTGCAGCTTTCGTACTGGCGGAGATATGTCGATACAAACTGAATACGCAAACTATCAACAAAATTTAGTGCGATTTAAAGTGGATATCGCTTTTGTTTATAACTTCCACATTCTTGAGAATTGTGCAACGAAACTTTGCAGAGATAAGCGGAGTCACATGTTCTACTGAAGTACCAAGTTTCAGAAGTGCAGCTCTTGTACTGTCGGAGATATGTCGATACAAACTGAATACGCAAACTATCAACAAAATTTAGTGCGATTTAAAGTGGATATCGCTTTTGTTTATAACTTCCACATTCTTTAGAATTGTGCAACGAAACTTTGCACAGATTAGCGGAGTCACATGTTCTACTGAAGTACCAAGTTTCGGAAGTGCAGCTCTTGTACTGTCGGAGATATGTCGATACAAACTGAATACGCAAACTATCAACAAAATTTAGCGCGTTTTAAAGTGGATATCGCTTTTGTTTATAACTTCCACATTCTTTAGAAGTGTGCAACGAAACTTTGCAGAGATAAGCGGAGTCACATGTTCTACTGAAGTACCAAGTTTCAGAAGTGCAGCTCTTGTACTGTCGGAGATATGTCGATACAAACTGAATACGCAAAACATCAACAAAATTTAGCGCGTTTTAAAGTTGATATCGCTTTTGTTTATAACTTCCACATTTATTAGAATTGTGCAACGAAACTTTGCACAGATTAGCGGAGTCATATTTTCTACTGAAGTACCAAGTTTCGGAAGTGCAGCTCTTGTACTGCCGGAGATATGTCGATACAAACTGAATACGCAAAACATCATCAAAATTTAGCGCGTTTTAAAGTTGATATCGCTTTTGTTTATAACTTCCACATTTATTCGAATTGTGCAACGAAACTTTGCAAACAGTCGCGGATAGGCCTTTTCTACTGAAGTACCAAGTTTCAGAAGTGCAGCTTTTGTACTGGCGGAGATATGTCGATACAAACTGAATACGCAAACTATCAACAAAATTTAGTGCGATTTAAAGTGGATATCGCTTTTGTTTATAACTTCTACATTCTTTAGAATTGTGCAACGAAACTTTGCAGAGATAAGCGCAGTCACATGTTCTACTGAAGTACCAAGTTTCAGAAGTGCAGCTCTTGTACTGTCGGAGATATGTCGATACAAACTGAATACGCAAAACATCAACAAAATTTAGCGCGTTTTTAAGTTGATATCGCTTTTGTTTATAACTTCCACATTTATTCGAATTGTGCCACGAAACTTTGCACAGATTAGCGGAGTCACATTTTCTACTGAAGTACCAAGTTTCGGAAGTGCAGCTCTTGTACTGCCGGAGATATGTCGATACAAACTGAATACGCAAAACATCATCAAAATTTAGCGCGTTTTAAAGTTGATATCGCTTTTGTTTATAACTTCCACATTTATTCGAATTGTGCAACAAAACTTTGCAGACAGTCGCGGATAGGCCTTTTCTACTGAAGTACCAAGTTTCAGAAGTGCAGCTTTTGTACTGGCGGAGATATGTCGATACAAACTGAATACGCAAACTATCAACAAAATTTAGTGCGATTTAAAGTGGATATCGCTTTTGTTTATAACTTCCACATTCTTTAGAATTGTGCAACGAAACTTTGCAGAGATAAGCGGAGTCACATGTTCTACTGAAGTACCAAGTTTCAGAAGTGCAGCTCTTGTACTGTCGGAGATATGTCGATACAAACTGAATACGCAAAACATCAACAAAATTTAGCGCGTGTTAAAGTTGATATCGCTTTTGTTTATAACTTCCACATTTATTCGAATTGTGCAACGAAACTTTGCACAGATTAGCGGAGTCACATTTTCTACTGAAGTACCAAGTTTCGGAAGTGCAGCTCTTGTACTGCCGGAGATATGTCGATACAAACTGAATACGCAAAACATCATCAAAATTTAGCGCGTTTTAAAGTTGATATCGCTTTTGTTTATAACTTCCACATTTATTCGAATTATGCAACAAAACTTTGCAGACAGTCGCGGATAGGCCTTTTCTACTGAAGTACCAAGTTTCAGAAGTGCAGCTTTCGTACTGGCGGAGATATCTCGATACAAACTGAATACGCAAACTATCAACAAAATTTAGTGCGATTTAAAGTGGATATCGCTTTTGTTTATAACTTCCACATTCTTGAGAATTGTGCAACGAAACTTTGCAGAGATAAGCGGAGTCACATGTTCTACTGAAGTACCAAGTTTCAGAAGTGCAGCTCTTGTACTGCCGGAGATATGTCGATACAAACTGAATACGCAAACTATCAACAAAATTTAGTGCGATTTAAAGTGGATATCGCTTTTGTTTATAACTTCCACATTCTTTAGAATTGTGCAACGAAACTTTGCAGAGACAAGCGGAGTCACATGTTCTACTGAAGTACCAAGTTTCGGAAGTGCAGCTCTTGTACTGCCGGAGATATGTCGATACAAACTGAATACGCAAAACATCATCAAAATTTAGCGCGTTTTAAAGTTGATATCGCTTTTGTTTATAACTTCCACATTTATTCGAATTGTGCAACAAAACTTTGCAGACAGTCGCGGATAGGCCTTTTCTACTGAAGTACCAAGTTTCAGAAGTGCAGCTTTCGTACTGGCGGAGATATGTCGATACAAACTGAATACGCAAACTATCAACAAAATTTAGTGCGATTTAAAGTGGATATCGCTTTTGTTTATAACTTCCACATTCTTGAGAATTGTGCAACGAAACTTTGCAGAGATAAGCGGAGTCACATGTTCTACTGAAGTACCAAGTTTCAGAAGTGCAGCTCTTGTACTGTCGGAGATATGTCGATACAAACTGAATACGCAAACTATCAACAAAATTTAGTGCGATTTAAAGTGGATATCGCTTTTGTTTATAACTTCCACATTCTTTAGAATTGTGCAACGAAACTTTGCACAGATTAGCGGAGTCACATGTTCTACTGAAGTACCAAGTTTCGGAAGTGCAGCTCTTGTACTGTCGGAGATATGTCGATACAAACTGAATACGCAAACTATCAACAAAATTTAGCGCGTTTTAAAGTGGATATCGCTTTTGTTTATAACTTCCACATTCTTTAGAAGTGTGCAACGAAACTTTGCAGAGATAAGCGGAGTCACATGTTCTACTGAAGTACCAAGTTTCAGAAGTGCAGCTCTTGTACTGTCGGAGATATGTCGATACAAACTGAATACGCAAAACATCAACAAAATTTAGCGCGTTTTAAAGTTGATATCGCTTTTGTTTATAACTTCCACATTTATTAGAATTGTGCAACGAAACTTTGCACAGATTAGCGGAGTCATATTTTCTACTGAAGTACCAAGTTTCGGAAGTGCAGCTCTTGTACTGCCGGAGATATGTCGATACAAACTGAATACGCAAAACATCATCAAAATTTAGCGCGTTTTAAAGTTGATATCGCTTTTGTTTATAACTTCCACATTTATTCGAATTGTGCAACGAAACTTTGCAGACAGTCGCGGATAGGCCTTTTCTACTGAAGTACCAAGTTTCAGAAGTGCAGCTTTTGTACTGGCGGAGATATGTCGATACAAACTGAATACGCAAACTATCAACAAAATTTAGTGCGATTTAAAGTGGATATCGCTTTTGTTTATAACTTCTACATTCTTGAGAATTGTGCAACGAAACTTTGCAGAGATAAGCGCAGTCACATGTTCTACTGAAGTACCAAGTTTCAGAAGTGCAGCTCTTGTACTGTCGGAGATATGTCGATACAAACTGAATACGCAAAACATCAACAAAATTTAGCGCGTTTTTAAGTTGATATCGCTTTTGTTTATAACTTCCACATTTATTCGAATTGTGCCACGAAACTTTGCACAGATTAGCGGAGTCACATTTTCTACTGAAGTACCAAGTTTCGGAAGTGCAGCTCTTGTACTGCCGGAGATATGTCGATACAAACTGAATACGCAAAACATCATCAAAATTTAGCGCGTTTTAAAGTTGATATCGCTTTTGTTTATAACTTCCACATTTATTCGAATTGTGCAACAAAACTTTGCAGACAGTCGCGGATAGGCCTTTTCTACTGAAGTACCAAGTTTCAGAAGTGCAGCTTTTGTACTGGCGGAGATATGTCGATACAAACTGAATACGCAAACTATCAACAAAATTTAGTGCGATTTAAAGTGGATATCGCTTTTGTTTATAACTTCCACATTCTTTAGAATTGTGCAACGAAACTTTGCAGAGATAAGCGGAGTCACATGTTCTACTGAAGTACCAAGTTTCAGAAGTGCAGCTCTTGTACTGTCGGAGATATGTCGATACAAACTGAATACGCAAAACATCAACAAAATTTAGCGCGTTTTAAAGTTGATATCGCTTTTGTTTATAACTTCCACATTTATTCGAATTGTGCAACGAAACTTTGCACAGATTAGCGGAGTCACATTTTCTACTGAAGTACCAAGTTTCGGAAGTGCAGCTCTTGTACTGCCGGAGATATGTCGATACAAACTGAATACGCAAAACATCATCAAAATTTAGCGCGTTTTAAAGTTGATATCGCTTTTGTTTATAACTTCCACATTTATTCGAATTATGCAACAAAACTTTGCAGACAGTCGCGGATAGGCCTTTTCTACTGAAGTACCAAGTTTCAGAAGTGCAGCTTTCGTACTGGCGGAGATATCTCGATACAAACTGAATACGCAAACTATCAACAAAATTTAGTGCGATTTAAAGTGGATATCGCTTTTGTTTATAACTTCCACATTCTTGAGAATTGTGCAACGAAACTTTGCAGAGATAAGCGGAGTCACATGTTCTACTGAAGTACCAAGTTTCAGAAGTGCAGCTCTTGTACTGTCGGAGATATGTCGATACAAACTGAATACGCAAACTATCAACAAAATTTAGCGCGTTTTAAAGTGGATATCGCTTTTGTTTATAACTTCCACATTCTTTAGAAGTGTGCAACGAAACTTTGCAGAGATAAGCGGAGTCACATGTTCTACTGAAGTACCAAGTTTCAGAAGTGCAGCTCTTGTACTGTCGGAGATATGTCGATACAAACTGAATACGCAAAACATCAACAAAATTTAGCGCGTTTTTAAGTTGATATCGCTTTTGTTTATAACTTCCACATTTATTCGAATTGTGCAACGAAACTTTGCAGAGATAAGCGGAGTCACATGTTCTACTGAAGTACCAAGTTTCAGAAGTGCAGCTCTTGTACTGTCGGAGATATGTCGATACAAACTGAATACGCAAAACATCAACAAAATTTAGCGCGTTTTTAAGTTGATATCGCTTTTGTTTATAACTTCCACATTTATTCGAATTGTGCCACGAAACTTTGCACAGATTAGCGGAGTCACATTTTCTACTGAAGTACCAAGTTTCGGAAGTGCAGCTCTTGTACTGCCGGAGATATGTCGATACAAACTGAATACGCAAAACATCATCAAAATTTAGCGCGTTTTAAAGTTGATATCGCTTTTGTTTATAACTTCCACATTTATTCGAATTGTGCAACAAAACTTTGCAGACAGTCGCGGATAGGCCTTTTCTACTGAAGTACCAAGTTTCAGAAGTGCAGCTTTTGTACTGGCGGAGATATGTCGATACAAACTGAATACGCAAACTATCAACAAAATTTAGTGCGATTTAAAGTGGATATCGCTTTTGTTTATAACTTCCACATTCTTTAGAATTGTGCAACGAAACTTTGCAGAGATAAGCGGAGTCACATGTTCTACTGAAGTACCAAGTTTCAGAAGTGCAGCTCTTGTACTGTCGGAGATATGTCGATACAAACTGAATACGCAAAACATCAACAAAATTTAGCGCGTTTTAAAGTTGATATCGCTTTTGTTTATAACTTCCACATTTATTCGAATTGTGCAACGAAACTTTGCACAGATTAGCGGAGTCACATTTTCTACTGAAGTACCAAGTTTCGGAAGTGCAGCTCTTGTACTGCCGGAGATATGTCGATACAAACTGAATACGCAAAACATCATCAAAATTTAGCGCGTTTTAAAGTTGATATCGCTTTTGTTTATAACTTCCACATTTATTCGAATTATGCAACAAAACTTTGCAGACAGTCGCGGATAGGCCTTTTCTACTGAAGTACCAAGTTTCAGAAGTGCAGCTTTCGTACTGGCGGAGATATCTCGATACAAACTGAATACGCAAACTATCAACAAAATTTAGTGCGATTTAAAGTGGATATCGCTTTTGTTTATAACTTCCACATTCTTGAGAATTGTGCAACGAAACTTTGCAGAGATAAGCGGAGTCACATGTTCTACTGAAGTACCAAGTTTCAGAAGTGCAGCTCTTGTACTGTCGGAGATATGTCGATACAAACTGAATACGCAAACTATCAACAAAATTTAGCGCGTTTTAAAGTGGATATCGCTTTTGTTTATAACTTCCACATTCTTTAGAAGTGTGCAACGAAACTTTGCAGAGATAAGCGGAGTCACATGTTCTACTGAAGTACCAAGTTTCAGAAGTGCAGCTCTTGTACTGTCGGAGATATGTCGATACAAACTGAATACGCAAAACATCAACAAAATTTAGCGCGTTTTTAAGTTGATATCGCTTTTGTTTATAACTTCCACATTTATTCGAATTGTGCAACGAAACTTTGCAGAGATAAGCGGAGTCACATGTTCTACTGAAGTACCAAGTTTCAGAAGTGCAGCTCTTGTACTGTCGGAGATATGTCGATACAAACTGAATACGCAAAACATCAACAAAATTTAGCGCGTGTTAAAGTTGATATCGCTTTTGTTTATAACTTCCACATTTATTCGAATTGTGCAACGAAACTTTGCACAGATTAGCGGAGTCACATTTTCTACTGAAGTACCAAGTTTCGGAAGTGCAGCTCTTGTACTGCCGGAGATATGTCGATACAAACTGAATACGCAAAACATCATCAAAATTTAGCGCGTTTTAAAGTTGATATCGCTTTTGTTTATAACTTCCACATTTATTCGAATTATGCAACAAAACTTTGCAGACAGTCGCGGATAGGCCTTTTCTACTGAAGTACCAAGTTTCAGAAGTGCAGCTTTCGTACTGGCGGAGATATCTCGATACAAACTGAATACGCAAACTATCAACAAAATTTAGTGCGATTTAAAGTGGATATCGCTTTTGTTTATAACTTCCACATTCTTGAGAATTGTGCAACGAAACTTTGCAGAGATAAGCGGAGTCACATGTTCTACTGAAGTACCAAGTTTCAGAAGTGCAGCTCTTGTACTGCCGGAGATATGTCGATACAAACTGAATACGCAAACTATCAACAAAATTTAGTGCGATTTAAAGTGGATATCGCTTTTGTTTATAACTTCCACATTCTTTAGAATTGTGCAACGAAACTTTGCAGAGACAAGCGGAGTCACATGTTCTACTGAAGTACCAAGTTTCGGAAGTGCAGCTCTTGTACTGCCGGAGATATGTCGATACAAACTGAATACGCAAAACATCATCAAAATTTAGCGCGTTTTAAAGTTGATATCGCTTTTGTTTATAACTTCCACATTTATTCGAATTGTGCAACAAAACTTTGCAGACAGTCGCGGATAGGCCTTTTCTACTGAAGTACCAAGTTTCAGAAGTGCAGCTTTCGTACTGGCGGAGATATGTCGATACAAACTGAATACGCAAACTATCAACAAAATTTAGTGCGATTTAAAGTGGATATCGCTTTTGTTTATAACTTCCACATTCTTGAGAATTGTGCAACGAAACTTTGCAGAGATAAGCGGAGTCACATGTTCTACTGAAGTACCAAGTTTCAGAAGTGCAGCTCTTGTACTGTCGGAGATATGTCGATACAAACTGAATACGCAAACTATCAACAAAATTTAGTGCGATTTAAAGTGGATATCGCTTTTGTTTATAACTTCCACATTCTTTAGAATTGTGCAACGAAACTTTGCACAGATTAGCGGAGTCACATGTTCTACTGAAGTACCAAGTTTCGGAAGTGCAGCTCTTGTACTGTCGGAGATATGTCGATACAAACTGAATACGCAAACTATCAACAAAATTTAGCGCGTTTTAAAGTGGATATCGCTTTTGTTTATAACTTCCACATTCTTTAGAAGTGTGCAACGAAACTTTGCAGAGATAAGCGGAGTCACATGTTCTACTGAAGTACCAAGTTTCAGAAGTGCAGCTCTTGTACTGTCGGAGATATGTCGATACAAACTGAATACGCAAAACATCAACAAAATTTAGCGCGTTTTAAAGTTGATATCGCTTTTGTTTATAACTTCCACATTTATTAGAATTGTGCAACGAAACTTTGCACAGATTAGCGGAGTCATATTTTCTACTGAAGTACCAAGTTTCGGAAGTGCAGCTCTTGTACTGCCGGAGATATGTCGATACAAACTGAATACGCAAAACATCATCAAAATTTAGCGCGTTTTAAAGTTGATATCGCTTTTGTTTATAACTTCCACATTTATTCGAATTGTGCAACGAAACTTTGCAGACAGTCGCGGATAGGCCTTTTCTACTGAAGTACCAAGTTTCAGAAGTGCAGCTTTTGTACTGGCGGAGATATGTCGATACAAACTGAATACGCAAACTATCAACAAAATTTAGTGCGATTTAAAGTGGATATCGCTTTTGTTTATAACTTCTACATTCTTGAGAATTGTGCAACGAAACTTTGCAGAGATAAGCGCAGTCACATGTTCTACTGAAGTACCAAGTTTCAGAAGTGCAGCTCTTGTACTGTCGGAGATATGTCGATACAAACTGAATACGCAAAACATCAACAAAATTTAGCGCGTTTTTAAGTTGATATCGCTTTTGTTTATAACTTCCACATTTATTCGAATTGTGCCACGAAACTTTGCACAGATTAGCGGAGTCACATTTTCTACTGAAGTACCAAGTTTCGGAAGTGCAGCTCTTGTACTGCCGGAGATATGTCGATACAAACTGAATACGCAAAACATCATCAAAATTTAGCGCGTTTTAAAGTTGATATCGCTTTTGTTTATAACTTCCACATTTATTCGAATTGTGCAACAAAACTTTGCAGACAGTCGCGGATAGGCCTTTTCTACTGAAGTACCAAGTTTCAGAAGTGCAGCTTTTGTACTGGCGGAGATATGTCGATACAAACTGAATACGCAAACTATCAACAAAATTTAGTGCGATTTAAAGTGGATATCGCTTTTGTTTATAACTTCCACATTCTTTAGAATTGTGCAACGAAACTTTGCAGAGATAAGCGGAGTCACATGTTCTACTGAAGTACCAAGTTTCAGAAGTGCAGCTCTTGTACTGTCGGAGATATGTCGATACAAACTGAATACGCAAAACATCAACAAAATTTAGCGCGTTTTAAAGTTGATATCGCTTTTGTTTATAACTTCCACATTTATTCGAATTGTGCAACGAAACTTTGCACAGATTAGCGGAGTCACATTTTCTACTGAAGTACCAAGTTTCGGAAGTGCAGCTCTTGTACTGCCGGAGATATGTCGATACAAACTGAATACGCAAAACATCATCAAAATTTAGCGCGTTTTAAAGTTGATATCGCTTTTGTTTATAACTTCCACATTTATTCGAATTATGCAACAAAACTTTGCAGACAGTCGCGGATAGGCCTTTTCTACTGAAGTACCAAGTTTCAGAAGTGCAGCTTTCGTACTGGCGGAGATATCTCGATACAAACTGAATACGCAAACTATCAACAAAATTTAGTGCGATTTAAAGTGGATATCGCTTTTGTTTATAACTTCCACATTCTTGAGAATTGTGCAACGAAACTTTGCAGAGATAAGCGGAGTCACATGTTCTACTGAAGTACCAAGTTTCAGAAGTGCAGCTCTTGTACTGTCGGAGATATGTCGATACAAACTGAATACGCAAACTATCAACAAAATTTAGCGCGTTTTAAAGTGGATATCGCTTTTGTTTATAACTTCCACATTCTTTAGAAGTGTGCAACGAAACTTTGCAGAGATAAGCGGAGTCACATGTTCTACTGAAGTACCAAGTTTCAGAAGTGCAGCTCTTGTACTGTCGGAGATATGTCGATACAAACTGAATACGCAAAACATCAACAAAATTTAGCGCGTTTTTAAGTTGATATCGCTTTTGTTTATAACTTCCACATTTATTCGAATTGTGCAACGAAACTTTGCACAGATTAGCGGAGTCACATTTTCTACTGAAGTACCAAGTTTCGAAAGTGCAGCTCTTGTACTGCCGGAGATATGTCGATACGAACTGAATACGCAAAACATCATCAAAATTTTGAGCGTTTTAAAGTTGATATCGCTTTTGTTTATAACTTCCACATTTATTCGAATTGTGCAACAAAACTTTGCAGACAGTCGCGGATAGGCCTTTTCTACTGAAGTACCAAGTTTCAGAAGTGCAGCTTTTGTACTGGCGGAGATATGTCGATACAAACTGAATACGCAAACTATCAACAAAATTTAGTGCGATTTAAAGTGGATATCGCTTTTGTTTATAACTTCCACATTCTTTAGAATTGTGCAACGAAACTTTGCAGAGATAAGCGGAGTCACATGTTCTACTGAAGTACCAAGTTTCAGAAGTGCAGCTCTTGTACTGTCGGAGATATGTCGATACAAACTGAATACGCAAAACATCAACAAAATTTAGCGCGTTTTAAAGTTGATATCGCTTTTGTTTATAACTTCCACATTTATTCGAATTGTGCAACGAAACTTTGCACAGATTAGCGGAGTCACATTTTCTACTGAAGTACCAAGTTTCGGAAGTGCAGCTCTTGTACTGCCGGAGATATGTCGATACAAACTGAATACGCAAAACATCATCAAAATTTTGCGCGTTTTAAAGTTGATATCGCTTTTGTTTATAACTTCCACATTTATTCGAATTGTGCAACAAAACTTTGCAGACAGTCGCGGATAGGCCTTTTCTACTGAAGTACCAAGTTTCAGAAGTGTAGCTCTTGTACTGTCGGAGATATGTCCATACAAACTGAATACGCAAAACATCAACAAAATTTAGCGCGTTTTAAAGTTGATATCGCTTTTGTTTATAACTTCCACATTTATTAGAATTGTGCAACGAAACTTTGCACAGATTAGAATAGTCATATTCTCTACTGAAGTACCAAGTTTCGGAAGTGCAGCTCTTGTACTGCCGGAGATATGTCGATACAAACTGAATACGCAAAACATCATCAAAATTTAGCGCGTTTTAAAGTTGATATCGCTTTTGTTTATAACTTCCACATTTATTCGAATTGTGCAACGAAACTTTGCAGACAGTCGCGGATAGGCCTTTTCTACTGAAGTACCAAGTTTCAGAAGTGCAGCTTTTGTACTGGCGGAGATATGTCGATACAAACTGAATACGCAAACTATCAACAAAATGTAGTGCGATTTAAAGTGGATATCGCTTTTGTTTATAACTTCTACATTCTTTAGAATTGTGCAACGAAACTTTGCAGAGATAAGCGGAGTCACATGTTCTACTGAAGTACCAAGTTTCAGAAGTGCAGCTCTTGTACTGTCGGAGATATGTCGATACAAACTGAATACGCAAAACATCAACAAAATTTAGCGCGTTTTTAAGTTGATATCGCTTTTGTTTATAACTTCCACATTTATTCGAATTGTGCAACGAAACTTTGCACAGATTAGCGGAGTCACATTTTCTACTGAAGTACCAAGTTTAGGAAGTGCAGCTTGTGTACTGCCGGAGATATGTCGATACAAACTGAATACGCAAAACATCATCAAAATTTTGCGCGTTTTAAAGTTAATATCGCTTTTGTTTATAACTTCCACATTTATTCGAATTGTGCAACAAAACTTTGCAGACAGTCGCGGATAGGCCTTTTCTACTGAAGTACCAAGTTTCAGAAGTGCAGCTTTTGTACTGGCGGAGATATGTCGATACAAACTGAATACGCAAACTATCAACAAAATTTAGTGCGATTTAAAGTGGATATCGCTTTTGTTTATAACTTCCACATTCTTTAGAATTGTGCAACGAAACTTTGCAGAGATAAGCGGAGTCACATGTTCTACTGAAGTACCAAGTTTCAGAAGTGCAGCTCTTGTACTGTCGGAGATATGTCGATACAAACTGAATACGCAAAACATCAACAAAATTTAGCGCGTTTTAAAGTTGATATCGCTTTTGTTTATAACTTCCACATTTATTCGAATTGTGCAACGAAACTTTGCACAGATTAGCGGAGTCACATTTTCTACTGAAGTACCAAGTTTCGGAAGTGCAGCTCTTGTACTGCCGGAGATATGTCGATACAAACTGAATACGCAAAACATCATCAAAATTTAGCGCGTTTTAAAGTTGATATCGCTTTTGTTTATAACTTCCACATTTATTCGAATTGTGTAACAAAACTTTGCAGACAGTCGCGGATAGGCCTTTTCTACTGAAGTACCAAGTTTCAGAAGTGCAGCTTTCGTACTGGCGGAGATATGTCGATACAAACTGAATACGCAAACTATCAACAAAATTTAGTGCGATTTAAAGTGGATATCGCTTTTGTTTATAACTTCCACATTCTTGAGAATTGTGCAACGAAACTTTGCAGAGATAAGCGGAGTCACATGTTCTACTGAAGTACCAAGTTTCAGAAGTGCAGCTCTTGTACTGTCGGAGATATGTCGATACAAACTGAATACGCAAAACATCAACAAAATTTAGCGCGTTTTAAAGTTGATATCGCTTTTGTTTATAACTTTCACATTTATTCGAATTGTGCAACGAAACTTTGCACAGATTAGCGGAGTCACATTTTCTACTGAAGTACCAAGTTTCGGAAGTGCAGCTCTTGTACTGCCGGAGATATGTCGATACAAACTGAATACGCAAAACATCATCAAAATTTTGCGCGTTTTAAAGTTGATATCGCTTTTGTTTATAACTTCCACATTTATTCGAATTGTGCAACAAAACTTTGCAGACAGTCGCGGATAGGCCTTTTCTACTGAAGTACCAAGTTTCAGAAGTGCAGCTTTTGTACTGGCGGAGATATGTCGATACAAACTGAATACGCAAACTATCAACAAAATTTAGTGCGATTTAAAGTGGATATCGCTTTTGTTTATAACTTCCACATTCTTTAGAATTGTGCAACGAAACTTTGCAGAGATAAGCGGAGTCACATGTTCTACTGAAGTACCAAGTTTCAGAAGTGCAGCTCTTGTACTGTCGGAGATATGTCGATACAAACTGAATACGCAAAACATCAACAAAATTTAGCGCGTTTTAAAGTTGATATCGCTTTTGTTTATAACTTCCACATTTATTCGAATTGTGCAACGAAACTTTGCACAGATTAGCGGAGTCACATTTTCTACTGAAGTACCAAGTTTCGGAAGTGCAGCTCTTGTACTGCCGGAGATATGTCGATACAAACTGAATACGCAAAACATCATCAAAATTTAGCGCGTTTTAAAGTTGATATCGCTTTTGTTTATAACTTCCACATTTATTCGAATTATGCAACAAAACTTTGCAGACAGTCGCGGATAGGCCTTTTCTACTGAAGTACCAAGTTTCAGAAGTGCAGCTTTCGTACTGGCGGAGATATCTCGATACAAACTGAATACGCAAACTATCAACAAAATTTAGTGCGATTTAAAGTGGATATCGCTTTTGTTTATAACTTCCACATTCTTGAGAATTGTGCAACGAAACTTTGCAGAGATAAGCGGAGTCACATGTTCTACTGAAGTACCAAGTTTCAGAAGTGCAGCTCTTGTACTGTCGGAGATATGTCGATACAAACTGAATACGCAAACTATCAACAAAATTTAGCGCGTTTTAAAGTGGATATCGCTTTTGTTTATAACTTCCACATTCTTTAGAAGTGTGCAACGAAACTTTGCAGAGATAAGCGGAGTCACATGTTCTACTGAAGTACCAAGTTTCAGAAGTGCAGCTCTTGTACTGTCGGAGATATGTCGATACAAACTGAATACGCAAAACATCAACAAAATTTAGCGCGTTTTTAAGTTGATATCGCTTTTGTTTATAACTTCCACATTTATTCGAATTGTGCAACGAAACTTTGCACAGATTAGCGGAGTCACATTTTCTACTGAAGTACCAAGTTTCGAAAGTGCAGCTCTTGTACTGCCGGAGATATGTCGATACGAACTGAATACGCAAAACATCATCAAAATTTTGAGCGTTTTAAAGTTGATATCGCTTTTGTTTATAACTTCCACATTTATTCGAATTGTGCAACAAAACTTTGCAGACAGTCGCGGATAGGCCTTTTCTACTGAAGTACCAAGTTTCAGAAGTGCAGCTTTTGTACTGGCGGAGATATGTCGATACAAACTGAATACGCAAACTATCAACAAAATTTAGTGCGATTTAAAGTGGATATCGCTTTTGTTTATAACTTCCACATTCTTTAGAATTGTGCAACGAAACTTTGCAGAGATAAGCGGAGTCACATGTTCTACTGAAGTACCAAGTTTCAGAAGTGCAGCTCTTGTACTGTCGGAGATATGTCGATACAAACTGAATACGCAAAACATCAACAAAATTTAGCGCGTTTTAAAGTTGATATCGCTTTTGTTTATAACTTCCACATTTATTCGAATTGTGCAACGAAACTTTGCACAGATTAGCGGAGTCACATTTTCTACTGAAGTACCAAGTTTCGGAAGTGCAGCTCTTGTACTGCCGGAGATATGTCGATACAAACTGAATACGCAAAACATCATCAAAATTTTGCGCGTTTTAAAGTTGATATCGCTTTTGTTTATAACTTCCACATTTATTCGAATTGTGCAACAAAACTTTGCAGACAGTCGCGGATAGGCCTTTTCTACTGAAGTACCAAGTTTCAGAAGTGTAGCTCTTGTACTGTCGGAGATATGTCCATACAAACTGAATACGCAAAACATCAACAAAATTTAGCGCGTTTTAAAGTTGATATCGCTTTTGTTTATAACTTCCACATTTATTAGAATTGTGCAACGAAACTTTGCACAGATTAGAATAGTCATATTCTCTACTGAAGTACCAAGTTTCGGAAGTGCAGCTCTTGTACTGCCGGAGATATGTCGATACAAACTGAATACGCAAAACATCATCAAAATTTAGCGCGTTTTAAAGTTGATATCGCTTTTGTTTATAACTTCCACATTTATTCGAATTGTGCAACGAAACTTTGCAGACAGTCGCGGATAGGCCTTTTCTACTGAAGTACCAAGTTTCAGAAGTGCAGCTTTTGTACTGGCGGAGATATGTCGATACAAACTGAATACGCAAACTATCAACAAAATGTAGTGCGATTTAAAGTGGATATCGCTTTTGTTTATAACTTCTACATTCTTTAGAATTGTGCAACGAAACTTTGCAGAGATAAGCGGAGTCACATGTTCTACTGAAGTACCAAGTTTCAGAAGTGCAGCTCTTGTACTGTCGGAGATATGTCGATACAAACTGAATACGCAAAACATCAACAAAATTTAGCGCGTTTTTAAGTTGATATCGCTTTTGTTTATAACTTCCACATTTATTCGAATTGTGCAACGAAACTTTGCACAGATTAGCGGAGTCACATTTTCTACTGAAGTACCAAGTTTAGGAAGTGCAGCTTGTGTACTGCCGGAGATATGTCGATACAAACTGAATACGCAAAACATCATCAAAATTTTGCGCGTTTTAAAGTTAATATCGCTTTTGTTTATAACTTCCACATTTATTCGAATTGTGCAACAAAACTTTGCAGACAGTCGCGGATAGGCCTTTTCTACTGAAGTACCAAGTTTCAGAAGTGCAGCTTTTGTACTGGCGGAGATATGTCGATACAAACTGAATACGCAAACTATCAACAAAATTTAGTGCGATTTAAAGTGGATATCGCTTTTGTTTATAACTTCCACATTCTTTAGAATTGTGCAACGAAACTTTGCAGAGATAAGCGGAGTCACATGTTCTACTGAAGTACCAAGTTTCAGAAGTGCAGCTCTTGTACTGTCGGAGATATGTCGATACAAACTGAATACGCAAAACATCAACAAAATTTAGCGCGTTTTAAAGTTGATATCGCTTTTGTTTATAACTTCCACATTTATTCGAATTGTGCAACGAAACTTTGCACAGATTAGCGGAGTCACATTTTCTACTGAAGTACCAAGTTTCGGAAGTGCAGCTCTTGTACTGCCGGAGATATGTCGATACAAACTGAATACGCAAAACATCATCAAAATTTAGCGCGTTTTAAAGTTGATATCGCTTTTGTTTATAACTTCCACATTTATTCGAATTGTGTAACAAAACTTTGCAGACAGTCGCGGATAGGCCTTTTCTACTGAAGTACCAAGTTTCAGAAGTGCAGCTTTCGTACTGGCGGAGATATGTCGATACAAACTGAATACGCAAACTATCAACAAAATTTAGTGCGATTTAAAGTGGATATCGCTTTTGTTTATAACTTCCACATTCTTGAGAATTGTGCAACGAAACTTTGCAGAGATAAGCGGAGTCACATGTTCTACTGAAGTACCAAGTTTCAGAAGTGCAGCTCTTGTACTGTCGGAGATATGTCGATACAAACTGAATACGCAAAACATCAACAAAATTTAGCGCGTTTTAAAGTTGATATCGCTTTTGTTTATAACTTTCACATTTATTCGAATTGTGCAACGAAACTTTGCACAGATTAGCGGAGTCACATTTTCTACTGAAGTACCAAGTTTCGGAAGTGCAGCTCTTGTACTGCCGGAGATATGTCGATACAAACTGAATACGCAAAACATCATCAAAATTTTGCGCGTTTTAAAGTTGATATCGCTTTTGTTTATAACTTCCACATTTATTCGAATTGTGCAACAAAACTTTGCAGACAGTCGCGGATAGGCCTTTTCTACTGAAGTACCAAGTTTCAGAAGTGCAGCTCTTGTACTGTCGGAGATATGTCCATACAAACTGAATACGCAAAACATCAACAAAATTTAGCGCGTTTTAAAGTTGATATCGCTTTTGTTTATAACTTCCACATTTATTAGAATTGTGCAACGAAACTTTGCACAGATTAGCGGAGTCATATTCTCTACTGAAGTACCAAGTTTCGGAAGTGCAGCTCTTGTACTGCCGGAGATATGTCGATACAAACTGAATACGCAAAACATCATCAAAATTTAGCGCGTTTTAAAGTTGATATCGCTTTTGTTTATAACTTCCACATTTATTCGAATTGTGCAACGAAACTTTGCAGACAGTCGCGGATAGGCCTTTTCTACTGAAGTACCAAGTTTCAGAAGTGCAGCTTTTGTACTGGCGGAGATATGTCGATACAAACTGAATACGCAAACTATCAACAAAATGTAGTGCGATTTAAAGTGGATATCGCTTTTGTTTATAACTTCTACATTCTTTAGAATTGTGCAACGAAACTTTGCAGAGATAAGCGGAGTCACATGTTCTACTGAAGTACCAAGTTTCAGAAGTGCAGCTCTTGTACTGTCGGAGATATGTCGATACAAACTGAATACGCAAAACATCAACAAAATTTAGCGCGTTTTTAAGTTGATATCGCTTTTGTTTATAACTTCCACATTTATTCGAATTGTGCAACGAAACTTTGCACAGATTAGCGGAGTCACATTTTCTACTGAAGTACCAAGTTTCGGAAGTGCAGCTCTTGTACTGCCGGAGATATGTCGATACAAACTGAATACGCAAAACATCATCAAAATTTTGCGCGTTTTAAAGTTAATATCGCTTTTGTTTATAACTTCCACATTTATTCGAATTGTGCAACAAAACTTTGCAGACAGTCGCGGATAGGCCTTTTCTACTGAAGTACCAAGTTTCAGAAGTGCAGCTTTCGTACTGGCGGAGATATGTCGATACAAACTGAATACGCAAACTATCAACAAAATTTAGTGCGATTTAAAGTGGATATCGCTTTTGTTTATAACTTCCACATTCTTGAGAATTGTGCAACGAAACTTTGCAGAGATAAGCGGAGTCACATGTTCTACTGAAGTACCAAGTTTCAGAAGTGCAGCTCTTGTACTGTCGGAGATATGTCCATACAAACTGAATACGCAAAACATCAACAAAATTTAGCGCGTTTTAAAGTTGATATCGCTTTTGTTTATAACTTCCACATTTATTCGAATTGTGCAACGAAACTTTGCACAGATTAGCGGAGTCACATTTTCTACTGAAGTACCAAGTTTCGGAAGTGCAGCTCTTGTACTGCTGGAGATATGTCGATACAAACTGAATACGCAAAACATCATCAAAATTTTGCGCGTTTTAAAGTTGATATCGCTTTTGTTTATAACTTCCACATTTATTCGAATTGTGCAACAAAACTTTGCAGACAGTCGCGGATAGGCCTTTTCTACTGAAGTACCAAGTTTCAGAAGTGCAGCTCTTGTACTGTCGGAGATATGTCCATACAAACTGAATACGCAAAACATCAACAAAATTTAGCGCGTTTTAAAGTTGATATCGCTTTTGTTTATAACTTCCACATTTATTAGAATTGTGCAACGAAACTTTGCACAGATTAGCGGAGTCATATTCTCTACTGAAGTACCAAGTTTCGGAAGTGCAGCTCTTGTACTGCCGGAGATATGTCGATACAAACTGAATACGCAAAACATCATCAAAATTTAGCGCGTTTTAAAGTTGATATCGCTTTTGTTTATAACTTCCACATTTATTCGAATTGTGCAACGAAACTTTGCAGACAGTCGCGGATAGGCCTTTTCTACTGAAGTACCAAGTTTCAGAAGTGCAGCTTTTGTACTGGCGGAGATATGTCGATACAAACTGAATACGCAAACTATCAACAAAATGTAGTGCGATTTAAAGTGGATATCGCTTTTGTTTATAACTTCTACATTCTTTAGAATTGTGCAACGAAACTTTGCAGAGATAAGCGGAGTCACATGTTCTACTGAAGTACCAAGTTTCAGAAGTGCAGCTCTTGTACTGTCGGAGATATGTCGATACAAACTGAATACGCAAAACATCAACAAAATTTAGCGCGTTTTTAAGTTGATATCGCTTTTGTTTATAACTTCCACATTTATTCGAATTGTGCAACGAAACTTTGCACAGATTAGCGGAGTCACATTTTCTACTGAAGTACCAAGTTTCGGAAGTGCAGCTCTTGTACTGCCGGAGATATGTCGATACAAACTGAATACGCAAAACATCATCAAAATTTTGCGCGTTTTAAAGTTAATATCGCTTTTGTTTATAACTTCCACATTTATTCGAATTGTGCAACAAAACTTTGCAGACAGTCGCGGATAGGCCTTTTCTACTGAAGTACCAAGTTTCAGAAGTGCAGCTTTTGTACTGGCGGAGATATGTCGATACAAACTGAATACGCAAACTATCAACAAAATGTAGTGCGATTTAAAGTGGATATCGCTTTTGTTTATAACTTCCACATTCTTTAGAATTGTGCAACGAAACTTTGCAGAGATAAGCGGAGTCACATGTTCTACTGAAGTACCAAGTTTCAGAAGTGCAGCTCTTGTACTGTCGGAGATATGTCGATACAAACTGAATACGCAAAACATCAACAAAATTTAGCGCGTTTTTAAGTTGATATCGCTTTTGTTTATAACTTCCACATTTATTCGAATTGTGCAACGAAACTTTGCACAGATTAGCGGAGTCACATTTTCTACTGAAGTACCAAGTTTCGGAAGTGCAGCTCTTGTACTGCCGGAGATATGTCGATACAAACTGAATACGCAAAACATCATCAAAATTTTGCGCGTTTTAAAGTTAATATCGCTTTTGTTTATAACTTCCACATTTATTCGAATTGTGCAACAAAACTTTGCAGACAGTCGCGGATAGGCCTTTTCTACTGAAGTACCAAGTTTCAGAAGTGCAGCTTTTGTACTGGCGGAGATATGTCGATACAAACTGAATACGCAAACTATCAACAAAATTTAGTGCGATTTAAAGTGGATATCGCTTTTGTTTATAACTTCCACATTCTTTAGAATTGTGCAACGAAACTTTGCAGAGATAAGCGGAGTCACATGTTCTACTGAAGTACCAAGTTTCAGAAGTGAAGCTCTTGTACTGTCGGAGATATGTCGATACAAACTGAATACGCAAAACATCAACAAAATTTAGCGCGTTTTAAAGTTGATATCGCTTTTGTTTATAACTTCCACATTTATTCGAATTGTGCAACGAAACTTTGCACAGATTAGCGGAGTCATATTCTCTACTGAAGTACCAAGTTTCGGAAGTGCAGCTCTTGTACTGCCGGAGATATGTCGATACAAACTGAATACGCAAAACATCATCAAAATTTAGCGCGTTTTAAAGTTGATATCGCTTTTGTTTATAACTTCCACATTTATTCGAATTGTGCAACAAAACTTTGCAGACAGTCGCGGATAGGCCTTTTCTACTGAAGTACCAAGTTTCAGAAGTGCAGCTTTCGTACTGGCGGAGATATGTCGATACAAACTGAATACGCAAACTATCAACAAAATTTAGTGCGATTTAAAGTGGATATCGCTTTTGTTTATAACTTCCACATTCTTGAGAATTGTGCAACGAAACTTTGCAGAGATAAGCGGAGTCACATGTTCTACTGAAGTACCAAGTTTCAGAAGTGCAGCTCTTGTACTGTCGGAGATATGTCGATACAAACTGAATACGCAAAACATCAACAAAATTTAGCGCGTTTTAAAGTTGATATCGCTTTTGTTTATAACTTCCACATTTATTCGAATTGTGCAACGAAACTTTGCACAGATTAGCGGAGTCACATTTTCTACTGAAGTACCAAGTTTCGGAAGTGCAGCTCTTGTACTGCCGGAGATATGTCGATACAAACTGAATACGCAAAACATCATCAAAATTTTGCGCGTTTTAAAGTTGATATCGCTTTTGTTTATAACTTCCACATTTATTCGAATTGTGCAACAAAACTTTGCAGACAGTCGCGGATAGGCCTTTTCTACTGAAGTACCAAGTTTCAGAAGTGCAGCTTTTGTACTGGCGGAGATATGTCGATACAAACTGAATACGCAAACTATCAACAAAATTTAGTGCGATTTAAAGTGGATATCGCTTTTGTTTATAACTTCCACATTCTTTAGAATTGTGCAAGGAAACTTTGCAGAGATAAGCGGAGTCACATGTTCTACTGAAGTACCAAGTTTCAGAAGTGAAGCTCTTGTACTGTCGGAGATATGTCGATACAAACTGAATACGCAAAACATCAACACAATTTAGCGCGTTTTAAAGTTGATATCGCTTTTGTTTATAACTTCCACATTTATTCGAATTGTGCAACGAAACTTTGCACAGATTAGCGGAGTCATATTCTCTACTGAAGTACCAAGTTTCAGAAGTGCAGCTCTTGTACTGCCGGAGATATGTCGATACAAACTGAATACGCAAAACATCATCAAAATTTAGCGCGTTTTAAAGTTGATATCGCTTTTGTTTATAACTTCCACATTTATTCGAATTGTGCAACAAAACTTTGCAGACAGTCGCGGATAGGCCTTTTCTACTGAAGTACCAAGTTTCAGAAGTGCAGCTTTCGTACTGGCGGAGATATGTCGATACAAACTGAATACGCAAACTATCAACAAAATTTAGTGCGATTTAAAGTGGATATCGCTTTTGTTTATAACTTCCACATTCTTGAGAATTGTGCAACGAAACTTTGCAGAGATAAGCGGAGTCACATGTTCTACTGAAGTACCAAGTTTCAGAAGTGCAGCTCTTGTACTGTCGGAGATATGTCGATACAAACTGAATACGCAAAACATCAACAAAATTTAGCGCGTTTTAAAGTTGATATCGCTTTTGTTTATAACTTCCACATTTATTCGAATTGTGCAACGAAACTTTGCACAGATTAGCGGAGTCACATTTTCTACTGAAGTACCAAGTTTCGGAAGTGCAGCTCTTGTACTGCCGGAGATATGTCGATACAAACTGAATACGCAAAACATCATCAAAATTTTGCGCGTTTTAAAGTTGATATCGCTTTTGTTTATAACTTCCACATTTATTCGAATTGTGCAACAAAACTTTGCAGACAGTCGCGGATAGGCCTTTTCTACTGAAGTACAAAGTTTCAGAAGTGCAGCTCTTGTACTGTCGGAGATATGTCCATACAAACTGAATACGCACAACATCAACAAAATTTAGCGCGTTTTAAAGTTGATATCGCTTTTGTTTATAACTTCCACATTTATTAGAATTGTGCAACGAAACTTTGCACAGATTAGCGGAGTCATATTCTCTACTGAAGTACCAAGTTTCGGAAGTGCAGCTCTTGTACTGCCGGAGATATGTCGATACAAACTGAATACGCAAAACATCATCAAAATTTAGCGCGTTTTAAAGTTGATATCGCTTTTGTTTATAACTTCCACATTTATTCGAATTGTGCAACGAAACTTTGCAGACAGTCGCGGATAGGCCTTTTCTACTGAAGTACCAAGTTTCAGAAGTGCAGCTTTTGTACTGGCGAAGATATGTCGATACAAACTGAATACGCAAACTATCAACAAAATGTAGTGCGATTTAAAGTGGATATCGCTTTTGTTTATAACTTCTACATTCTTTAGAATTGTGCAACGAAACTTTGCAGAGATAAGCGGAGTCACATGTTCTACTGAAGTACCAAGTTTCAGAAGTACAGCTCTTGTACTGTCGGAGATATGTCGATACAAACTGAATACGCAAAACATCAACAAAATTTAGCGCGTTTTTAAGTTGATATCGCTTTTGTTTATAACTTCCACATTTATTCGAATTGTGCAACGAAACTTTGCACAGATTAGCGGAGTCACATTTTCTACTGAAGTACCAAGTTTCGGAAGTGCAGCTCTTGTACTGCCGGAGATATGTCGATACAAACTGAATACGCAAAACATCATCAAAATTTTGCGCGTTTTAAAGTTGATATCGCTTTTGTTTATAACTTCCACATTTATTCGAATTGTGCAACAAAACTTTGCAGACAGTCGCGGATAGGCCTTTTCTACTGAAGTACCAAGTTTCAGAAGTGCAGCTTTTGTACTGGCGGAGATATGTCGATACAAACTGAATACGCAAACTATCAACAAAATTTAGTGCGATTTAAAGTGGATATCGCTTTTGTTTATAACTTCCACATTCTTTAGAATTGTGCAACGAAACTTTGCAGAGATAAGCGGAGTCACATGTTCTACTGAAGTACCAAGTTTCAGAAGTGCAGCTCTTGTACTGTCGGAGATATGTCGATACAAACTGAATACGCAAAACATCAACAAAATTTAGCGCGTTTTAAAGTTGATATCGCTTTTGTTTATAACTTCCACATTTATTCGAATTGTGCAACGAAACTTTGCACAGATTAGCGGAGTAACATTTTCTACTGAAGTACCAAGTTTCGGAAGTGCAGCTCTTGTACTGCCGGAGATATGTCGATACAAACTGAATACGCAAAACATCATCAAAATTTAGCGCGTTTTAAAGTTGATATCGCTTTTGTTTATAACTTCCACATTTATTCGAATTGTGCAACAAAACTTTGCAGACAGTCGCGGATAGGCCTTTTCTACTGAAGTACCAAGTTTCAGAAGTGCAGCTTTCGTACTGGCGGAGATATGTCGATACAAACTGAATACGCAAACTATCAACAAAATTTAGTGCGATTTAAAGTGGATATCGCTTTTGTTTATAACTTCCACATTCTTGAGAATTGTGCAACGAAACTTTGCAAAGATAAGCGGAGTCACATGTTCTACTGAAGTACCAAGTTTCAGAAGTGCAGCTCTTGTACTGTCGGAGATATGTCGATACAAACTGAATACGCAAAACATCAACAAAATTTAGCGCGTTTTAAAGTTGATATCGCTTTTGTTTATAACTTCCACATTTATTCGAATTGTGCAACGAAACTTTGCACAGATTAGCGGAGTCACATTTTCTACTGAAGTACCAAGTTTCGGAAGTGCAGCTCTTGTACTGCCGGAGATATGTCGATACAAACTGAATACGCAAAACATCATCAAAATTTTGCGCGTTTTAAAGTTGATATCGCTTTTGTTTATAACTTCCACATTTATTCGAATTGTGCAACAAAACTTTGCAGACAGTCGCGGATAGGCCTTTTCTACTGAAGTACCAAGTTTCAGAAGTGCAGCTCTTGTACTGTCGGAGATATGTCCATACAAACTGAATACGCAAAACATCAACAAAATTTAGCGCGTTTTAAAGTTGATATCGCTTTTGTTTATAACTTCCACATTTATTAGAATTGTGCAACGAAACTTTGCACAGATTAGCGGAGTCATATTCTCTACTGAAGTACCAAGTTTCGGAAGTGCAGCTCTTGTACTGCCGGAGATATGTCGATACAAACTGAATACGCAAAACATCATCAAAATTTAGCGCGTTTTAAAGTTGATATCGCTTTTGTTTATAACTTCCACATTTATTCGAATTGTGCAACGAAACTTTGCAGACAGTCGCGGATAGGCCTTTTCTACTGAAGTACCAAGTTTCAGAAGTGCAGCTTTTGTACTGGCGGAGATATGTCGATACAAACTGAATACGCAAACTATCAACAAAATGTAGTGCGATTTAAAGTGGATATCGCTTTTGTTTATAACTTCTACATTCTTTAGAATTGTGCAACGAAACTTTGCAGAGATAAGCGGAGTCACATGTTCTACTGAAGTACCAAGTTTCAGAAGTGCAGCTCTTGTACTGTCGGAGATATGTCGATACAAACTGAATACGCAAAACATCAACAAAATTTAGCGCGTTTTTAAGTTGATATCGCTTTTGTTTATAACTTCCACATTTATTCGAATTGTGCAACGAAACTTTGCACAGATTAGCGGAGTCACATTTTCTACTGAAGTACCAAGTTTCGGAAGTGCAGCTCTTGTACTGCCGGAGATATGTCGATACAAACTGAATACGCAAAACATCATCAAAATTTTGCGCGTTTTAAAGTTAATATCGCTTTTGTTTATAACTTCCACATTTATTCGAATTGTGCAACAAAACTTTGCAGACAGTCGCGGATAGGCCTTTTCTACTGAAGTACCAAGTTTCAGAAGTGCAGCTTTCGTACTGGCGGAGATATGTCGATACAAACTGAATACGCAAACTATCAACAAAATTTAGTGCGATTTAAAGTGGATATCGCTTTTGTTTATAACTTCCACATTCTTGAGAATTGTGCAACGAAACTTTGCAGAGATAAGCGGAGTCACATGTTCTACTGAAGTACCAAGTTTCAGAAGTGCAGCTCTTGTACTGTCGGAGATATGTCCATACAAACTGAATACGCAAAACATCAACAAAATTTAGCGCGTTTTAAAGTTGATATCGCTTTTGTTTATAACTTCCACATTTATTCGAATTGTGCAACGAAACTTTGCACAGATTAGCGGAGTCACATTTTCTACTGAAGTACCAAGTTTCGGAAGTGCAGCTCTTGTACTGCTGGAGATATGTCGATACAAACTGAATACGCAAAACATCATCAAAATTTTGCGCGTTTTAAAGTTGATATCGCTTTTGTTTATAACTTCCACATTTATTCGAATTGTGCAACAAAACTTTGCAGACAGTCGCGGATAGGCCTTTTCTACTGAAGTACCAAGTTTCAGAAGTGCAGCTCTTGTACTGTCGGAGATATGTCCATACAAACTGAATACGCAAAACATCAACAAAATTTAGCGCGTTTTAAAGTTGATATCGCTTTTGTTTATAACTTCCACATTTATTAGAATTGTGCAACGAAACTTTGCACAGATTAGCGGAGTCATATTCTCTACTGAAGTACCAAGTTTCGGAAGTGCAGCTCTTGTACTGCCGGAGATATGTCGATACAAACTGAATACGCAAAACATCATCAAAATTTAGCGCGTTTTAAAGTTGATATCGCTTTTGTTTATAACTTCCACATTTATTCGAATTGTGCAACGAAACTTTGCAGACAGTCGCGGATAGGCCTTTTCTACTGAAGTACCAAGTTTCAGAAGTGCAGCTTTTGTACTGGCGGAGATATGTCGATACAAACTGAATACGCAAACTATCAACAAAATGTAGTGCGATTTAAAGTGGATATCGCTTTTGTTTATAACTTCTACATTCTTTAGAATTGTGCAACGAAACTTTGCAGAGATAAGCGGAGTCACATGTTCTACTGAAGTACCAAGTTTCAGAAGTGCAGCTCTTGTACTGTCGGAGATATGTCGATACAAACTGAATACGCAAAACATCAACAAAATTTAGCGCGTTTTTAAGTTGATATCGCTTTTGTTTATAACTTCCACATTTATTCGAATTGTGCAACGAAACTTTGCACAGATTAGCGGAGTCACATTTTCTACTGAAGTACCAAGTTTCGGAAGTGCAGCTCTTGTACTGCCGGAGATATGTCGATACAAACTGAATACGCAAAACATCATCAAAATTTTGCGCGTTTTAAAGTTAATATCGCTTTTGTTTATAACTTCCACATTTATTCGAATTGTGCAACAAAACTTTGCAGACAGTCGCGGATAGGCCTTTTCTACTGAAGTACCAAGTTTCAGAAGTGCAGCTTTTGTACTGGCGGAGATATGTCGATACAAACTGAATACGCAAACTATCAACAAAATGTAGTGCGATTTAAAGTGGATATCGCTTTTGTTTATAACTTCTACATTCTTTAGAATTGTGCAACGAAACTTTGCAGAGATAAGCGGAGTCACATGTTCTACTGAAGTACCAAGTTTCAGAAGTGCAGCTCTTGTACTGTCGGAGATATGTCGATACAAACTGAATACGCAAAACATCAACAAAATTTAGCGCGTTTTTAAGTTGATATCGCTTTTGTTTATAACTTCCACATTTATTCGAATTGTGCAACGAAACTTTGAACAGATTAGCGGAGTCACATTTTCTACTGAAGTACCAAGTTTCGGAAGTGCAGCTCTTGTACTGCCGGAGATATGTCGATACAAACTGAATACGCAAAACATCATCAAAATTTTGCGCGTTTTAAAGTTAATATCGCTTTTGTTTATAACTTCCACATTTATTCGAATTGTGCAACAAAACTTTGCAGACAGTCGCGGATAGGCCTTTTCTACTGAAGTACCAAGTTTCAGAAGTGCAGCTTTTGTACTGGCGGAGATATGTCGATACAAACTGAATACGCAAACTATCAACAAAATTTAGTGCGATTTAAAGTGGATATCGCTTTTGTTTATAACTTCCACATTCTTTAGAATTGTGCAACGAAACTTTGCAGAGATAAGCGGAGTCACATGTTCTACTGAAGTACCAAGTTTCAGAAGTGAAGCTCTTGTACTGTCGGAGATATGTCGATACAAACTGAATACGCAAAACATCAACAAAATTTAGCGCGTTTTAAAGTTGATATCGCTTTTGTTTATAACTTCCACATTTATTCGAATTGTGCAACGAAACTTTGCACAGATTAGCGGAGTCATATTCTCTACTGAAGTACCAAGTTTCAGAAGTGCAGCTCTTGTACTGCCGGAGATATGTCGATACAAACTGAATACGCAAAACATCATCAAAATTTAGCGCGTTTTAAAGTTGATATCGCTTTTGTTTATAACTTCCACATTTATTCGAATTGTGCAACAAAACTTTGCAGACAGTCGCGGATAGGCCTTTTCTACTGAAGTACCAAGTTTCAGAAGTGCAGCTTTCGTACTGGCGGAGATATGTCGATACAAACTGAATACGCAAACTATCAACAAAATTTAGTGCGATTTAAAGTGGATATCGCTTTTGTTTATAACTTCCACATTCTTGAGAATTGTGCAACGAAACTTTGCAGAGATAAGCGGAGTCACATGTTCTACTGAAGTACCAAGTTTCAGAAGTGCAGCTCTTGTACTGTCGGAGATATGTCGATACAAACTGAATACGCAAAACATCAACAAAATTTAGCGCGTTTTAAAGTTGATATCGCTTTTGTTTATAACTTCCACATTTATTCGAATTGTGCAACGAAACTTTGCACAGATTAGCGGAGTCACATTTTCTACTGAAGTACCAAGTTTCGGAAGTGCAGCTCTTGTACTGCCGGAGATATGTCGATACAAACTGAATACGCAAAACATCATCAAAATTTTGCGCGTTTTAAAGTTGATATCGCTTTTGTTTATAACTTCCACATTTATTCGAATTGTGCAACAAAACTTTGCAGACAGTCGCGGATAGGCCTTTTCTACTGAAGTACAAAGTTTCAGAAGTGCAGCTCTTGTACTGTCGGAGATATGTCCATACAAACTGAATACGCACAACATCAACAAAATTTAGCGCGTTTTAAAGTTGATATCGCTTTTGTTTATAACTTCCACATTTATTAGAATTGTGCAACGAAACTTTGCACAGATTAGCGGAGTCATATTCTCTACTGAAGTACCAAGTTTCGGAAGTGCAGCTCTTGTACTGCCGGAGATATGTCGATACAAACTGAATACGCAAAACATCATCAAAATTTAGCGCGTTTTAAAGTTGATATCGCTTTTGTTTATAACTTCCACATTTATTCGAATTGTGCAACGAAACTTTGCAGACAGTCGCGGATAGGCCTTTTCTACTGAAGTACCAAGTTTCAGAAGTGCAGCTTTTGTACTGGCGAAGATATGTCGATACAAACTGAATACGCAAACTATCAACAAAATGTAGTGCGATTTAAAGTGGATATCGCTTTTGTTTATAACTTCTACATTCTTTAGAATTGTGCAACGAAACTTTGCAGAGATAAGCGGAGTCACATGTTCTACTGAAGTACCAAGTTTCAGAAGTACAGCTCTTGTACTGTCGGAGATATGTCGATACAAACTGAATACGCAAAACATCAACAAAATTTAGCGCGTTTTTAAGTTGATATCGCTTTTGTTTATAACTTCCACATTTATTCGAATTGTGCAACGAAACTTTGCACAGATTAGCGGAGTCACATTTTCTACTGAAGTACCAAGTTTCGGAAGTGCAGCTCTTGTACTGCCGGAGATATGTCGATACAAACTGAATACGCAAAACATCATCAAAATTTTACGCGTTTTAAAGTTGATATCGCTTTTGTTTATAACTTCCACATTTATTCGAATTGTGCAACAAAACTTTGCAGACAGTCGCGGATAGGCCTTTTCTACTGAAGTACCAAGTTTCAGAAGTGCAGCTTTTGTACTGGCGGAGATATGTCGATACAAACTGAATACGCAAACTATCAACAAAATTTAGTGCGATTTAAAGTGGATATCGCTTTTGTTTATAACTTCCACATTCTTTAGAATTGTGCAACGAAACTTTGCAGAGATAAGCGGAGTCACATGTTCTACTGAAGTACCAAGTTTCAGAAGTGCAGCTCTTGTACTGTCGGAGATATGTCGATACAAACTGAATACGCAAAACATCAACAAAATTTAGCGCGTTTTAAAGTTGATATCGCTTTTGTTTATAACTTCCACATTTATTCGAATTGTGCAACGAAACTTTGCACAGATTAGCGGAGTAACATTTTCTACTGAAGTACCAAGTTTCGGAAGTGCAGCTCTTGTACTGCCGGAGATATGTCGATACAAACTGAATACGCAAAACATCAACAAAATTTAGCGCGTTTTAAAGTTGATATCGCTTTTGTTTATAACTTCCACATTTATTCGAATTGTGCAACGAAACTTTGCACAGATTAGCGGAGTCATATTCTCTACTGAAGTACCAAGTTTCAGAAGTGCAGCTCTTGTACTGCCGGAGATATGTCGATACAAACTGAATACGCAAAACATCATCAAAATTTAGCGCGTTTTAAAGTTGATATCGCTTTTGTTTATAACTTCCACATTTATTCGAATTGTGCAACAAAACTTTGCAGACAGTCGCGGATAGGCCTTTTCTACTGAAGTACCAAGTTTCAGAAGTGCAGCTTTCGTACTGGCGGAGATATGTCGATACAAACTGAATACGCAAACTATCAACAAAATTTAGTGCGATTTAAAGTGGATATCGCTTTTGTTTATAACTTCCACATTCTTGAGAATTGTGCAACGAAACTTTGCAGAGATAAGCGGAGTCACATGTTCTACTGAAGTACCAAGTTTCAGAAGTGCAGCTCTTGTACTGTCGGAGATATGTCGATACAAACTGAATACGCAAAACATCAACAAAATTTAGCGCGTTTTAAAGTTGATATCGCTTTTGTTTATAACTTCCACATTTATTCGAATTGTGCAACGAAACTTTGCACAGATTAGCGGAGTCACATTTTCTACTGAAGTACCAAGTTTCGGAAGTGCAGCTCTTGTACTGCCGGAGATATGTCGATACAAACTGAATACGCAAAACATCATCAAAATTTTGCGCGTTTTAAAGTTGATATCGCTTTTGTTTATAACTTCCACATTTATTCGAATTGTGCAACAAAACTTTGCAGACAGTCGCGGATAGGCCTTTTCTACTGAAGTACAAAGTTTCAGAAGTGCAGCTCTTGTACTGTCGGAGATATGTCCATACAAACTGAATACGCACAACATCAACAAAATTTAGCGCGTTTTAAAGTTGATATCGCTTTTGTTTATAACTTCCACATTTATTAGAATTGTGCAACGAAACTTTGCACAGATTAGCGGAGTCATATTCTCTACTGAAGTACCAAGTTTCGGAAGTGCAGCTCTTGTACTGCCGGAGATATGTCGATACAAACTGAATACGCAAAACATCATCAAAATTTAGCGCGTTTTAAAGTTGATATCGCTTTTGTTTATAACTTCCACATTTATTCGAATTGTGCAACGAAACTTTGCAGACAGTCGCGGATAGGCCTTTTCTACTGAAGTACCAAGTTTCAGAAGTGCAGCTTTTGTACTGGCGAAGATATGTCGATACAAACTGAATACGCAAACTATCAACAAAATGTAGTGCGATTTAAAGTGGATATCGCTTTTGTTTATAACTTCTACATTCTTTAGAATTGTGCAACGAAACTTTGCAGAGATAAGCGGAGTCACATGTTCTACTGAAGTACCAAGTTTCAGAAGTACAGCTCTTGTACTGTCGGAGATATGTCGATACAAACTGAATACGCAAAACATCAACAAAATTTAGCGCGTTTTTAAGTTGATATCGCTTTTGTTTATAACTTCCACATTTATTCGAATTGTGCAACGAAACTTTGCACAGATTAGCGGAGTCACATTTTCTACTGAAGTACCAAGTTTCGGAAGTGCAGCTCTTGTACTGCCGGAGATATGTCGATACAAACTGAATACGCAAAACATCATCAAAATTTTGCGCGTTTTAAAGTTGATATCGCTTTTGTTTATAACTTCCACATTTATTCGAATTGTGCAACAAAACTTTGCAGACAGTCGCGGATAGGCCTTTTCTACTGAAGTACCAAGTTTCAGAAGTGCAGCTTTTGTACTGGCGGAGATATGTCGATACAAACTGAATACGCAAACTATCAACAAAATTTAGTGCGATTTAAAGTGGATATCGCTTTTGTTTATAACTTCCACATTCTTTAGAATTGTGCAACGAAACTTTGCAGAGATAAGCGGAGTCACATGTTCTACTGAAGTACCAAGTTTCAGAAGTGCAGCTCTTGTACTGTCGGAGATATGTCGATACAAACTGAATACGCAAAACATCAACAAAATTTAGCGCGTTTTAAAGTTGATATCGCTTTTGTTTATAACTTCCACATTTATTCGAATTGTGCAACGAAACTTTGCACAGATTAGCGGAGTAACATTTTCTACTGAAGTACCAAGTTTCGGAAGTGCAGCTCTTGTACTGCCGGAGATATGTCGATACAAACTGAATACGCAAAACATCATCAAAATTTAGCGCGTTTTAAAGTTGATATCGCTTTTGTTTATAACTTCCACATTTATTCGAATTGTGCAACAAAACTTTGCAGACAGTCGCGGATAGGCCTTTTCTACTGAAGTACCAAGTTTCAGAAGTGCAGCTTTCGTACTGGCGGAGATATGTCGATACAAACTGAATACGCAAACTATCAACAAAATTTAGTGCGATTTAAAGTGGATATCGCTTTTGTTTATAACTTCCACATTCTTGAGAATTGTGCAACGAAACTTTGCAAAGATAAGCGGAGTCACATGTTCTACTGAAGTACCAAGTTTCAGAAGTGCAGCTCTTGTACTGTCGGAGATATGTCGATACAAACTGAATACGCAAAACATCAACAAAATTTAGCGCGTTTTAAAGTTGATATCGCTTTTGTTTATAACTTCCACATTTATTCGAATTGTGCAACGAAACTTTGCACAGATTAGCGGAGTCACATTTTCTACTGAAGTACCAAGTTTCGGAAGTGCAGCTCTTGTACTGCCGGAGATATGTCGATACAAACTGAATACGCAAAACATCATCAAAATTTTGCGCGTTTTAAAGTTGATATCGCTTTTGTTTATAACTTCCACATTTATTCGAATTGTGCAACAAAACTTTGCAGACAGTCGCGGATAGGCCTTTTCTACTGAAGTACCAAGTTTCAGAAGTGCAGCTCTTGTACTGTCGGAGATATGTCCATACAAACTGAATACGCAAAACATCAACAAAATTTAACGCGTTTTAAAGTTGATATCGCTTTTGTTTATAACTTCCACATTTACTAGAATTGTGCAACGAAACTTTGCACAGATTAGCGGAGTCACATGTTCTACTGAAGTACCAAGTTTCAGAAGTGCAGCTCTTGTACTGTCGGAGATATGTCGATACAAACTGAATACGCAAAACATCAACAAAATTTAGCGCGTTTTAAAGTTGATATCGCTTTTGTTTATAACTTCCACATTTATTCGAATTGTGCAACGAAACTTTGCACAGATTAGCGGAGTCACATTTTCTACTGAAGTACCAAGTTTCGGAAGTGCAGCTCTTGTACTGCCGGAGATATGTCGATACAAACTGAATACGCAAAACATCATCAAAATTTTGCGCGTTTTAAAGTTGATATCGCTTTTGTTTATAACTTCCAAATTTATTCGAATTGTGCAACAAAACTTTGCAGACAGTCGCGGATAGGCCTTTTCTACTGAAGTACCAAGTTTCAGAAGTGCAGCTCTTGTACTGTCGGAGATATGTCCATACAAACTGAATACGCAAAACATCAACAAAATTTAGCGCGTTTTAAAGTTGATATCGCTTTTGTTTATAACTTCCACATTTATTAGAATTGTGCAACGAAACTTTGCACCGATTAGCGGAGTCATATTCTCTACTGAAGTACCAAGTTTCGGAAGTGCAGCTCTTGTACTGCCGGAGATATGTCGATACAAACTGAATACGCAAAACATCATCAAAATTTAGCGCGTTTTAAAGTTGATATCGCTTTTGTTTATAACTTCCACATTTATTCGAATTGTGCAACGAAACTTTGCAGACAGTCGCGGATAGGCCTTTTCTACTGAAGTACCAAGTTTCAGAAGTGCAGCTTTTGTACTGGCGGAGATATGTCGATACAAACTGAATACGCAAACTATCAACAAAATTTAGTGCGATTTAAAGTGGATATCGCTTTTGTTTATAACTTCTACATTCTTTAGAATTGTGCAACGAAACTTTGCAGAGATAAGCGGAGTCACATGTTCTACTGAAGTACCAAGTTTCAGAAGTGCAGCTCTTGTACTGTCGGAGATATGTCGATACAAACTGAATACGCAAAACATCAACAAAATTTAGCGCGTTTTTAAGTTGATATCGCTTTTGTTTATAACTTCCACATTTATTCGAATTGTGCAACGAAACTTTGCACAGATTAGCGGAGTCACATTTTCTACTGAAGTACCAAGTTTCGGAAGTGCAGCTCTTGTACTGCCGGAGATATGTCGATACAAACTGAATACGCAAAACATCATCAAAATTTTGCGCGTTTTAAAGTTGATATCGCTTTTGTTTATAACTTCCACATTTATTCGAATTGTGCAACAAAACTTTGCAGACAGTCGCGGATAGGCCTTTTCTACTGAAGTACCAAGTTTCAGAAGTGCAGCTCTTGTACTGTCGGAGATATGTCCATACAAACTGAATACGCAAAACATCAACAAAATTTAACGCGTTTTAAAGTTGATATCGCTTTTGTTTATAACTTCCACATTTATTAGAATTGTGCAACGAAACTTTGCACAGATTAGCGGAGTCACATGTTCTACTGAAGTACCAAGTTTCAGAAGTGCAGCTCTTGTACTGTCGGAGATATGTCGATACAAACTGAATACGCAAAACATCAACAAAATTTAGCGCGTTTTAAAGTTGATATCGCTTTTGTTTATAACTTCCACATTTATTCGAATTGTGCAACGAAACTTTGCACAGATTAGCGGAGTCACATTTTCTACTGAAGTACCAAGTTTCGGAAGTGCAGCTCTTGTACTGCCGGAGATATGTCGATACAAACTGAATACGCAAAACATCATCAAAATTTTGCGCGTTTTAAAGTTGATATCGCTTTTGTTTATAACTTCCAAATTTATTCGAATTGTGCAACAAAACTTTGCAGACAGTCGCGGATAGGCCTTTTCTACTGAAGTACCAAGTTTCAGAAGTGCAGCTCTTGTACTGTCGGAGATATGTCCATACAAACTGAATACGCAAAACATCAACAAAATTTAGCGCGTTTTAAAGTTGATATCGCTTTTGTTTATAACTTCCACATTTATTAGAATGTTGCAACGAAACTTTGCACCGATTAGCGGAGTCATATTCTCTACTGAAGTACCAAGTTTCGGAAGTGCAGCTCTTGTACTGCCGGAGATATGTCGATACAAACTGAATACGCAAAACATCATCAAAATTTAGCGCGTTTTAAAGTTGATATCGCTTTTGTTTATAACTTCCACATTTATTCGAATTGTGCAACGAAACTTTGCAGACAGTCGCGGATAGGCCTTTTCTACTGAAGTACCAAGTTTCAGAAGTGCAGCTTTTGTACTGGCGGAGATATGTCGATACAAACTGAATACGCAAACTATCAACAAAATTTAGTGCGATTTAAAGTGGATATCGCTTTTGTTTATAACTTCTACATTCTTTAGAATTGTGCAACGAAACTTTGCAGAGATAAGCGGAGTCACATGTTCTACTGAAGTACCAAGTTTCAGAAGTGCAGCTCTTGTACTGTCGGAGATATGTCGATACAAACTGAATACGCAAAACATCAACAAAATTTAGCGCGTTTTTAAGTTGATATCGCTTTTGTTTATAACTTCCACATTTATTCGAATTGTGCAACGAAACTTTGCACAGATTAGCGGAGTCACATTTTCTACTGAAGTACCAAGTTTCGGAAGTGCAGCTCTTGTACTGCCGGAGATATGTCGATACAAACTGAATACGCAAAACATCATCAAAATTTTGCGCGTTTTAAAGTTAATATCGCTTTTGTTTATAACTTCCACATTTATTCGAATTGTGCAACAAAACTTTGCAGACAGTCGCGGATAGGCCTTTTCTACTGAAGTACTTAGTTTCAGAAGTGCAGCTTTTGTAATGGCGGAGATATGTCGATACAAACTGAATACGCAAACTATCAACAAAATTTAGTGCGATTTAAAGTGGATATCGCTTTTGTTTATAACTTCCACATTCTTTAGAATTGTGCAACGAAACTTTGCAGAGATAAGCGGAGTCACATGTTCTACTGAAGTACCAAGTTTCAGAAGTGCAGCTCTTGTACTGTCGGAGATATGTCGATACAAACTGAATACGCAAAACATCAACAAAATTTAGCGCGTTTTAAAGTTGATATCGCTTTTGTTTATAACTTCCACATTTATTCGAATTGTGCAACGAAACTTTGCACAGATTAGCGGAGTCACATTTTCTACTGAAGTACCAAGATTCGGAAGTGCAGCTCTTGTACTGCCGGAGATATGTCGATACAAACTGAATACGCAAAACATCATCAAAATTTAGCGCGTTTTAAAGTTGATATCGCTTTTGTTTATAACTTCCACATTTATTCGAATTGTGCAACAAAACTTTGCAGACAGTCGCGGATATACCTTTTCTACTGAAGTACCAAGTTTCAGAAGTGCAGCTTTCGTACTGGCGGAGATATGTCGATACAAACTGAATACGCAAACTATCAACAAAATTTAGTGCGATTTAAAGTGGATATCGCTTTTGTTTATAACTTCCACATTCTTGAGAATTGTGCAACGAAACTTTGCAGAGATAAGCGGAGTCACATGTTCTACTGAAGTACCAAGTTTCAGAAGTGCAGCTCTTGTACTGTCGGAGATATGTCGATACAAACTGAATACGCAAACTATCAACAAAATTTAGCGCGTTTTAAAGTGGATATCGCTTTTGTTTATAACTTCCACATTCTTTAGAAGTGTGCAACGAAACTTTGCAGAGATAAGCGGAGTCACATGTTCCACTGAAGTACCAAGTTTCAGAAGTGCAGCTCTTGTACTGTCGGAGATATGTCGATACAAACTGAATACGCAAAACATCAACAAAATTTAGCGCGTTTTAAAGTTGATATCGCTTTTGTTTATAACTTCCACATTTATTAGAATTGTGCAACGAAACTTTGCACAGATTAGCGGAGTCATATTTTCTACTGAAGTACCAAGTTTCGGAAGTGCAGCTCTTGTACTGCCGGAGATATGTCGATACAAACTGAATACGCAAAACATCATCAAAATTTAGCGCGTTTTAAAGTTGATATCGCTTTTGTTTATAACTTCCACATTTATTCGAATTGTGCAACAAAACTTTGCAGACAGTCGCGGATAGGCCTTTTCTACTGAAGTACCAAGTTTCAGAAGTGCAGCTTTCGTACTGGCGGAGATATGTCGATACAAACTGAATACGCAAACTATCAACAAAATTTAGTGCGATTTAAAGTGGATATCGCTTTTGTTTATAACTTCCACATTCTTGAGAATTGTGCAACGAAACTTTGCAGAGATAAGCGGAGTCACATGTTCTACTGAAGTCCCAAGTTTCAGAAGTGCAGCTCTTGTACTGTCGGAGATATGTCGATACAAACTGAATACGCAAAACATCAACAAAATTTAGCGCGTTTTAAAGTTGATATCGCTTTTGTTTATAACTTCCACATTTATTCGAATTGTGCAACGAAACTTTGCACAGATTAGCGGAGTCACATTTTCTACTGAAGTACCAAGTTTCGGAAGTGCAGCTCTTGTACTGCCGGAGATATGTCGATACAAACTGAATACGCAAAACATCATCAAAATTTTGCGCGTTTTAAAGTTGATATCGCTTTTGTTTATAACTTCCACATTTATTCGAATTGTGCAACAAAACTTTGCAGACAGTCGCGGATAGGCCTTTTCTACTGAAGTACCAAGTTTCAGAAGTGCAGCTCTTGTACTGTCGGAGATATGTCCATACAAACTGAATACGCAAAACATCAACAAAATTTAGCGCGTTTTAAAGTTGATATCGCTTTTGTTTATAACTTCCACATTTATTAGAATTGTGCAACGAAACTTTGCACAGATTAGCGGAGTCATATTCTCTACTGAAGTACCAAGTTTCGGAAGTGCAGCTCTTGTACTGCCGGAGATATGTCGATACAAACTGAATACGCAAAACATCATCAAAATTTAGCGCGTTTTAAAGTTGATATCGCTTTTGTTTATAACTTCCACATTTATTCGAATTGTGCAACGAAACTTTGCAGACAGTCGCGGATAGGCCTTTTCTACTGAAGTACCAAGTTTCAGAAGTGCAGCTTTTGTACTGGCGAAGATATGTCGATACAAACTGAATACGCAAACTATCAACAAAATGTAGTGCGATTTAAAGTGGATATCGCTTTTGTTTATAACTTCTACATTCTTTAGAATTGTGCAACGAAACTTTGCAGAGATAAGCGGAGTCACATGTTCTACTGAAGTACCAAGTTTCAGAAGTGCAGCTCTTGTACTGTCGGAGATATGTCGATACAAACTGAATACGCAAAACATCAACAAAATTTAGCGCGTTTTTAAGTTGATATCGCTTTTGTTTATAACTTCCACATTTATTCGAATTGTGCAACGAAACTTTGCACAGATTAGCGGAGTCACATTTTCTACTGAAGTACCAAGTTTCGGAAGTGCAGCTCTTGTACTGCCGGAGATATGTCGATACAAACTGAATACGCAAAACATCATCAAAATTTTGCGCATTTTAAAGTTAATATCGCTTTTGTTTATAACTTCGCACATTTATTCGAATTGTGCAACAAAACTTTGCAGACAGTCGCGGATAGGCCTTTTCTACTGAAGTACCAAGTTTCAGAAGTGCAGCTTTCGTACTGGCGGAGATATGTCGATACAAACTGAATACGCAAACTATCAACAAAATTTAGTGCGATTTAAAGTGGATATCGCTTTTGTTTATAACTTCCACATTCTTGAGAATTGTGCAACGAAACTTTGCAAAGATAAGCGGAGTCACATGTTCTACTGAAGTACCAAGTTTCAGAAGTGCAGCTCTTGTACTGTCGGAGATATGTCGATACAAACTGAATACGCAAAACATCAACAAAATTTAGCGCGTTTTAAAGTTGATATCGCTTTTGTTTATAACTTCCACATTTATTCGAATTGTGCAACGAAACTTTGCACAGATTAGCGGAGTCACATTTTCTACTGAAGTACCAAGTTTCGGAAGTGCAGCTCTTGTACTGCCGGAGATATGTCGATACAAACTGAATACGCAAAACATCATCAAAATTTTGCGCGTTTTAAAGTTGATATCGCTTTTGTTTATAACTTCCACATTTATTCGAATTGTGCAACAAAACTTTGCAGACAGTCGCGGATAGGCCTTTTCTACTGAAGTACCAAGTTTCAGAAGTGCAGCTCTTGTACTGTCGGAGATATGTCCATACAAACTGAATACGCAAAACATCAACAAAATTTAACGCGTTTTAAAGTTGATATCGCTTTTGTTTATAACTTCCACATTTATTAGAATTGTGCAACGAAACTTTGCACAGATTAGCGGAGTCACATGATCTACTGAAGTACCAAGTTTCAGAAGTGCAGCTCTTGTACTGTCGGAGATATGTCGATACAAACTGAATACGCAAAACATCAACAAAATTTAGCGCGTTTTAAAGTTGATATCGCTTTTGTTTATAACTTCCACATTTATTCGAATTGTGCAACGAAACTTTGCACAGATTAGCGGAGTCACATTTTCTACTGAAGTACCAAGTTTCGGAAGTGCAGCTCTTGTACTGCCGGAGATATGTCGATACAAACTGAATACGCAAAACATCATCAAAATTTTGCGCGTTTTAAAGTTGATATCGCTTTTGTTTATAACTTCCACATTTATTCGAATTGTGCAACAAAACTTTGCAGACAGTCGCGGATAGGCCTTTTCTACTGAAGTACCAAGTTTCAGAAGTGCAGCTCTTGTACTGTCGGAGATATGTCCATACAAACTGAATACGCAAAACATCAACAAAATTTAGCGCGTTTTAAAGTTGATATCGCTTTTGTTTATAACTTCCACATTTATTAGAATTGTGCAACGAAACTTTGCACAGATTAGCGGAGTCATATTCTCTACTGAAGTACCAAGTTTCGGAAGTGCAGCTCTTGTACTGCCGGAGATATGTCGATACAAACTGAATACGCAAAACATCATCAAAATTTAGCGCGTTTTAAAGTTGATATCGCTTTTGTTTATAACTTCCACATTTATTCGAATTGTGCAACGAAACTTTGCAGACAGTCGCGGATAGGCCTTTTCTACTGAAGTACCAAGTTTCAGAAGTGCAGCTTTTGTACTGGCGAAGATATGTCGATACAAACTGAATACGCAAACTATCAACAAAATGTAGTGCGATTTAAAGTGGATATCGCTTTTGTTTATAACTTCTACATTCTTTAGAATTGTGCAACGAAACTTTGCAGAGATAAGCGGAGTCACATGTTCTACTGAAGTACCAAGTTTCAGAAGTGCAGCTCTTGTACTGTCGGAGATATGTCGATACAAACTGAATACGCAAAACATCAACAAAATTTAGCGCGTTTTTAAGTTGATATCGCTTTTGTTTATAACTTCCACATTTATTCGAATTGTGCAACGAAACTTTGCACAGATTAGCGGAGTCACATTTTCTACTGAAGTACCAAGTTTCGGAAGTGCAGCTCTTGTACTGCCGGAGATATGTCGATACAAACTGAATACGCAAAACATCATCAAAATTTTGCGCATTTTAAAGTTAATATCGCTTTTGTTTATAACTTCGCACATTTATTCGAATTGTGCAACAAAACTTTGCAGACAGTCGCGGATAGGCCTTTTCTACTGAAGTACCAAGTTTCAGAAGTGCAGCTTTCGTACTGGCGGAGATATGTCGATACAAACTGAATACGCAAACTATCAACAAAATTTAGTGCGATTTAAAGTGGATATCGCTTTTGTTTATAACTTCCACATTCTTGAGAATTGTGCAACGAAACTTTGCAAAGATAAGCGGAGTCACATGTTCTACTGAAGTACCAAGTTTCAGAAGTGCAGCTCTTGTACTGTCGGAGATATGTCGATACAAACTGAATACGCAAAACATCAACAAAATTTAGCGCGTTTTAAAGTTGATATCGCTTTTGTTTATAACTTCCACATTTATTCGAATTGTGCAACGAAACTTTGCACAGATTAGCGGAGTCACATTTTCTACTGAAGTACCAAGTTTCGGAAGTGCAGCTCTTGTACTGCCGGAGATATGTCGATACAAACTGAATACGCAAAACATCATCAAAATTTTGCGCGTTTTAAAGTTGATATCGCTTTTGTTTATAACTTCCACATTTATTCGAATTGTGCAACAAAACTTTGCAGACAGTCGCGGATAGGCCTTTTCTACTGAAGTACCAAGTTTCAGAAGTGCAGCTCTTGTACTGTCGGAGATATGTCCATACAAACTGAATACGCAAAACATCAACAAAATTTAACGCGTTTTAAAGTTGATATCGCTTTTGTTTATAACTTCCACATTTATTAGAATTGTGCAACGAAACTTTGCACAGATTAGCGGAGTCACATGATCTACTGAAGTACCAAGTTTCAGAAGTGCAGCTCTTGTACTGTCGGAGATATGTCGATACAAACTGAATACGCAAAACATCAACAAAATTTAGCGCGTTTTAAAGTTGATATCGCTTTTGTTTATAACTTCCACATTTATTCGAATTGTGCAACGAAACTTTGCACAGATTAGCGGAGTCACATGTTCTACTGAAGTACCAAGTTTCGGAAGTGCAGCTCTTGTACTGCCGGAGATATGTCGATACAAACTGAATACGCAAAACATCATCAAAATTTAGCGCGTTTTAAAGTTGATATCGCTTTTGTTTAGAACTTCCACATTTATTCGAATTGTGCAACAAAACTTTGCAGACAGTCGCGGATAGGCCTTTTCTACTGAAGTACCAAGTTTCAGAAGTGCAGCTTTCGTACTGGCGGAGATATGTCGATACAAACTGAATACGCAAACTATCAACAAAATTTAGTGCGATTTAAAGTGGATATCGCTTTTGTTTATAACTTCCACATTCTTGAGAATTGTGCAACGAAACTTTGCAGAGATAAGCGGAGTCACATGTTCTACTGAAGTACCAAGTTTCAGAAGTGCAGCTCTTGTACTGTCGGAGATATGTCGATACAAACTGAATACGCAAAACATCAACAAAATTAAGCGCGTTTTAAAGTTGATATCGCTTTTGTTTATAACTTCCACATTTATTCGAATTGTGCAACGAAACTTTGCACAGATTAGCGGAGTCACATTTTCTACTGAAGTACCAAGTTTCGGAAGTGCAGCTCTTGTACTGCCGGAGATATGTCGATACAAACTGAATACGCAAAACATCATCAAAATTTTGCGCGTTTTAAAGTTGATATCGCTTTTGTTTATAACTTCCAAATTTATTCGAATTGTGCAACAAAACTTTGCAGACAGTCGCGGATAGGCCTTTTCTACTGAAGTACCAAGTTTCAGAAGTGCAGCTCTTGTACTGTCGGAGATATGTCCATACAAACTGAATACGCAAAACATCAACAAAATTTAGCGCGTTTTAAAGTTGATATCGCTTTTGTTTATAACTTCCACATTTATTAGAATTGTGCAACGAAACTTTGCACAGATTAGCGGAGTCATATTCTCTACTGAAGTACCAAGTTTCGGAAGTGCAGCTCTTGTACTGCCGGAGATATGTCGATACAAACTGAATACGCAAAACATCATCAAAATTTAGCGCGTTTTAAAGTTGATATCGCTTTTGTTTATAACTTCCACATTTATTCGAATTGTGCAACGAAACTTTGCAGACAGTCGCGGATAGGCCTTTTCTACTGAAGTACCAAGTTTCAGAAGTGCAGCTTTTGTACTGGCGGAGATATGTCGATACAAACTGAATACGCAAACTATCAACAAAATTTAGTGCGATTTAAAGTGGATATCGCTTTTGTTTATAACTTCTACATTCTTTAGAATTGTGCAACGAAACTTTGCAGAGATAAGCGGAGTCACATGTTCTACTGAAGTACCAAGTTTCAGAAGTGCAGCTCTTTTACTGTCGGAGATATGTCGATACAAACTGAATACGCAAAACATCAACAAAATTTAGCGCGTTTTTAAGTTGATATCGCTTTTGTTTATAACTTCCACATTTATTCGAATTGTGCAACGAAACTTTGCACAGATTAGCGGAGTCACATTTTCTACTGAAGTACCAAGTTTCGGAAGTGCAGCTCTTGTACTGCCGGAGATATGTCGATACAAACTGAATACGCAAAACATCATCAAAATTTTGCGCGTTTTAAAGTTAATATCGCTTTTGTTTATAACTTCCACATTTATTCGAATTGTGCAACAAAACTTTGCAGACAGTCGCGGATAGGCCTTTTCTACTGAAGTACTTAGTTTCAGAAGTGCAGCTTTTGTACTGGCGGAGATATGTCGATACAAACTGAATACGCAAACTATCAACAAAATTTAGTGCGATTTAAAGTGGATATCGCTTTTGTTTATAACTTCCACATTCTTTAGAATTGTGCAACGAAACTTTGCAGAGATAAGCGGAGTCACATGTTCTACTGAAGTACCAAGTTTCAGAAGTGCAGCTCTTGTACTGTCGGAGATATGTCGATACAAACTGAATACGCAAAACATCAACAAAATTTAGCGCGTTTTAAAGTGGATATCGCTTTTGTTTATAACTTCCACATTTATTCGAATTGTGCAACGAAACTTTGCACAGATTAGCGGAGTCACATTTTCTACTGAAGTACCAAGATTCGGAAGTGCAGCTCTTGTACTGCCGGAGATATGTCGATACAAACTGAATACGCAAAACATCATCAAAATTTAGCGCGTTTTAAAGTTGATATCGCTTTTGTTTATAACTTCCACATTTATTCGAATTGTGCAACAAAACTTTGCAGACAGTCGCGGATATACCTTTTCTACTGAAGTACCAAGTTTCAGAAGTGCAGCTTTCGTACTGGCGGAGATATGTCGATACAAACTGAATACGCAAACTATCAACAAAATTTAGTGCGATTTAAAGTGGATATCGCTTTTGTTTATAACTTCCACATTCTTGAGAATTGTGCAACGAAACTTTGCAGAGATAAGCGGAGTCACATGTTCTACTGAAGTACCAAGTTTCAGAAGTGCAGCTCTTGTACTGTCGGAGATATGTCGATACAAACTGAATACGCAAACTATCAACAAAATTTAGCGCGTTTTAAAGTGGATATCGCTTTTGTTTATAACTTCCACATTCTTTAGAAGTGTGCAACGAAACTTTGCAGAGATAAGCGGAGTCACATGTTCTACTGAAGTACCAAGTTTCAGAAGTGCAGCTCTTGTACTGTCGGAGATATGTCGATACAAACTGAATACGCAAAACATCAACAAAATTTAGCGCGTTTTAAAGTTGATATCGCTTTTGTTTATAACTTCCACATTTATTAGAATTGTGCAACGAAACTTTGCACAGATTAGCGGAGTCATATTTTCTACTGAAGTCCCAAGTTTCGGAAGTGCAGCTCTTGTACTGCCGGAGATATGTCGATACAAACTGAATACGCAAAACATCATCAAAATTTAGCGCGTTTTAAAGTTGATATCGCTTTTGTTTATAACTTCCACATTTATTCGAATTGTGCAACGAAACTTTGCAGACAGTCGCGGATAGGCCTTTTCTACTGAAGTACCAAGTTTCAGAAGTGCAGCTTTTGTACTGACGGAGATATGTCGATACTAACTGAATACGCAAACTATCAACAAAATTTAGTGCGATTTAAAGTGGATATCGCTTTTGTTTATAACTTCTACATTCTTTAGAATTGTGCAACGAAACTTTGCAGAGATAAGCGGAGTCACATGTTCTACTGAAGTACCAAGTTTCAGAAGTGCAGCTTTTGTACTGCCGGAGATATGTCGATACAAACTGAATACGCAAAACATCATCAAAATTTTGCGCGTTTTAAAGTTGATATCGCTTTTGTTTATAACTTCCACATTTATTCGAATTGTGCAACAAAACTTTGCAGACAGTCGCGGATATACCTTTTCTACTGAAGTACCAAGTTTCAGAAGTGCAGCTTTCGTACTGGCGGAGATATGTCGATACAAACTGAATACGCAAACTATCAACAAAATTTAGTGCGATTTAAAGTGGATATCGCTTTTGTTTATAACTTCCACATTCTTGAGAATTGTGCAACGAAACTTTGCAGAGATAAGCGGAGTCACATGTTCTACTGAAGTACCAAGTTTCAGAAGTGCAGCTCTTGTACTGTCGGAGATATGTCGATACAAACTGAATACGCAAACTATCAACAAAATTTAGCGCGTTTTAAAGTGGATATCGCTTTTGTTTATAACTTCCACATTCTTTAGAAGTGTGCAACGAAACTTTGCAGAGATAAGCGGAGTCACATGTTCTACTGAAGTACCAAGTTTCAGAAGTGCAGCTCTTGTACTGTCGGAGATATGTCGATACAAACTGAATACGCAAAACATCAACAAAATTTAGCGCGTTTTAAAGTTGATATCGCTTTTGTTTATAACTTCCACATTTATTAGAATTGTGCAACGAAACTTTGCACAGATTAGCGGAGTCATATTTTCTACTGAAGTACCAAGTTTCGGAAGTGCAGCTCTTGTACTGCCGGAGATATGTCGATACAAACTGAATACGCAAAACATCATCAAAATTTAGCGCGTTTTAAAGTTGATATCGCTTTTGTTTATAACTTCCACATTTATTCGAATTGTGCAACGAAACTTTGCAGACAGTCGCGGATAGGCCTTTTCTACTGAAGTACCAAGTTTCAGAAGTGCAGCTTTTGTACTGGCGGAGATATGTCGATACTAACTGAATACGCAAACTATCAACAAAATTTAGTGCGATTTAAAGTGGATATCGCTTTTGTTTATAACTTCTACATTCTTTAGAATTGTGCAACGAAACTTTGCAGAGATAAGCGGAGTCACATGTTCTACTGAAGTACCAAGTTTCAGAAGTGCAGCTTTTGTACTGCCGGAGATATGTCGATACAAACTGAATACGCAAAACATCATCAAAATTTTGCGCGTTTTAAAGTTGATATCGCTTTTGTTTATAACTTCCACATTTATTCGAATTGTGCAACAAAACTTTGCAGACAGTCGCGGATAGGCCTTTTCTACTGAAGTACCAAGTTTCAGAAGTGCAGCTCTTGTACTGTCGGAGATATGTCCATACAAACTGAATACGCAAAACATCAACAAAATTTAGCGCGTTTTAAAGTTGATATCGCTTTTGTTTATAACTTCCACATTTATTAGAATTGTGCAACGAAACTTTGCACAGATTAGCGGAGTCATATTCTCTACTGAAGTACCAAGTTTCGGAAGTGCAGCTCTTGTACTGCCGGAGATATGTCGATACAAACTGAATACGCAAAACATCATCAAAATTTAGCGCGTTTTAAAGTTGATATCGCTTTTGTTTATAACTTCACCATTTATTCGAATTGTGCAACGAAACTTTGCAGACAGTCGCGGATAGGCCTTTTCTACTGAAGTACCAAGTTTCAGAAGTGCAGCTTATGTACTGGCGGAGATATGTCGATACAAACTGAATACGCAAACTATCAACAAAATTTAGTGCGATTTAAAGTGGATATCGCTTTTGTTTATAACTTCTACATTCTTTAGAATTGTGCAACGAAACTTTGCAGAGATAAGCGGAGTCACATGTTCTACTGAAGTACCAAGTTTCAGAAGTGCAGCTCTTGTACTGTCGGAGATATGTCGATACAAACTGAATACGCAAAACATCAACAAAATTTAGCGCGTTTTAAAGTTGATATCGCTTTTGTTTATAACTTCCACATTTATTCGAATTGTGCAACGAAACTTTGCACAGATTAGCGGAGTCACATTTTCTACTGAAGTACCAAGTTTCGGAAGTGCAGCTCTTGTACTGCCGGAGATATGTCGATACAAACTGAATACGCAAAACATCATCAAAATTTAGCGCGTTTTAAAGTTGATATCGCTTTTGTTTAGAACTTCCACATTTATTCGAATTGTGCAACAAAACTTTGCAGACAGTCGCGGATAGGCCTTTTCTACTGAAGTACCAAGTTTCAGAAGTGCAGCTTTCGTACTGGCGGAGATATGTCGATACAAACTGAATACGCAAACTATCAACAAAATTTAGTGCGATTTAAAGTGGATATCGCTTTTGTTTATAACTTCCACATTCTTGAGAATTGTGCAACGAAACTTTGCAGAGATAAGCGGAGTCACATGTTCTACTGAAGTACCAAGTTTCAGAAGTGCAGCTCTTGTACTGTCGGAGATATGTCGATACAAACTGAATACGCAAAACATCAACAAAATTTAGCGCGTTTTAAAGTTGATATCGCTTTTGTTTATAACTTCCACATTTATTCGAATTGTGCAACGAAACTTTGCACAGATTAGCGGAGTCACATTTTCTACTCAAGTACCAAGTTTCGGAAGTGCAGCTCTTGTACTGCCGGAGATATGTCGATACAAACTGAATACGCAAAACATCATCAAAATTTTGCGCGTTTTAAAGTTGATATCGCTTTTGTTTATAACTTCCAAATTTATTCGAATTGTGCAACAAAACTTTGCAGACAGTCGCGGATAGGCCTTTTCTACTGAAGTACCAAGTTTCAGAAGTGCAGCTCTTGTACTGTCGGAGATATGTCCATACAAACTGAATACGCAAAACATCAACAAAATTTAGCGCGTTTTTAAGTTGATATCGCTTTTGTTTATAACTTCCACATTTATTCGAATTGTGCAACGAAACTTTGCACAGATTAGCGGAGTCACATTTTCTACTGAAGTACCAAGTTTCGGAAGTGCAGCTCTTGTACTGCCGGAGATATGTCGATACAAACTGAATACGCAAAACATCATCAAAATTTTGCGCGTTTTAAAGTTAATATCGCTTTTGTTTATAACTTCCACATTTATTCGAATTGTGCAACAAAACTTTGCAGACAGTCGCGGATAGGCCTTTTCTACTGAAGTACTTAGTTTCAGAAGTGCAGCTTTTGTACTGGCGGAGATATGTCGATACAAACTGAATACGCAAACTATCAACAAAATTTAGTGCGATTTAAAGTGGATATCGCTTTTGTTTATAACTTCCACATTCTTTAGAATTGTGCAACGAAACTTTGCAGAGATAAGCGGAGTCACATGTTCTACTGAAGTACCAAGTTTCAGAAGTGCAGCTCTTGTACTGTCGGAGATATGTCGATACAAACTGAATACGCAAAACATCAACAAAATTAAGCGCGTTTTAAAGTTGATATCGCTTTTGTTTATAACTTCCACATTTATTCGAATTGTGCAACGAAACTTTGCACAGATTAGCGGAGTCACATTTTCTACTGAAGTACCAAGATTCGGAAGTGCAGCTCTTGTACTGCCGGAGATATGTCGATACAAACTGAATACGCAAAACATCATCAAAATTTAGCGCGTTTTAAAGTTGATATCGCTTTTGTTTATAACTTCAACATTTATTCGAATTGTGCAACAAAACTTTGCAGACAGTCGCGGATATACCTTTTCTACTGAAGTACCAAGTTTCAGAAGTGCAGCTTTCGTACTGGCGGAGATATGTCGATACAAACTGAATACGCAAACTATCAACAAAATTTAGTGCGATTTAAAGTGGATATCGCTTTTGTTTATAACTTCCACATTCTTGAGAATTGTGCAACGAAACTTTGCAGAGATAAGCGGAGTCACATGTGCTACTGAAGTACCAAGTTTCAGAAGTGCAGCTCTTGTACTGTCGGAGATATGTCGATACAAACTGAATACGCAAACTATCAACAAAATTTAGCGCGTTTTAAAGTGGATATCGCTTTTGTTTATAACTTCCACATTCTTTAGAAGTGTGCAACGAAACTTTGCAGAGATAAGCGGAGTCACATGTTCTACTGAAGTACCAAGTTTCAGAAGTGCAGCTCTTGTACTGTCGGAGATATGTCGATACAAACTGAATACGCAAAACATCAACAAAATTTAGCGCGTTTTAAAGTTGATATCGCTTTTGTTTATAACTTCCACATTTATTAGAATTGTGCAACGAAACTTTGCACAGATTAGCGGAGTCATATTTTCTACTGAAGTACCAAGTTTCGGAAGTGCAGCTCTTGTACTGCCGGAGATATGTCGATACAAACTGAATACGCAAAACATCATCAAAATTTAGCGCGTTTTAAAGTTGATATCGCTTTTGTTTATAACTTCCACATTTATTCGAATTGTGCAACGAAACTTTGCAGACAGTCGCGGATAGGCCTTTTCTACTGAAGTACCAAGTTTCAGAAGTGCAGCTCTTGTACTGTCGGAGATATGTCCATACAAACTGAATACGCAAAACATCAACAAAATTTAGCGCGTTTTAAAGTTGATATCGCTTTTGTTTATAACTTCCACATTTATTAGAATTGTGCAACGAAACTTTGCACAGATTAGCGGAGTCATATTCTCTACTGAAGTACCAAGTTTCGGAAGTGCAGCTCTTGTACTGCCGGAGATATGTCGATACAAACTGAATACGCAAAACATCATCAAAATTTAGCGCGTTTTAAAGTTGATATCGCTTTTGTTTATAACTTCACCATTTATTCGAATTGTGCAACGAAACTTTGCAGACAGTCGCGGATAGGCCTTTTCTACTGAAGTACCAAGTTTCAGAAGTGCAGCTTTTGTACTGGCGGAGATATGTCGATACAAACTGAATACGCAAACTATCAACAAAATTTAGTGCGATTTAAAGTGGATATCGCTTTTGTTTATAACTTCTACATTCTTTAGAATTGTGCAACGAAACTTTGCAGAGATAAGCGGAGTCACATGTTCTACTGAAGTACCAAGTTTCAGAAGTGCAGCTCTTGTACTGTCGGAGATATGTCGATACAAACTGAATACGCAAAACATCAACAAAATTTAGCGCGTTTTTAAGTTGATATCGCTTTTGTTTATAACTTCCACATTTATTCGAATTGTGCAACGAAACTTGGCACAGATTAGCGGAGTCACATTTTCTACTGAAGTACCAAGTTTCGGAAGTGCAGCTCTTGTACTGCCGGAGATATGTCGATACAAACTGAATACGCAAAACATCATCAAAATTTAGCGCGTTTTAAAGTTGATATCGCTTTTGTTTATAACTTCCACATTTATTCGAATTGTGCAACAAAACTTTGCAGACAGTCGCGGATAGGCCTTTTCTACTGAAGTACCAAGTTTCAGAAGTGCAGCTTTCGTACTGGCGGAGATATGTCGATACAAACTGAATACGCAAACTATCAACAAAATTTAGTGCGATTTAAAGTGGATATCGCTTTTGTTTATAACTTCCACATTCTTGAGAATTGTGCAACGAAACTTTGCAGAGATAAGCGGAGTCACATGTTCTACTGAAGTACCAAGTTTCAGAAGTGCAGCTCTTGTACTGTCGGAGATATGTCGATACAAACTGAATACGTAAAACATCAACAAAATTTAGCGCGTTTTAAAGTTGATATCGCTTTTGTTTATAACTTCCACATTTATTCGAATTGTGCAACGAAACTTTGCACAGATTAGCGGGGTCACATTTTCTACTGAAGTACCAAGTTTCGGAAGTGCAGCTCTTGTACTGCCGGAGATATGTCGATACAAACTGAATACGCAAAACATCATCAAAATTTTGCGCGTTTTAAAGTTGATATCGCTTTTGTTTATAACTTCCACATTTATTCGAATTGTGCAACAAAACTTTGCAGACAGTCGCGGATAGGCCTTTTCTACTGAAGTACCAAGTTTCAGAAGTGCAGCTCTTGTACTGTCGGAGATATGTCCATACAAACTGAATACGCAAAACATCAACAAAATTTAGCGCGTTTTAAAGTTGATATCGCTTTTGTTTATAACTTCCACATTTATTAGAATTGTGCAACGAAACTTTGCACAGATTAGCGGAGTCATATTCTCTACTGAAGTACCAAGTTTCGGAAGTGCAGCTCTTGTACTGCCGGAGATATGTCGATACAAACTGAATACGCAAAACATCATCAAAATTTAGCGCGTTTTAAAGTTGATATCGCTTTTGTTTATAACTTCCACATTTATTCGAATTGTGCAACAAAACTTTGCAGACAGTCGCGGATAGGCCTTTTCTACTGAAGTACCAAGTTTCAGAAGTGCAGCTTTCGTACTGGCGGAGATATGTCGATACAAACTGAATACGCAAACTATCAACAAAATTTAGTGCGATTTAAAATGGATATCGCTTTTGTTTATAACTTCCACATTCTTGAGAATTGTGCAACGAAACTTTGCAATAATAAGCGGAGTCACATGTTCTACTGAAGTACCAAGTTTCAGAAGTGCAGCTCTTGTACTGTCGGAGATATGTCGATACAAACTGAATACGCAAAACATCAACAAAATTTAGCGCGTTTTAAAGTTGATATCGCTTTTGTTTATAACTTCCACATTTATTCGAATTGTGCAACGAAACTTTGCACAGATTAGCGGAGTCACATTTTCTACTGAAGTACCAAGTTTCGGAAGTGCAGCTCTTGTACTGCCGGAGATATGTCGATACAAACTGAATACGCAAAACATCATCAAAATTTTGCGCGTTTTAAAGTTGATATCGCTTTTGTTTATAACTTCCACATTTATTCGAATTGTGCAACAAAACTTTGCAGACAGTCGCGGATAGGCCTTTTCTACTGAAGTACCAAGTTTCAGAAGTGCAGCTCTTGTACTGTCGGAGATATGTCCATACAAACTGAATACGCAAAACATCAACAAAATTTAGCGCGTTTTAAAGTTGATATCGCTTTTGTTTATAACTTCCACATTTATTAGAATTGTGCAACGAAACTTTGCACAGATTAGCGGAGTCATATTCTCTACTGAAGTACCAAGTTTCGGAAGTGCAGCTCTTGTACTGCCGGAGATATGTCGATACAAACTGAATACGCAAAACATCATCAAAATTTAGCGCGTTTTAAAGTTGATATCGCTTTTGTTTATAACTTCCACATTTATTCGAATTGTGCAACGAAACTTTGCAGACAGTCGCGGATAGGCCTTTTCTACTGAAGTACCAAGTTTCAGAAGTGCAGCTTTTGTACTGGCGGAGATATGTCGATACAAACTGAATACGCAAACTATCAACAAAATTTAGTGCGATTTAAAGTGGATATCGCTTTTGTTTATAACTTCTACATTCTTTAGAATTGTGCAACGAAACTTTGCAGAGATAAGCGGAGTCACATGTTCTACTGAAGTACCAAGTTTCAGAAGTGCAGCTCTTGTACTGTCGGAGATATGTCGATACAAACTGAATACGCAAAACATCAACAAAATTTAGCGCGTTTTTAAGTTGATATCGCTTTTGTTTATAACTTCCACATTTATTCGAATTGTGCAACGAAACTTTGCACAGATTAGCGGAGTCACATTTTCTACTGAAGTACCAAGTTTCGGAAGTGCAGCTCTTGTACTGCCGGAGATATGTCGATACAAACTGAATACGCAAAACATCATCAAAATTTTGCGCGTTTTAAAGTTAATATCGCTTTTGTTTATAACTTCCACATTTATTCGAATTGTGCAACAAAACTTTGCAGACAGTCGCGGATAGGCCTTTTCTACTGAAGTACCAAGTTTCAGAAGTGCAGCTTTTGTACTGGCGGAGATATGTCGATACAAACTGAATACGCAAACTATCAACAGAATTTAGTGCGATTTAAAGTGGATATCGCTTTTGTTTATAACTTCCACATTCTTTAGAATTGTGCAACGAAACTTTGCAGAGATAAGCGGAGTCACATGTTCTACTGAAGTACCAAGTTTCAGAAGTGCAGCTCTTGTACTGTCGGAGATATGTCGATACAAACTGAATACGCAAAACATCAACAACATTTAGCGCGTTTTAAAGTTGATATCGCTTTTGTTTATAACTTCCACATTTATTCGAATTGTGCAACGAAACTTTGCACAGATTAGCGGAGTCACATTTTCTACTGAAGTACCAAGTTTCGGAAGTGCAGCTCTTGTACTGCCGGAGATATGTCGATACAAACTGAATACGCAAAACATCATCAAAATTTAGCGCGTTTTAAAGTTGATATCGCTTTTGTTTATAACTTCCACATTTATTCGAATTGTGCAACAAAACTTTGCAGACAGTCGCGGATAGGCCTTTTCTACTGAAGTACCAAGTTTCAGAAGTGCAGCTTTCGTACTGGCGGAGATATGTCGATACAAACTGAATACGCAAACTATCAACAAAATTTAGTGCGATTTAAAGTGGATATCGCTTTTGTTTATAACTTCCACATTCTATAGAATTGTGCAACGAAACTTTGCAGAGATAAGCGGAGTTACATGTTCTACTGAAGTACCAAGTTTCAGAAGTGCAGCTCTTGTACTGTCGGAGATATGTCGATACAAACTGAATACGCAAACTATCAACAAAATTTAGCGCGTTTTAAAGTGGATATCGCTTTTGTTTATAACTTCCACATTCTTTAGAAGTGTGCAACGAAACTTTGCAGAGATAAGCGGAGTCACATGTTCTACTGAAGTACCAAGTTTCAGAAGTGCAGCTCTTGTACTGTCGGAGATATGTCGATACAAACTGAATACGCAAAACATCAACAAAATTTAGCGCGTTTTAAAGTTGATATCGCTTTTGTTTATAACTTCCACATTTATTAGAATTGTGCAACGAAACTTTGCACAGATTAGCGGAGTCATATTTTCTACTGAAGTACCAAGTTTCGGAAGTGCAGCTCTTGTACTGCCTGAGATATGTCGATACAAACTGAATACGCAAAACATCATCAAAATTTTGCGCGTTTTAAAGTTGATATCGCTTTTGTTTATAACTTCCACATTTATTCGAATTGTGCAACAAAACTTTGCAGACAGTCGCGGATAGGCCTTTTCTACTGAAGTACCAAGTTTCAGAAGTGCAGCTCTTGTACTGTCGGAGATATGTCCATACAAACTGAATACGCAAAACATCAACAAAATTTAGCGCGTTTTAAAGTTGATATCGCTTTTGTTTATAACTTCCACATTTATTAGAATTGTGCAACGAAACTTTGCACAGATTAGCGGAGTCATATTCTCTACTGAAGTACCAAGTTTCGGAAGTGCAGCTCTTGTACTGCCGGAGATATGTCGATACAAACTGAATACGCAAAACATCATCAAAATTTAGCGCGTTTTAAAGTTGATATCGCTTTTGTTTATAACTTCCACATTTATTCGAATTGTGCAACGAAACTTTGCAGACAGTCGCGGATAGGCCTTTTCTACTGAAGTACCAAGTTTCAGAAGTGCAGCTTTTGTACTGGCGGAGATATGTCGATACAAACTGAATACGCAAACTATCAACAAAATTTAGTGCGATTTAAAGTGGATATCGCTTTTGTTTATAACTTCTACATTCTTTAGAATTGTGCAACGAAACTTTGCAGAGATAAGCGGAGTCACATGTTCTACTGAAGTACCAAGTTTCAGAAGTGCAGCTCTTGTACTGTCGGAGATATGTCGATACAAACTAAATACGCAAAACATCAACAAAATTTAGCGCGTTTTTAAGTTGATATCGCTTTTGTTTATAACTTCCACATTTATTCGAATTGTGCAACGAAACTTTGCACAGATTAGCGGAGTCACATTTTCTACTGAAGTACCAAGTTTCGGAAGTGCAGCTCTTGTACTGCCGGAGATATGTCGATACAAACTGAATACGCAAAACATCATCAAAATTTAGCGCGTTTTAAAGTTGATATCGCTTTTGTTTATAACTTCCACATTTATTCGAATTGTGCAACAAAACTTTGCAGACAGTCGCGGATAGGCCTTTTCTACTGAAGTACCAAGTTTCAGAAGTGCAGCTTTTGTACTGGCGGAGATATGTCGATACAAACTGAATACGCAAACTATCAACAAAATTTAGTGCGATTTAAAGTGGATATCGCTTTTGTTTATAACTTCCACATTCTTGAGAATTGTGCAACGAAACTTTGCAGAGATAAGCGGAGTCACATGTTCTACTGAAGTACCAAGTTTCAGAAGTGCAGCTCTTGTACTGTCGGAGATATGTCGATACAAACTGAATACGCAAAACATCAACAAAATTTAGCGCGTTTTAAAGTTGATATCGCTTTTGTTTATAACTTCCACATTTATTCGAATTGTGCAACGAAACTTTGCACAGATTAGCGGAGTCACATTTTCTACTGAAGTACCAAGTTTCGGAAGTGCAGCTCTTGTACTGCCGGAGATATGTCCATACAAACTGAATACGCAAAACATCAACAAAATTTTGCGCGTTTTAAAGTTGATATCGCTTTTGTTTATAACTTCCACATTTATTCGAATTGTGCAACAAAACTTTGCAGACAGTCGCGGATAGGCCTTTTCTACTGAAGTACCAAGTTTCAGAAGTGCAGCTCTTGTACTGTCGGAGATATGTCCATACAAACTGAATACGCAAAACATCAACAAAATTTAGCGCGTTTTAAAGTTGATATCGCTTTTGTTTATAACTTCCACATTTATTAGAATTGTGCAACGAAACTTTGCACAGATTAGCGGAGTCATATTCTCTACTGAAGTACCAAGTTTCGGAAGTGCAGCTCTTGTACTGCCGGAGATATGTCGATACAAACTGAATACGCAAAACATCATCAAAATTTAGCGCGTTTTAAAGTTGATATCGCTTTTGTTTATAACTTCCACATTTATTCGAATTGTGCAACGAAACTTTGCACAGATTAGCGGAGTCACATTTTCTACTGAAGTACCAAGTTTCGGAAGTGCAGCTCTTGTACTGCCGGAGATATGTCGATACAAACTGAATACGCAAAACATCATCAAAATTTAGCGCGTTTTAAAGTTGATATCGCTTTTGTTTATAACTTCCACATTTATTCGAATTGTGCAACAAAACTTTGCAGACAGTCGCGGATAGGCCTTTTCTACTGAAGTACCAAGTTTCAGAAGTGCAGCTTTCGTACTGGCGGAGATATGTCGATACAAACTGAATACGCAAACTATCAACAAAATTTAGTGCGATTTAAAGTGGATATCGCTTTTGTTTATAACTTCCACATTCTTGAGAATTGTGCAACGAAACTTTGCAGAGATAAGCGGAGTCACATGTTCTACTGAAGTACCAAGTTTCAGAAGTGCAGCTCTTGTACTGTCGGAGATATGTCGATACAAACTGAATACGCAAAACATCAACAAAATTTAGCGCGTTTTAAAGTTGATATCGCTTTTGTTTATAACTTCCACATTTATTCGAATTGTGCAACGAAACTTTGCACAGATTAGCGGAGTCACATTTTCTACTGAAGTACCAAGTTTCGGAAGTGCAGCTCTTGTACTGCCGGAAATATGTCGATACAAACTGAATACGCAAAACATCATCAAAATTTAGCGCGTTTTAAAGTTGATATCGCTTTTGTTTATAACTTCCACATTTATTCGAATTGTGCAACAAAACTTTGCAGACAGTCGCGGATAGGCCTTTTCTACTGAGGTACCAAGTTTCAGAAGTGCAGCTTTCGTACTGGCGGAGATATGTCGATACAAACTGAATACGCAAACTATCAACAAAATTTAGTGCGATTTAAAGTGGATATCGCTTTTGTTTATAACTTCCACATTTATTCGAATTGTGCAACGAAACTTTGCAGAGATAAGCGGAGTCACATGTTCTACTGAAGTACCAAGTTTCAGAAGTGCAGCTCTTGTACTGTCGGAGATATGTCGATACAAACTGAATACGCAAACTATCAACAAAATTTAGCGCGTTTTAAAGTGGATATCGCTTTTGTTTATAACTTCCACATTCTTTAGAAGTGTGCAACGAAACTTTGCAGAGATAAGCGGAGTCACATGTTCTACTGAAGTACCAAGTTTCAGAAGTGCAGCTCTTGTACTGTCGGAGATATGTCGATACAAACTGAATACGCAAAACATCAACAAAATTTAGCGCGTTTTAAAGTTGATATCGCTTTTGTTTATAACTTCCACATTTATTAGAATTGTGCAACGAAACTTTGCACAGATTAGCGGAGTCATATTTTCTACTGAAGTACCAAGTTTCGGAAGTGCAGCTCTTGTACTGCCTGAGATATGTCGATACAAACTGAATACGCAAAACATCATCAAAATTTAGCGCGTTTTAAAGTTGATATCGCTTTTGTTTATAACTTCCACATTTATTCGAATTGTGCAACGAAACTTTGCAGACAGTCGCGGATAGGCCTTTTCTACTGAAGTACCAAGTTTCAGAAGTGCAGCTTTTGTACTGGCGGAGATATGTCGATACAAACTGAATACGCAAACTATCAACAAAATTTAGTGCGATTTAAAGTGGATATCGCTTTTGTTTATAACTTCCACATTCTTTAGAATTGTGCAACGAAACTTTGCAGAGATAAGCGGAGTCACATGTTCTACTGAAGTACCAAGTTTCAGAAGTGCAGCTCTTGTACTGTCGGAGATATGTCCATACAAACTGAATACGCAAAACATCAACAAAATTTAGCGCGTTTTAAAGTTGATATCGCTTTTGTTTATAACTTCCACATTTATTAGAATTGTGCAACGAAACTTTGCACAGATTAGCGGAGTCATATTCTCTACTGAAGTACCAAGTTTCGGAAGTGCAGCTCTTGTACTGCCGGAGATATGTCGATACAAACTGAATACGCAAAACATCATCAAAATTTAGCGCGTTTTAAAGTTGATATCGCTTTTGTTTATAACTTCCACATTTATTCGAATTGTGCAACGAAACTTTGCACAGATTAGCGGAGTCACATTTTCTACTGAAGTACCAAGTTTCGGAAGTGCAGCTCTTGTACTGCCGGAGATATGTCGATACAAACTGAATACGCAAAACATCATCAAAATTTAGCGCGTTTTAAAGTTGATATCGCTTTTGTTTATAACTTCCACATTTATTCGAATTGTGCAACAAAACTTTGCAGACAGTCGCGGATAGGCCTTTTCTACTGAAGTACCAAGTTTCAGAAGTGCAGCTTTCGTACTGGCGGAGATATGTCGATACAAACTGAATACGCAAACTATCAACAAAATTTAGTGCGATTTAAAGTGGATATCGCTTTTGTTTATAACTTCCACATTCTTGAGAATTGTGCAACGAAACTTTGCAGAGATAAGCGGAGTCACATGTTCTACTGAAGTACCAAGTTTCAGAAGTGCAGCTCTTGTACTGTCGGAGATATGTCGATACAAACTGAATACGCAAAACATCAACAAAATTTAGCGCGTTTTAAAGTTGATATCGCTTTTGTTTATAACTTCCACATTTATTCGAATTGTGCAACGAAACTTTGCACAGATTAGCGGAGTCACATTTTCTACTGAAGTACCAAGTTTCGGAAGTGCAGCTCTTGTACTGCCGGAAATATGTCGATACAAACTGAATACGCAAAACATCATCAAAATTTAGCGCGTTTTAAAGTTGATATCGCTTTTGTTTATAACTTCCACATTTATTCGAATTGTGCAACAAAACTTTGCAGACAGTCGCGGATAGGCCTTTTCTACTGAGGTACCAAGTTTCAGAAGTGCAGCTTTCGTACTGGCGGAGATATGTCGATACAAACTGAATACGCAAACTATCAACAAAATTTAGTGCGATTTAAAGTGGATATCGCTTTTGTTTATAACTTCCACATTCTTGAGAATTGTGCAACGAAACTTTGCAGAGATAAGCGGAGTCACATGTTCTACTGAAGTACCAAGTTTCAGAAGTGCAGCTCTTGTACTGTCGGAGATATGTCGATACAAACTGAATACGCAAACTATCAACAAAATTTAGCGCGTTTTAAAGTGGATATCGCTTTTGTTTATAACTTCCACATTCTTTAGAAGTGTGCAACGAAACTTTGCAGAGATAAGCGGAGTCACATGTTCTACTGAAGTACCAAGTTTCAGAAGTGCAGCTCTTGTACTGTCGGAGATATGTCGATACAAACTGAATACGCAAAACATCAACAAAATTTAGCGCGTTTTAAAGTTGATATCGCTTTTGTTTATAACTTCCACATTTATTAGAATTGTGCAACGAAACTTTGCACAGATTAGCGGAGTCATATTTTCTACTGAAGTACCAAGTTTCGGAAGTGCAGCTCTTGTACTGCCTGAGATATGTCGATACAAACTGAATACGCAAAACATCATCAAAATTTAGCGCGTTTTAAAGTTGATATCGCTTTTGTTTATAACTTCCACATTTATTCGAATTGTGCAACGAAACTTTGCAGACAGTCGCGGATAGGCCTTTTCTACTGAAGTACCAAGTTTCAGAAGTGCAGCTTTTGTACTGGCGGAGATATGTCGATACAAACTGAATACGCAAACTATCAACAAAATTTAGTGCGATTTAAAGTGGATATCGCTTTTGTTTATAACTTCCACATTCTTTAGAATTGTGCAACGAAACTTTGCAGAGATAAGCGGAGTCACATGTTCTACTGAAGTACCAAGTTTCAGAAGTGCAGCTCTTGTACTGTCGGAGATATGTCGATACAAACTGAATACGCAAAACATCAACAAAATTTAGCGCGTTTTTAAGTTGATATCGCTTTTGTTTATAACTTCCACATTTATTCGAATTGTGCAACGAAACTTTGCACAAATTAGCGGAGTCACATTTTCTACTGAAGTACCAAGTTTCGGAAGTGCAGCTTTTGTACTGTTGGAGATATGTCGATACAAACTGAATACGCAAAACATCATCAAAATTTAGCGCGTTTTAAAGTTGATATCGCTTTTGTTTATAACTTCCACATTTATTCGAATTGTGCAACAAAACTTTTCAGACAGTCGCGGATAGGCCTTTTCTACTGAAGTACCAAGTTTCAGAAGTGCAGCTTTTGTACTGGCGGAGATATGTCGATACAAACTGAATACGCAAACTATCAACAAAATTGAGTGCGATTTAAAGTGGATATCGCTTTTGTTTATAACTTCCACATTCTTGAGAATTGTGCAACGAAACTTTGCAGAGATAAGCGGAGTCACATGTTCTACTGAAGTACCAAGTTTCAGAAGTGCAGCTCTTGTACTGTCGGAGATATGTCGATACAAACTGAATACGCAAACTATCAACAAAATTTAGTGCGATTTAAAGTGGATATCGCTTTTGTTTATAACTTCCACATTCTTTAGAAGTGTGCAACGAAACTTTGCAGAGATAAGCGGAGTCACATGTTCTACTGAAGTACCAAGTTTCAGAAGTGCAGCTCTTGTACTGTCGGAGATATGTCGATACAAACTGAATACGCAAAACATCATCAAAATTTAGCGCGTTTTAAAGTTGATATCGCTTTTGTTTATAACTTCCACATTTATTCGAATTGTGCAACAAAACTTTGCAGACAGTCGCGGATAGGCCTTTTCTACTGAAGTACCAAGTTTCAGAAGTGCAGCTTTCGTACTGGCGGAGATATGTCGATACAAACTGAATACGCAAACTATCAACAAAATTTAGTGCGATTTAAAGTGGATATCGCTTTTGTTTATAACTTCCACATTCTTGAGAATTGTGCAACGAAACTTTGCAGAGATAAGCGGAGTCACATGTTCTACTTAAGTACCAAGTTTCAGAAGTGCAGCTCTTGTACTGTCGGAGATATGTCGATACAAACTGAATACGCAAACTATCAACAAAATTTAGCGCGTTTTAAAGTGGATATCGCTTTTGTTTATAACTTCCACATTCTTTAGAAGTGTGCAACGAAACTTTGCAGAGATAAGCGGAGTCACATGTTCTACTGAAGTACCAAGTTTCAGAAGTGCAGCTCTTGTACTGTCGGAGATATGTCGATACAAACTGAATACGCAAAACATCAACAAAATTTAGCGCGTTTTAAAGTTGATATCGCTTTTGTTTATAACTTCCACATTTATTAGAATTGTGCAACGAAACTTTGCACAGATTAGCGGAGTCATATTTTCTACTGAAGTACCAAGTTTCGGAAGTGCAGCTCTTGTACTGCCTGAGATATGTCGATACAAACTGAATACGCAAAACATCATCAAAATTTAGCGCGTTTTAAAGTTGATATCGCTTTTGTTTATAACTTCCACATTTATTCGAATTGTGCAACGAAATTTTGCAGACAGTCGCGGATAGGCCTTTTCTACTGAAGTACCAAGTTTCAGAAGTGCAGCTTTTGTACTGGCGGAGATATGTCGATACAAACTGAATACGCAAACTATCAACAAAATTTAGTGCGATTTAAAGTGGATATCGCTTTTGTTTATAACTTCCACATTCTTTAGAATTGTGCAACGAAACTTTGCAGAGATAAGCGGAGTCACATGTTCTACTGAAGTACCAAGTTTCAGAAGTGCAGCTCTTGTACTGTCGGAGATATGTCGATACAAACTGAATACGCAAAACATCAACAAAATTTAGCGCGTTTTTAAGTTGATATCGCTTTTGTTTATAACTTCCACATTTATTCGAATTGTGCAACGAAACTTTGCACAAATTAGCGGAGTTACATTTTCTACTGAAGTACAAAGTTTCGGAAGTGCAGCTCTTGTACTGCCGGAGATATGTCGATACAAACTGAATACGCAAAACATCATCAAAATTTAGCGCGTTTTAAAGTTGATATCGCTTTTGTTTATAACTTCCACATTTATTCGAATTGTGCAACGAAACTTTGCAGACAGTCGCGGATAGGCCTTTTCTACTGAAGTACCAAGTTTCAGAAGTGCAGCTTTCGTACTGGCGGAGATATGTCGATACAAACTGAATACGCAAACTATCAACAAAATTTAGTGCGATTTAAAGTGGATATCGCTTTTGTTTATAACTTCCACATTCTTGAGAATTGTGCAACGAAACTTTGCAGAGATAAGCGGAGTCACATGTTCTACTGAAGTACCAAGTTTCAGAAGTGCAGCTCTTGTACTGTCGGAGATATGTCGATACAAACTGAATACGCAAAACATCAACAAAATTTAGCGCGTTTTAAAGTTGATATCGCTTTTGTTTATAACTTCCACATTTATTCGAATTGTGCAACGAAACTTTGCACAGATTAGCGGAGTCACATTTTCTACTGAAGTACCAAGTTTCGGAAGTGCAGCTCTTGTACTGCCGGAGATATGTCGATACAAACTGAATACGCAAAACATCATCAAAATTTTTCGCGTTTTAAAGTTGATATCGCTTTTGTTTATAACTTCCACATTTATTCGAATTGTGCAACAAAACTTTGCAGACAGTCGCGGATAGGCCTTTTCTACTGAAGTACCAAGTTTCAGAAGTGCAGCTCTTGTACTGTCGGAGATATGTCCATACAAACTGAATACGCAAAACATCAACAAAATTTAGCGCGTTTTAAAGTTGATATCGCTTTTGTTTATAACTTCCACATTTATTAGAATTGTGCAACGAAACTTTGCACAGATTAGCGGAGTCATATTCTCTACTGAAGTACCAAGTTTCGGAAGTGCAGCTCTTGTACTGCCGGAGATATGTCGATACAAACTGAATACGCAAAACATCATCAAAATTTAGCGCGTTTTAAAGTTGATATCGCTTTTGTTTATAACTTCCACATTTATTCGAATTGTGCAACGAAACTTTGCAGACAGTCGCGGATAGGCCTTTTCTACTGAAGTACCAAGTTTCAGAAGTGCAGCTTTTGTACTGGCGGAGATATGTCGATACAAACTGAATACGCAAACTATCAACAAAATTTAGTGCGATTTAAAGTGGATATCGCTTTTGTTTATAACTTCTACATTCTTTAGAATTGTGCAACGAAACTTTGCAGAGATAAGCGGAGTCACATGTTCTACTGAAGTACCAAGTTTCAGAAGTGCAGCTCTTGTACTGTCGGAGATATGTCGATACAAACTGAATACGCAAAACATCAACAAAATTTAGCGCGTTTTAAAGTTGATATCGCTTTTGTTTATAACTTCCACATTTATTAGAATTGTGCAACGAAACTTTGCACAGATAAGCGGAGTCATATTCTCTACTGAAGTACCAAGTTTCGGAAGTGCAGCTCTTGTACTGCCGGAGATATGTCGATACAAACTGAATACGCAAAACATCATCAAAATTTAGCGCGTTTTAAAGTTGATATCGCTTTTGTTTATAACTTCCACATTTATTCGAATTGTGCAACGAAACTTTGCAGACAGTCGCGGATAGGCCTTTTCTACTGAAGTACCAAGTTTCAGAAGTGCAGCTTTTGTACTGGCGGAGATATGTCGATACAAACTGAATACGCAAACTATCAACAAAATTTAGTGCGATTTAAAGTGGATATCGCTTTTGTTTATAACTTCCACATTCTTTAGAATTGTGCAACGAAACTTTGCAGAGATAAGCGGAGTCACATGTTCTACTGAAGTACCAAGTTTCAGAAGTGCAGCTCTTGTACTGTCGGAGATATGTCGATACAAACTGAATACGCAAAACATCAACAAAATTTAGCGCGTTTTAAAGTTGATATCGCTTTTGTTTATAACTTCCACATTTATTCGAATTGTGCAACAAAACTTTGCAGACAGTCGCGGATAGGCCTTTTCTACTGAAGTACCAAGTTTCAGAAGTGCAGCTTTCGTACTGGCGGAGATATGTCGATACAAACTGAATACGCAAACTATCAACAAAATTTAGTGCGATTTAAAGTGGATATCGCTTTTGTTTATAACTTCCACATTCTTGAGAATTGTGCAACGAAACTTTGCAGAGATAAGCGGAGTCACATGTTCTACTGAAGTACCAAGTTTCAGAAGTGCAGCTCTTGTACTGTCGGAGATATGTCGATACAAACTGAATACGCAAAACATCAACAAAATTTAGCGCGTTTTAAAGTTGATATCGCTTTTGTTTATAACTTCCACATTTATTCGAATTGTGCAACGAAACTTTGCACAGATTAGCGGAGTCACATTTTCTACTGAAGTACCAAGTTTCGGAAGTGCAGCTCTTGTACTGCCGGAGATATGTCGATACAAACTGAATACGCAAAACATCATCAAAATTTTGCGCGTTTTAAAGTTGATATCGCTTTTGTTTATAACTTCCACATTTAGTCGAATTGTGCAACAAAACTTTGCAGACAGTCGCGGATAGGCCTTTTCTACTGAAGTACCAAGTTTCAGAAGTGCAGCTCTTGTACTGTCGGAGATATGTCCATACAAACTGAATACGCAAAACATCAACAAAATTTAGCGCGTTTTAAAGTTGATATCGCTTTTGTTTATAACTTCCACATTTATTAGAATTGTGCAACGAAACTTTGCACAGATTAGCGGAGTCATATTCTCTACTGAAGTACCAAGTTTCGGAAGTGCAGCTCTTGTACTGCCGGAGATATGTCGATACAAACTGAATACGCAAAACATCATCAAAATTTAGCGCGTTTTAAAGTTGATATCGCTTTTGTTTATAACTTCCACATTTATTCGAATTGTGCAACGAAACTTTGCAGACAGTCGCGGATAGGCCTTTTCTACTGAAGTACCAAGTTTCAGAAGTGCAGCTTTTGTACTGGCGGAGATATGTCGATACAAACTGAATACGCAAACTATCAACAAAATTTAGTTCGATTTAAAGTGGATATCGCTTTTGTTTATAACTTCTACATTCTTTAGAATTGTGCAACGAAACTTTGCAGAGATAAGCGGAGTCACATGTTCTACTGAAGTACCAAGTTTCAGAAGTGCAGCTCTTGTACTGTCGGAGATATGTCGATACAAACTGAATACGCAAAACATCAACAAAATTTAGCGCGTTTTAAAGTTGATATCGCTTTTGTTTATAACTTCCACATTTATTAGAATTGTGCAACGAAACTTTGCACAGATAAGCGGAGTCATATTCTCTACTGAAGTACCAAGTTTCGGAAGTGCAGCTCTTGTACTGCCGGAGATATGTCGATACAAACTGAATACGCAAAACATCATCAAAATTTAGCGCGTTTTAAAGTTGATATCGCTTTTGTTTATAACTTCCACATTTATTCGAATTGTGCAACGAAACTTTGCAGACAGTCGCGGATAGGCCTTTTCTACTGAAGTACCAAGTTTCAGAAGTGCAGCTTTTGTACTGGCGGAGATATGTCGATACAAACTGAATACGCAAACTATCAACAAAATTTAGTGCGATTTAAAGTGGATATCGCTTTTGTTTATAACTTCTACATTCTTTAGAATTGTGCAACGAAACTTTGCAGAGATAAGCGGAGTCACATGTTCTACTGAAGTACCATGTTTCAGAAGTGCAGCTCTTGTACTGTCGGAGATATGTCGATACAAACTGAATACGCAAAACATCAACAAAATTTAGCGCGTTTTTAAGTTGATATCGCTTTTGTTTATAACTTCCACATTTATTCGAATTGTGCAACGAAACTTTGCACAGATTAGCGGAGTCACATTTTCTACTGAAGTACCAAGTTTCGGAAGTGCAGCTCTTGTACTGCCGGAGATATGTCGATACAAACTGAATACGCAAAACATCATCAAAATTTAGCGCGTTTTAAAGTTGATATCGCTTTTGTTTATAACTTCCACATTTATTCGAATTGTGCAACAAAACTTTGCAGACAGTCGCGGATAGGCCTTTTCTACTGAAGTACCAAGTTTCAGAAGTGCAGCTTTCGTACTGGCGGAGATATGTCGATACAAACTGAATACGCAAACTATCAACAAAATTTAGTGCGATTTAAAGTGGATATCGCTTTTGTTTATAACTTCCACATTCTTGAGAATTGTGCAACGAAACTTTGCAGAGATAAGCGGAGTCACATGTTCTACTGAAGTACCAAGTTTCAGAAGTGCAGCTCTTGTACTGTCGGAGATATGTCGATACAAACTGAATACGCAAAACATCAACAAAATTTAGCGCGTTTTAAAGTTGATATCGCTTTTGTTTATAACTTCCACATTTATTCGAATTGTGCAACGAAACTTTGCACAGATTAGCGGAGTCACATTTTCTACTGAAGTACCAAGTTTCGGAAGTGCAGCTCTTGTACTGCCGGAGATATGTCGATACAAACTGAATACGCAAAACATCATCAAAATTTTGCGCGTTTTAAAGTTGATATCGCTTTTGTTTATAACTTCCACATTTAGTCGAATTGTGCAACAAAACTTTGCAGACAGTCGCGGATAGGCCTTTTCTACTGAAGTACCAAGTTTCAGAAGTGCAGCTCTTGTACTGTCGGAGATATGTCCATACAAACTGAATACGCAAAACATCAACAAAATTTAGCGCGTTTTAAAGTTGATATCGCTTTTGTTTATAACTTCCACATTTATTAGAATTGTGCAACGAAACTTTGCACAGATTAGCGGAGTCATATTCTCTACTGAAGTACCAAGTTTCGGAAGTGCAGCTCTTGTACTGCCGGAGATATGTCGATACAAACTGAATACGCAAAACATCATCAAAATTTAGCGCGTTTTAAAGTTGATATCGCTTTTGTTTATAACTTCTACATTTATTCGAATTGTGCAACGAAACTTTGCACAGATTAGCGGAGTCACATTTTCTACTGAAGTACCAAGTTTCGGAAGTGCAGCTCTTGTACTGCCGGAGATATGTCGATACAAACTGAATACGCAAAACATCATCAAAATTTAGCGCGTTTTAAAGTTGATATCGCTTTTGTTTATAACTTCCACATTTATTCGAATTGTGCAACAAAACTTTGCAGACAGTCGCGGATAGGCCTTTTCTACTGAAGTACCAAGTTTCAGAAGTGCAGCTTTCGTACTGGCGGAGATATGTCGATACAAACTGAATACGCAAACTATCAACAAAATTTAGTGCGATTTAAAGTGGATATCGCTTTTGTTTATAACTTCCACATTCTTGAGAATTGTGCAACGAAACTTTGCAGAGATAAGCGGAGTCACATGTTCTACTGAAGTACCAAGTTTCAGAAGTGCAGCTCTTGTACTGTCGGAGATATGTCGATACAAACTGAATACGCAAAACATCAACAAAATTTAGCGCGTTTTAAAGTTGATATCGCTTTTGTTTATAACTTCCACATTTATTCGAATTGTGCAACGAAACTTTGCACAGATTAGCGGAGTCACATTTTCTACTGAAGTACCAAGTTTCAGAAGTGCAGCTTTCGTACTGCCGGAGATATGTCGATACAAACTGAATACGCAAAACATCATCAAAATTTTGCGCGTTTTAAAGTTGATATCGCTTTTGTTTATAACTTCCACATTTATTCGAATTGTGCAACAAAACTTTGCAGACAGTCGCGGATAGGCCTTTTCTACTGAAGTACCAAGTTTCAGAAGTGCAGCTCTTGTACTGTCGGAGATATGTCGATACAAACTGAATACGCAAAACATCAACAAAATTTAGCGCGTTTTTAAGTTGATATCGCTTTTGTTTATAACTTCCACATTTATTCGAATTGTGCAACGAAACTTTGCACAGATTAGCGGAGTCACATTTTCTACTGAAGTACCAAGTTTCGGAAGTGCAGCTCTTGTACTGCCGGAGATATGTCGATACAAACTGAATACGCAAAACATCATCAAAATTTAGCGCGTTTTAAAGTTGATATCGCTTTTGTTTATAACTTCCACATTTATTCGAATTGTGCAACAAAACTTTGCAGACAGTCGCGGATAGGCCTTTTCTACTGAAGTACCAAGTTTCAGAAGTGCAGCTTTCGTACTGGCGGAGATATGTCGATACAAACTGAATACGCAAACTATCAACAAAATTTAGTGCGATTTAAAGTTGATATCGCTTTTGTTTATAACTTCCACATTCTTGAGAATTGTGCAACGAAACTTTGCAGAGATAAGCGGAGTCACATGTTCTACTGAAGTACCAAGTTTCAGAAGTGCAGCTCTTGTACTGTCGGAGATATGTCGATACAAACTGAATACGCAAAACATCAACAAAATTTAGCGCGTTTTAAAGTTGATATCGCTTTTGTTTATAACTTCCACATTTATTCGAATTGTGCAACGAAACTTTGCACAGATTAGCGGAGTCACATTTTCTACTGAAGTACCAAGTTTCGGAAGTGCAGCTCTTGTACTGCCGGAGATATGTCGATACAAACTGAATACGCAAAACATCATCAAAATTTTGCGCGTTTTAAAGTTGATATCGCTTTTGTTTATAACTTCCACATTTAGTCGAATTGTGCAACAAAACTTTGCAGACAGTCGCGGATAGGCCTTTTCTACTGAAGTACCAAGTTTCAGAAGTGCAGCTCTTGTACTGTCGGAGATATGTCCATACAAACTGAATACGCAAAACATCAACAAAATTTAGCGCGTTTTAAAGTTGATATCGCTTTTGTTTATAACTTCCACATTTATTAGAATTGTGCAACGAAACTTTGCACAGATAAGCGGAGTCATATTCTCTACTGAAGTACCAAGTTTCGGAAGTGCAGCTCTTGTACTGCCGGAGATATGTCGATACAAACTGAATACGCAAAACATCATCAAAATTTAGCGCGTTTTAAAGTTGATATCGCTTTTGTTTATAACTTCCACATTTATTCGAATTGTGCAACGAAACTTTGCACAGATTAGCGGAGTCACATTTTCTACTGAAGTACCAAGTTTCGGAAGTGCAGCTCTTGTACTGCCGGAGATATGTCGATACAAACTGAATACGCAAAACATCATCAAAATTTAGCGCGTTTTAAAGTTGATATCGCTTTTGTTTATAACTTCCACATTTATTCGAATTGTGCAACAAAACTTTGCAGACAGTCGCGGATAGGCCTTTTCTACTGAAGTACCAAGTTTCAGAAGTGCAGCTTTCGTACTGGCGGAGATATGTCGATACAAACTGAATACGCAAACTATCAACAAAATTTAGTGCGATTTAAAGTGGATATCGCTTTTGTTTATAACTTCCACATTCTTGAGAATTGTGCAACGAAACTTTGCAGAGATAAGCGGAGTCACATGTTCTACTGAAGTACCAAGTTTCAGAAGTGCAGCTCTTGTACTGTCGGAGATATGTCGATACAAACTGAATACGCAAAACATCAACAAAATTTAGCGCGTTTTAAAGTTGATATCGCTTTTGTTTATAACTTCCACATTTATTCGAATTGTGCAACGAAACTTTGCACAGATTAGCGGAGTCACATTTTCTACTAAAGTACCAAGTTTCAGAAGTGCAGCTTTCGTACTGCCGGAGATATGTCGATACAAACTGAATACGCAAAACATCATCAAAATTTTGCGCGTTTTAAAGTTGATATCGCTTTTGTTTATAACTTCCACATTTATTCGAATTGTGCAACAAAACTTTGCAGACAGTCGCGGATAGGCCTTTTCTACTGAAGTACCAAGTTTCAGAAGTGCAGCTCTTGTACTGTCGGAGATATGTCGATACAAACTGAATACGCAAAACATCAACAAAATTTTGCGCGTTTTTAAGTTGATATCGCTTTTGTTTATAACTTCCACATTTATTCGAATTGTGCAACGAAACTTTGCACAGATTAGCGGAGTCACATTTTCTACTGAAGTACCAAGTTTCGGAAGTGCAGCTCTTGTACTGCCGGAGATATGTCGATACAAACTGAATACGCAAAACATCATCAAAATTTAGCGCGTTTTAAAGTTGATATCGCTTTTGTTTATAACTTCCACATTTATTCGAATTGTGCAACAAAACTTTGCAGACAGTCGCGGATAGGCCTTTTCTACTGAAGTACCAAGTTTCAGAAGTGCAGCTTTCGTACTGGCGGAGATATGTCGATACAAACTGAATACGCAAACTATCAACAAAATTTAGTGCGATTTAAAGTGGATATCGCTTTTGTTTATAACTTCCACATTCTTGAGAATTGTGCAACGAAACTTTGCAGAGATAAGCGGAGTCACATGTTCTACTGAAGTACCAAGTTTCAGAAGTGCAGCTCTTGTACTGTCGGAGATATGTCGATACAAACTGAATACGCAAAACATCAACAAAATTTAGCGCGTTTTAAAGTTGATATCGCTTTTGTTTATAACTTCCACATTTATTCGAATTGTGCAACGAAACTTTGCACAGATTAGCGGAGTCACATTTTCTACTGAAGTACCAAGTTTCGGAAGTGCAGCTCTTGTACTGCCGGAGATATGTCGATACAAACTGAATACGCAAAACATCATCAAAATTTTGCGCGTTTTAAAGTTGATATCGCTTTTGTTTATAACTTCCACATTTATTCGAATTGTGCAACAAAACTTTGCAGACAGTCGCGGATAGGCCTTTTCTACTGAAGTACCAAGTTTCAGAAGTGCAGCTCTTGTACTGTCGGAGATATGTCCATACAAACTGAATACGCAAAACATCAACAAAATTTAGCGCGTTTTAAAGTTGATATCGCTTTTGTTTATAACTTCCACATTTATTAGAATTGTGCAACGAAACTTTGCACAGATTAGCGGAGTCATATTCTCTACTGACGTACCAAGTTTCGGAAGTGCAGCTCTTGTACTGCCGGAGATATGTCGATACAAACTGAATACGCAAAACATCATCAAAATTTAGCGCGTTTTAAAGTTGATATCGCTTTTGTTTATAACTTCCACATTTATTCGAATTGTGCAACGAAACTTTGCACAGATTAGCGGAGTCACATTTTCTACTGAAGTACCAAGTTTCGGAAGTGCAGCTCTTGTACTGCCGGAGATATGTCGATACAAACTGAATACGCAAAACATCATCAAAATTTAGCGCGTTTTAAAGTTGATATCGCTTTTGTTTATAACTTCCACATTTATTCGAATTGTGCAACAAAACTTTGCAGACAGTCGCGGATAGGCCTTTTCTACTGAAGTACCAAGTTTCAGAAGTGCAGCTTTCGTACTGGCGGAGATATGTCGATACAAACTGAATACGCAAACTATCAACAAAATTTAGTGCGATTTAAAGTGGATATCGCTTTTGTTTATAACTTCCACATTCTTGAGAATTGTGCAACGAAACTTTGCAGAGATAAGCGGAGTCACATGTTCTACTGAAGTACCAAGTTTCAGAAGTGCAGCTCTTGTACTGTCGGAGATATGTCGATACAAACTGAATACGCAAAACATCAACAAAATTTAGCGCGTTTTAAAGTTGATATCGCTTTTGTTTATAACTTCCACATTTATTCGAATTGTGCAACGAAACTTTGCACAGATTAGCGGAGTCACATTTTCTACTGAAGTACCAAGTTTCAGAAGTGCAGCTTTCGTACTGCCGGAGATATGTCGATACAAACTGAATACGCAAAACATCATCAAAATTTTGCGCGTTTTAAAGTTGATATCGCTTTTGTTTATAACTTCCACATTTATTCGAATTGTGCAACAAAACTTTGCAGACAGTCGCGGATAGGCCTTTTCTACTGAAGTACCAAGTTTCAGAAGTGCAGCTCTTGTACTGTCGGAGATATGTCCATACAAACTGAATACGCAAAACATCAACAAAATTTAGCGCGTTTTAAAGTTGATATCGCTTTTGTTTATAACTTCCACATTTATTAGAATTGTGCAACGAAACTTTGCACAGATTAGCGGAGTCATATTCTCTACTGAAGTACCAAGTTTCGGAAGTGCAGCTCTTGTACTGCCGGAGATATGTCGATACAAACTGAATACGCAAAACATCATCAAAATTTAGCGCGTTTTAAAGTTGATATCGCTTTTGTTTATAACTTCCACATTTATTCGAATTGTGCAACGAAACTTTGCACAGATTAGCGGAGTCACATTTTCTACTGAAGTACCAAGTTTCGGAAGTGCAGCTCTTGTACTGCCGGAGATATGTCGATACAAACTGAATACGCAAAACATCATCAAAATTTAGCGCGTTTTAAAGTTGATATCGCTTTTGTTTATAACTTCCACATTTATTCGAATTGTGCAACAAAACTTTGCAGACAGTCGCGGATAGGCCTTTTCTACTGAAGTACCAAGTTTCAGAAGTGCAGCTTTCGTACTGGCGGAGATATGTCGATACAAACTGAATACGCAAACTATCAACAAAATTTAGTGCGATTTAAAGTGGATATCGCTTTTGTTTATAACTTCCACATTCTTGAGAATTGTGCAACGAAACTTTGCAAAGATAAGCGGAGTCACATGTTCTACTGAAGTACCAAGTTTCAGAAGTGCAGCTCTTGTACTGTCGGAGATATGTCGATACAAACTGAATACGCAAAACATCAACAAAATTTAGCGCGTTTTAAAGTTGATATCGCTTTTGTTTATAACTTCCACATTTATTCGAATTGTGCAACGAAACTTTGCACAGATTAGCGGAGTCACATTTTCTACTGAAGTACCAAGTTTCGGAAGTGCAGCTCTTGTACTGCCGGAGATATGTCGATACAAACTGAATACGCAAAACATCATCAAAATTTTGCGCGTTTTAAAGTTGATATCGCTTTTGTTTATAACTTCCACATTTATTCGAATTGTGCAACAAAACTTTGCAGACAGTCGCGGATAGGCCTTTTCTACTGAAGTACCAAGTTTCAGAAGTGCAGCTCTTGTACTGTCGGAGATATGTCTATACAAACTGAATACGCAAAACATCAACAAAATTTAGCGCGTTTTAAAGTTGATATCGCTTTTGTTTATAACTTCCACATTTATTAGAATTGTGCAACGAAACTTTGCACAGATTAGCGGAGTCATATTCTCTACTGAAGTACCAAGTTTCGGAAGTGCAGCTCTTGTACTGCCGGAGATATGTCGATACAAACTGAATACGCAAAACATCATCAACATTTAGCGCGTTTTAAAGTTGATATCGCTTTTGTTTATAACTTCCACATTTATTCGAATTGTGCAACGAAACTTTGCACAGATAAGCGGAGTCACATTTTCTACTGAAGTACCAAGTTTCGGAAGTGCAGCTCTTGTACTGCCGGAGATATGTCGATACAAACTGAATACGCAAAACATCATCAAAATTTAGCGCGTTTTAAAGTTGATATCGCTTTTGTTTATAACTTCCACATTTATTCGAATTTTGCAACAAAACTTTGCAGACAGTCGCGGATAGGCCTTTTCTACTGAAGTACCAAGTTTCAGAAGTGCAGCTATCGTACTGGCGGTGATATGTCGATACAAACTGAATACGCAAACTATCAACAAAATTTAGTGCGATTTAAAGTGGATATCGCTTTTGTTTATAACTTCCACATTCTTGAGAATTGTGCAACGTAACTTTGCAGAGATAAGCGGAGTCACATGTTCTACTGAAGTACCAAGTTTCAGAAGTGCAGCTCTTGTACTGTCGGAGATATGTCGATACAAACTGAATACGCAAAACATCAACAAAATTTAGCGCGTTTTAAAGTTGATATCGCTTTTGTTTATAACTTCCACATTTATTCGAATTGTGCAACGAAACTTTGCACAGATTAGCGGAGTCACATTTTCTACTGAAGTACCAAGTTTCGGAAGTGCAGCTCTTGTACTGCCGGAGATATGTCGATAGGAACTGAATACGCAAAACATCATCAAAATTTTGCGCGTTTTAAAGTTGATATCGCTTTTGTTTATAACTTCCACATTTATTCGAATTGTGCAACAAAACTTTGCAGACAGTCGCGGATAGGCCTTTTCTACTGAAGTACCAAGTTTCAGAAGTGCAGCTCTTGTACTGTCGGAGATATGTCCATACAAACTGAATACGCAAAACATCAACAAAATTTAGCGCGTTTTAAAGTTGATATCGCTTTTGTTTATAACTTCCACATTTATTAGAATTGTGCAACGAAACTTTGCACAGATTAGCGGAGTCATATTCTCTACTGAAGTACCAAGTTTCGGAAGTGCAGCTCTTGTACTGCCGGAGATATGTCGATACAAACTGAATACGCAAAACATCATCAAAATTTAGCGCGTTTTAAAGTTGATATCGCTTTTGTTTATAACTTCCACATTTATTCGAATTGTGCAACGAAACTTTGCAGACAGTCGCGGATAGGCCTTTTCTACTGAAGTACCAAGTTTCAGAAGTGCAGCTTTTGTACTGGCGGAGATATGTCGATACAAACTGAATACGCAAACTATCAACAAAATTTAGTGCGATTTAAAGTGGATATCGCTTTTGTTTATAACTTCTACATTCTTTAGAATTGTGCAACGAAACTTTGCAGAGATAAGCGGAGTCACATGTTCTACTGAAGTACCAAGTTTCAGAAGTGCAGCTCTTGTACTGTCGGAGATATGTCGATACAAACTGAATACGCAAAACATCATCAAAATTTAGCGCGTTTTAAAGTTGATATCGCTTTTGTTTATAACTTCCACATTTATTCGAATTGTGCAACAAAACTTTGCAGACAGTCGCGGATAGGCCTTTTCTACTGAAGTACCAAGTTTCAGAAGTGCAGCTTTCGTACTGGCGGAGATATGTCGATACAAACTGAATACGCAAAACATCAACAAAATTTAGCGCGTTTTTAAGTTGATATCGCTTTTGTTTATAACTTCCACATTTATTCGAATTGTGCAACGAAACTTTGCACAGATTAGCGGAGTCACATTTTCTACTGAAGTACCAAGTTTCGGAAGTGCAGCTCTTGTACTGCCGGAGATATGTCGATACAAACTGAATACGCAAAACATCATCAAAATTTAGCGCGTTTTAAAGTTGATATCGCTTTTGTTTATAACTTCCACATTTATTCGAATTGTGCAACAAAACTTTGCAGACAGTCGCGGATAGGCCTTTTCTACTGAAGTACCAAGTTTCAGAAGTGCAGCTTTCGTACTGGCGGAGATATGTCGATACAAACTGAATACGCAAACTATCAACAAAATTTAGTGCGATTTAAAGTGGATATCGCTTTTGTTTATAACTTCCACATTCTTGAGAATTGTGCAACGAAACTTTGCAGAGATAAGCGGAGTCACATGTTCTACTGAAGTACCAAGTTTCAGAAGTGCAGCTCTTGTACTGTCGGAGATATGTCGATACAAACTGAATACGCAAAACATCAACAAAATTTAGCGCGTTTTAAAGTTGATATCGCTTTTGTTTATAACTTCCACATTTATTCGAATTGTGCAACGAAACTTTGCACAGATTAGCGGAGTCACATTTTCTACTGAAGTACCAAGTTTCGGAAGTGCAGCTCTTGTACTGCCGGAGATATGTCGATACAAACTGAATACGCAAAACATCATCAAAATTTTGCGCGTTTTAAAGTTGATATCGCTTTTGTTTATAACTTCCACATTTATTCGAATTGTGCAACAAAACTTTGCAGACAGTCGCGGATAGGCCTTTTCTACTGAAGTACCAAGTTTCAGAAGTGCAGCTCTTGTACTGTCGGAGATATGTCCATACAAACTGAATACGCAAAACATCAACAAAATTTAGCGCGTTTTAAAGTTGATATCGCTTTTGTTTATAACTTCCACATTTATTAGAATTGTGCAACGAAACTTTGCACAGATTAGCGGAGTCATATTCTCTACTGAAGTACCAAGTTTCGGAAGTGCAGCTCTTGTACTGCCGGAGATATGTCGATACAAACTGAATACGCAAAACATCATCAAAATTTAGCGCGTTTTAAAGTTGATATCGCTTTTGTTTATAACTTCCACATTTATTCGAATTGTGCAACGAAACTTTGCACAGATTAGCGGAGTCACATTTTCTACTGAAGTACCAAGTTTCGGAAGTGCAGCTCTTGTACTGCCGGAGATATGTCGATACAAACTGAATACGCAAAACATCATCAAAATTTAGCGCGTTTTAAAGTTGATATCGCTTTTGTTTATAACTTCCACATTTATTCGAATTGTGCAACAAAACTTTGCAGACAGTCGCGGATAGGCCTTTTCTACTGAAGTACCAAGTTTCAGAAGTGCAGCTTTCGTACTGGCGGAGATATGTCGATACAAACTGAATACGCAAACTATCAACAAAATTTAGTGCGATTTAAAGTGGATATCGCTTTTGTTTATAACTTCCACATTCTTGAGAATTGTGCAACGAAACTTTGCAGAGATAAGCGGAGTCACATGTTCTACTGAAGTACCAAGTTTCAGAAGTGCAGCTCTTGTACTGTCGGAGATATGTCGATACAAACTGAATACGCAAAACATCAACAAAATTTAGCGCGTTTTAAAGTTGATATCGCTTTTGTTTATAACTTCCACATTTATTCGAATTGTGCAACGAAACTTTGCACAGATTAGCGGAGTCACATTTTCTACTGAAGTACCAAGTTTCAGAAGTGCAGCTTTCGTACTGCCGGAGATATGTCGATACAAACTGAATACGCAAAACATCATCAAAATTTTGCGCGTTTTAAAGTTGATATCGCTTTTGTTTATAACTTCCACATTTATTCGAATTGTGCAACAAAACTTTGCAGACAGTCGCGGATAGGCCTTTTCTACTGAAGTACCAAGTTTCAGAAGTGCAGCTCTTGTACTGTCGGAGATATGTCCATACAAACTGAATACGCAAAACATCAACAAAATTTAGCGCGTTTTAAAGTTGATATCGCTTTTGTTTATAACTTCCACATTTATTAGAATTGTGCAACGAAACTTTGCACAGATTAGCGGAGTCATATTCTCTACTGAAGTACCAAGTTTCGGAAGTGCAGCTCTTGTACTGCCGGAGATATGTCGATACAAACTGAATACGCAAAACATCATCAAAATTTAGCGCGTTTTAAAGTTGATATCGCTTTTGTTTATAACTTCCACATTTATTCGAATTGTGCAACGAAACTTTGCACAGATTAGCGGAGTCACATTTTCTACTGAAGTACCAAGTTTCGGAAGTGCAGCTCTTGTACTGCCGGAGATATGTCGATACAAACTGAATACGCAAAACATCATCAAAATTTAGCGCGTTTTAAAGTTGATATCGCTTTTGTTTATAACTTCCACATTTATTCGAATTGTGCAACAAAACTTTGCAGACAGTCGCGGATAGGCCTTTTCTACTGAAGTACCAAGTTTCAGAAGTGCAGCTTTCGTACTGGCGGAGATATGTCGATACAAACTGAATACGCAAACTATCAACAAAATTTAGTGCGATTTAAAGTGGATATCGCTTTTGTTTATAACTTCCACATTCTTGAGAATTGTGCAACGAAACTTTGCAGAGATAAGCGGAGTCACATGTTCTACTGAAGTACCAAGTTTCAGAAGTGCAGCTCTTGTACTGTCGGAGATATGTCGATACAAACTGAATACGCAAAACATCAACAAAATTTAGCGCGTTTTAAAGTTGATATCGCTTTTGTTTATAACTTACACATTTATTCGAATTGTGCAACGAAACTTTGCACAGATTAGCGGAGTCACATTTTCTACTGAAGTACCAAGTTTCGGAAGTGCAGCTCTTGTACTGCCGGAGATATGTCGATACAAACTGAATACGCAAAACATCATCAAAATTTAGCGCGTTTTAAAGTTGATATCGCTTTTGTTTATAACTTCCACATTTATTCGAATTGTGCAACAAAACTTTGCAGACAGTCGCGGATAGGCCTTTTCTACTGAAGTACAAAGTTTCAGAAGTGCAGCTCTTGTACTGTCGGAGATATGTCTATACAAACTGAATACGCAAAACATCAACAAAATTTAGCGCGTTTTAAAGTTGATATCGCTTTTGTTTATAACTTCCACATTTATTAGAATTGTGCAACGAAACTTTGCACAGATTAGCGGAGTCATATTCTCTACTGAAGTACCAAGTTTCGGAAGTGCAGCTCTTGTACTGCCGGAGATATGTCGATACAAACTGAATACGCAAAACATCATCAAAATTTAGCGCGTTTTAAAGTTGATATCGCTTTTGTTTATAACTTCCACATTTATTCGAATTGTGCAACGAAACTTTGCACAGATAAGCGGAGTCACATTTTCTACTGAAGTACCAAGTTTCGGAAGTGCAGCTCTTGTACTGCCGGAGATATGTCGATACAAACTGAATACGCAAAACATCATCAAAATTTAGCGCGTTTTAAAGTTGATATCGCTTTTGTTTATAACTTCCACATTTATTCGAATTTTGCAACAAAACTTTGCAGACAGTCGCGGATAGGCCTTTTCTACTGAAGTACCAAGTTTCAGAAGTGCAGCTTTCGTACTGGCGGTGATATGTCGATACAAACTGAATACGCAAACTATCAACAAAATTTAGTGCGATTTAAAGTGGATATCGCTTTTGTTTATAACTTCCACATTCTTTAGAATTGTGCAACGAAACTTTGCAGAGATAAGCGGAGTCACATGTTCTACTGAAGTACCAAGTTTCAGAAGTGCAGCTCTTGTACTGTCGGAGATATGTCGATACAAACTGAATACGCAAAACATCAACAAAATTTAGCGCGTTTTTAAGTTGATATCGCTTTTGTTTATAACTTCCACATTTATTCGAATTGTGCAACGAAACTTTGCACAGATTAGCGGAGTCACATTTTCTACTGAAGTACCAAGTTTCGGAAGTGCAGCTCTTGTACTGCCGGAGATATGTCGATACAAACTGAATACGCAAAACATCATCAAAATTTTGCGCGTTTTAAAGTTGATATCGCTTTTGTTTATAACTTCCACATTTATTCGAATTGTGCAACAAAACTTTGCAGACAGTCGCGGATAGGCCTTTTCTACTGAAGTACCAAGTTTCAGAAGTGCAGCTCTTGTACTGTCGGAGATATGTCCATACAAACTGAATACGCAAAACATCAACAAAATTTAGCGCGTTTTAAAGTTGATATCGCTTTTGTTTATAACTTCCACATTTATTAGAATTGTGCAACGAAACTTTGCACAGATTAGCGGAGTCATATTCTCTACTGAAGTACCAAGTTTCGGAAGTGCAGCTCTTGTACTGCCGGAGATATGTCGATACAAACTGAATACGCAAAACATCATCAAAATTTAGCGCGTTTTAAAGTTGATATCGCTTTTGTTTATAACTTCCACATTTATTCGAATTGTGCAACGAAACTTTGCAGACAGTCGCGGATAGGCCTTTTCTACTGAAGTACCAAGTTTCAGAAGTGCAGCTTTCGTACTGGCGGAGATATGTCGATACAAACTGAATACGCAAACTATCAACAAAATTTAGTGCGATTTAAAGTGGATATCGCTTTTGTTTATAACTTCCACATTCTTGAGAATTGTGCAACGAAACTTTGCAGAGATAAGCGGAGTCACATGTTCTACTGAAGTACCAAGTTTCAGAAGTGCAGCTCTTGTACTGTCGGAGATATGTCGATACAAACTGAATACGCAAAACATCAACAAAATTTAGCGCGTTTTAAAGTTGATATCGCTTTTGTTTATAACTTACACATTTATTCGAATTGTGCAACGAAACTTTGCACAGATTAGCGGAGTCACATTTTCTACTGAAGTACCAAGTTTCGGAAGTGCAGCTCTTGTACTGCCGGAGATATGTCGATACAAACTGAATACGCAAAACATCATCAAAATTTTGCGCGTTTTAAAGTTGATATCGCTTTTGTTTATAACTTCCACATTTATTCGAATTGTGCAACAAAACTTTGCAGACAGTCGCGGATAGGCCTTTTCTACTGAAGTACAAAGTTTCAGAAGTGCAGCTCTTGTACTGTCGGAGATATGTCTATACAAACTGAATACGCAAAACATCAACAAAATTTAGCGCGTTTTAAAGTTGATATCGCTTTTGTTTATAACTTCCACATTTATTAGAATTGTGCAACGAAACTTTGCACAGATTAGCGGAGTCATATTCTCTACTGAAGTACCAAGTTTCGGAAGTGCAGCTCTTGTACTGCCGGAGATATGTCGATACAAACTGAATACGCAAAACATCATCAAAATTTAGCGCGTTTTAAAGTTGATATCGCTTTTGTTTATAACTTCCACATTTATTCGAATTGTGCAACGAAACTTTGCACAGATAAGCGGAGTCACATTTTCTACTGAAGTACCAAGTTTCGGAAGTGCAGCTCTTGTACTGCCGGAGATATGTCGATACAAACTGAATACGCAAAACATCATCAAAATTTAGCGCGTTTTAAAGTTGATATCGCTTTTGTTTATAACTTCCACATTTATTCGAATTTTGCAACAAAACTTTGCAGACAGTCGCGGATAGGCCTTTTCTACTGAAGTACCAAGTTTCAGAAGTGCAGCTTTCGTACTGGCGGTGATATGTCGATACAAACTGAATACGCAAACTATCAACAAAATTTAGTGCGATTTAAAGTGGATATCGCTTTTGTTTATAACTTCCACATTCTTTAGAATTGTGCAACGAAACTTTGCAGAGATAAGCGGAGTCACATGTTCTACTGAAGTACCAAGTTTCAGAAGTGCAGCTCTTGTACTGTCGGAGATATGTCGATACAAACTGAATACGCAAAACATCAACAAAATTTAGCGCGTTTTTAAGTTGATATCGCTTTTGTTTATAACTTCCACATTTATTCGAATTGTGCAACGAAACTTTGCACAGATTAGCGGAGTCACATTTTCTACTGAAGTACCAAGTTTCGGAAGTGCAGCTCTTGTACTGCCGGAGATATGTCGATACAAACTGAATACGCAAAACATCATCAAAATTTTGCGCGTTTTAAAGTTGATATCGCTTTTGTTTATAACTTCCACATTTATTCGAATTGTGCAACAAAACTTTGCAGACAGTCGCGGATAGGCCTTTTCTACTGAAGTACCAAGTTTCAGAAGTGCAGCTCTTGTACTGTCGGAGATATGTCCATACAAACTGAATACGCAAAACATCAACAAAATTTAGCGCGTTTTAAAGTTGATATCGCTTTTGTTTATAACTTCCACATTTATTAGAATTGTGCAACGAAACTTTGCACAGATTAGCGGAGTCATATTCTCTACTGAAGTACCAAGTTTCGGAAGTGCAGCTCTTGTACTGCCGGAGATATGTCGATACAAACTGAATACGCAAAACATCATCAAAATTTAGCGCGTTTTAAAGTTGATATCGCTTTTGTTTATAACTTCCACATTTATTCGAATTGTGCAACGAAACTTTGCAGACAGTCGCGGATAGGCCTTTTCTACTGAAGTACCAAGTTTCAGAAGTGCAGCTTTTGTACTGGCGGAGATATGTCGATACAAACTGAATACGCAAACTATCAACAAAATTTAGTGCGATTTAAAGTGGATATCGCTTTTGTTTATAACTTCTACATTCTTTAGAATTGTGCAACGAAACTTTGCAGAGATAAGCGGAGTCACATGTTCTACTGAAGTACCAAGTTTCAGAAGTGCAGCTCTTGTACTGTCGGAGATATGTCGATACAAACTGAATACGCAAAACATCAACAAAATTTAGCGCGTTTTAAAGTTGATATCGCTTTTGTTTATAACTTACACATTTATTCGAATTGTGCAACGAAACTTTGCACAGATTAGCGGAGTCACATTTTCTACTGAAGTACCAAGTTTCGGAAGTGCAGCTCTTGTACTGCCGGAGATATGTCGATACAAACTGAATACGCAAAACATCATCAAAATTTTGCGCGTTTTAAAGTTGATATCGCTTTTGTTTATAACTTCCACATTTATTCGAATTGTGCAACAAAACTTTGCAGACAGTCGCGGATAGGCCTTTTCTACTGAAGTACAAAGTTTCAGAAGTGCAGCTCTTGTACTGTCGGAGATATGTCTATACAAACTGAATACGCAAAACATCAACAAAATTTAGCGCGTTTTAAAGTTGATATCGCTTTTGTTTATAACTTCCACATTTATTAGAATTGTGCAACGAAACTTTGCACAGATTAGCGGAGTCATATTCTCTACTGAAGTACCAAGTTTCGGAAGTGCAGCTCTTGTACTGCCGGAGATATGTCGATACAAACTGAATACGCAAAACATCATCAAAATTTAGCGCGTTTTAAAGTTGATATCGCTTTTGTTTATAACTTCCACATTTATTCGAATTGTGCAACGAAACTTTGCACAGATAAGCGGAGTCACATTTTCTACTGAAGTACCAAGTTTCGGAAGTGCAGCTCTTGTACTGCCGGAGATATGTCGATACAAACTGAATACGCAAAACATCATCAAAATTTAGCGCGTTTTAAAGTTGATATCGCTTTTGTTTATAACTTCCACATTTATTCGAATTTTGCAACAAAACTTTGCAGACAGTCGCGGATAGGCCTTTTCTACTGAAGTACCAAGTTTCAGAAGTGCAGCTTTCGTACTGGCGGTGATATGTCGATACAAACTGAATACGCAAACTATCAACAAAATTTAGTGCGATTTAAAGTGGATATCGCTTTTGTTTATAACTTCCACATTCTTTAGAATTGTGCAACGAAACTTTGCAGAGATAAGCGGAGTCACATGTTCTACTGAAGTACCAAGTTTCAGAAGTGCAGCTCTTGTACTGTCGGAGATATGTCGATACAAACTGAATACGCAAAACATCAACAAAATTTAGCGCGTTTTTAAGTTGATATCGCTTTTGTTTATAACTTCCACATTTATTCGAATTGTGCAACGAAACTTTGCACAGATTAGCGGAGTCACATTTTCTACTGAAGTACCAAGTTTCGGAAGTGCAGCTCTTGTACTGCCGGAGATATGTCGATACAAACTGAATACGCAAAACATCATCAAAATTTTGCGCGTTTTAAAGTTGATATCGCTTTTGTTTATAACTTCCACATTTATTCGAATTGTGCAACAAAACTTTGCAGACAGTCGCGGATAGGCCTTTTCTACTGAAGTACCAAGTTTCAGAAGTGCAGCTCTTGTACTGTCGGAGATATGTCCATACAAACTGAATACGCAAAACATCAACAAAATTTAGCGCGTTTTAAAGTTGATATCGCTTTTGTTTATAACTTCCACATTTATTAGAATTGTGCAACGAAACTTTGCACAGATTAGCGGAGTCATATTCTCTACTGAAGTACCAAGTTTCGGAAGTGCAGCTCTTGTACTGCCGGAGATATGTCGATACAAACTGAATACGCAAAACATCATCAAAATTTAGCGCGTTTTAAAGTTGATATGGCTTTTGTTTATAACTTCCACATTTATTCGAATTGTGCAACGAAACTTTGCAGACAGTCGCGGATAGGCCTTTTCTACTGAAGTACCAAGTTTCAGAAGTGCAGCTTTTGTACTGGCGGAGATATGTCGATACAAACTGAATACGCAAACTATCAACAAAATTTAGTGCGATTTAAAGTGGATATCGCTTTTGTTTATAACTTCTACATTCTTTAGAATTGTGCAACGAAACTTTGCAGAGATAAGCGGAGTCACATGTTCTACTGAAGTACCAAGTTTCAGAAGTGCAGCTCTTGTACTGTCGGAGATATGTCGATACAAACTGAATACGCAAAACATCATCAAAATTTAGCGCGTTTTAAAGTTGATATCGCTTTTGTTTATAACTTCCACATTTATTCGAATTGTGCAACAAAACCTTGCAGACAGTCGCGGATAGGCCTTTTCTACTGAAGTACCAAGTTTCAGAAGTGCAGCTTTCGTACTGGCGGAGATATGTCGATACAAACTGAATACGCAAACTATCAACAAAATTTAGTGCGATTTAAAGTGGATATCGCTTTTGTTTATAACTTCTACATTCTTTAGAATTGTGCAACGAAACTTTGCAGAGATAAGCGGAGTCACATGTTCTACTGAAGTACCAAGTTTCAGAAGTGCAGCTCTTGTACTGTCGGAGATATGTCGATACAAACTGAATACGCAAAACATCAACAAAATTTAGCGCGTTTTTAAGTTGATATCGCTTTTGTTTATAACTTCCACATTTATTCGAATTGTGCAACGAAACTTTGCACAGATTAGCGGAGTCACATTTTCTACTGAAGTACCAAGTTTCGGAAGTGCAGCTCTTGTACTGCCGGAGATATGTCGATACAAACTGAATACGCAAAACATCATCAAAATTTTGCGCGTTTTAATATTAATATCGCTTTTGTTTATAACTTCCACATTTATTCGAATTGTGCAACAAAACTTTGCAGACAGTCGCGGATAGGCCTTTTCTACTGAAGTACACAGTTTCAGAAGTGCAGCTTTCGTACTGGCGGAGATATGTCGATACAAACTGAATACGCAAACTATCAACAAAATTTAGTGCGATTTAAAGTGGATATCGCTTTTGTTTATAACTTCCACATTCTTGAGAATTGTGCAACGAAACTTTGCAGAGATAAGCGGAGTCACATGTTCTACTAAAGTACCAAGTTTCAGAAGTGCAGCTCTTGTACTGTCGGAGATATGTCGATACAAACTGAATACGCAAACTATCAACAAAATTTAGCGCGTTTTAAAGTGGATATCGCTTTTGTTTATAACTTCCACATTCTTTAGAAGTGTGCAACGAAACTTTGCAGAGATAAGCGGAGTCACATGTTCTACTGAAGTACCAAGTTTCAGAAGTGCAGCTTTTGTACTGGCGGAGATATGTCGATACAAACTGAATACGCAAACTATCAACAAAATTTAGTGCGATTTAAAGTGGATATCGCTTTTGTTTATAACTTCTACATTCTTTAGAATTGTGCAACGAAACTTTGCAGAGATAAGCGGAGTCACATGTTCTACTGAAGTACCAAGTTTCAGAAGTGCAGCTCTTGTACTGTCGGAGATATGTCGATACAAACTGAATACGCAAAACATCATCAAAATTTAGCGCGTTTTAAAGTTGATATCGCTTTTGTTTATAACTTCCACATTTATTCGAATTGTGCAACAAAACCTTGCAGACAGTCGCGGATAGGCCTTTTCTACTGAAGTACCAAGTTTCAGAAGTGCAGCTTTCGTACTGGCGGAGATATGTCGATACAAACTGAATACGCAAACTATCAACAAAATTTAGTGCGATTTAAAGTGGATATCGCTTTTGTTTATAACTTCTACATTCTTTAGAATTGTGCAACGAAACTTTGCAGAGATAAGCGGAGTCACATGTTCTACTGAAGTACCAAGTTTCAGAAGTGCAGCTCTTGTACTGTCGGAGATATGTCGATACAAACTGAATACGCAAAACATCAACAAAATTTAGCGCGTTTTTAAGTTGATATCGCTTTTGTTTATAACTTCCACATTTATTCGAATTGTGCAACGAAACTTTGCACAGATTAGCGGAGTCACATTTTCTACTGAAGTACCAAGTTTCGGAAGTGCAGCTCTTGTACTGCCGGAGATATGTCGATACAAACTGAATACGCAAAACATCATCAAAATTTTGCGCGTTTTAATATTAATATCGCTTTTGTTTATAACTTCCACATTTATTCGAATTGTGCAACAAAACTTTGCAGACAGTCGCGGATAGGCCTTTTCTACTGAAGTACACAGTTTCAGAAGTGCAGCTTTCGTACTGGCGGAGATATGTCGATACAAACTGAATACGCAAACTATCAACAAAATTTAGTGCGATTTAAAGTGGATATCGCTTTTGTTTATAACTTCCACATTCTTGAGAATTGTGCAACGAAACTTTGCAGAGATAAGCGGAGTCACATGTTCTACTAAAGTACCAAGTTTCAGAAGTGCAGCTCTTGTACTGTCGGAGATATGTCGATACAAACTGAATACGCAAACTATCAACAAAATTTAGCGCGTTTTAAAGTGGATATCGCTTTTGTTTATAACTTCCACATTCTTTAGAAGTGTGCAACGAAACTTTGCAGAGATAAGCGGAGTCACATGTTCTACTGAAGTACCAAGTTTCAGAAGTGCAGCTCTTGTACTGTCGGAGATATGTCGATACAAACTGAATACGCAAAACATCAACAAAATTTAGCGCGTTTTAAAGTTGATATCGCTTTTGTTTATAACTTCCACATTTATTAGAATTGTGCAACGAAACTTTGCACAGATTAGCGGAGTCATATTTTCTACTGAAGTACCAAGTTTCGGAAGTGCAGCTCTTGTACTGCCTGAGATATGTCGATACAAACTGAATACGCAAAACATCATCAAAATTTAGCGCGTTTTAAAGTTGATATCGCTTTTGTTTATAACTTCCACATTTATTCGAATTGTGCAACGAAACTTTGCAGACAGTCGCGGATAGGCCTTTTCTACTGAAGTACCAAGTTTCAGAAGTGCAGCTTTTGTACTGGCGGAGATATGTCGATACAAACTGAATACGCAAACTATCAATTAAATTTAGTGCGATTTAAAGTGGATATCGCTTTTGTTTATAACTTCCACATTCTTTAGAATTGTGCAACGAAACTTTGCAGAGATAAGCGGAGTCACATGTTCTACTGAAGTACCAAGTTTCAGAAGTGCAGCTCTTGTACTGTCGGAGATATGTCGATACAAACTGAATACGCAAAACATCAACAAAATTTAGCGCGTTTTTAAGTTGATATCGCTTTTGTTTATAACTTCCACATTTATTCGAATTGTGCAACGAAACTTTGCACAAATTAGCGGAGTCACATTTTCTACTGAAGTACCAAGTTTCGGAAGTGCAGCTCTTGTACTGCCGGAGATATGTCGATACAAACTGAATACGCAAAACATCATCAAAATTTAGCGCGTTTTAAAGTTGATATCGCTTTTGTTTATAACTTCCACATTTATTCGAATTGTGCAACAAAACTTTTCAGACAGTCGCGGATAGGCCTTTTCTACTGAAGTACCAAGTTTCAGAAGTGCAGCTTTTGTACTGGCGGAGATATGTCGATACAAACTGAATACGCAAACTATCAACAAAATTTAGTGCGATTTAAAGTGGATATCGCTTTTGTTTATAACTTCCACATTCTTGAGAATTGTGCAACGAAACTTTGCAGAGATAAGCGGAGTCACATGTTCTACTGAGGTACCAAGTTTCAGAAGTGCAGCTCTTGTACTGTCGGAGATATGTCGATACAAACTGAATACGCAAACTATCAACAAAATTTAGTGCGATTTAAAGTGGATATCGCTTTTGTTTATAACTTCCACATTCTTTAGAAGTGTGCAACGAAACTTTGCAGAGATAAGCGGAGTCACATGTTCTACTGAAGTACCAAGTTTCAGAAGTGCAGCTCTTGTACTGTCGGAGATATGTCGATACAAACTGAATACGCAAAACATCAACAAAATTTAGCGCGTTTTAAAGTTGATATCGCTTTTGTTTATAACTTCCACATTTATTCGAATTGTGCAACGAAACTTTGCACAGATTAGCGGAGTCACATTTTCTACTGAAGTACCAAGTTTCGGAAGTGCAGCTCTTGTACTGCCGGAGATATGTCGATACAAACTGAATACGCAAAACATCATCAAAATTTTGCGCGTTTTAAAGTTGATATCGCTTTTGTTTATAACTTCCACATTTATTCGAATTGTGCAACAAAACTTTGCAGACAGTCGCGGATAGGCCTTTTCTACTGAAGTACCAAGTTTCAGAAGTGCAGCTCTTGTACTGTCGGAGATATGTCCATACAAACTGAATACGCAAAACATCAACAAAATTTAGCGCGTTTTAAAGTTGATATCGCTTTTGTTTATAACTTCCACATTTATTAGAATTGTGCAACGAAACTTTGCACAGATTAGCGGAGTCATATTCTCTACTGAAGTACCAAGTTTCGGAAGTGCAGCTCTTGTACTGCCGGAGATATGTCGATACAAACTGAATACGCAAAACATCATCAAAATTTAGCGCGTTTTAAAGTTGATATCGCTTTTGTTTATAACTTCCACATTTATTCGAATTGTGCAACGAAACTTTGCAGACAGTCGCGGATAGGCCTTTTCTACTGAAGTACCAAGTTTCAGAAGTGCAGCTTTTGTACTGGCGGAGATATGTCGATACAAACTGAATACGCAAACTATCAACAAAATTTAGTGCGATTTAAAGTGGATATCGCTTTTGTTTATAACTTCTACATTCTTTAGAATTGTGCAACGAAACTTTGCAGAGATAAGCGGAGTCACATGTTCTACTGAAGTACCAAGTTTCAGAAGTGCAGCTCTTGTACTGTCGGAGATATGTCGATACAAACTGAATACGCAAAACATCAACAAAATTTAGCGCGTTTTAAAGTTGATATCGCTTTTGTTTATAACTTCCACATTTATTAGAATTGTGCAACGAAACTTTGCACAGATTAGCGGAGTCATATTTTCTACTGAAGTACCAAGTTTCGGAAGTGCAGCTCTTGTACTGCCTGAGATATGTCGATACAAACTGAATACGCAAAACATCATCAAAATTTAGCGCGTTTTAAAGTTGATATCGCTTTTGTTTATAACTTCCACATTTATTCGAATTGTGCAACGAAACTTTGCAGACAGTCGCGGATAGGCCTTTTCTACTGAAGTACCAAGTTTCAGAAGTGCAGCTTTTGTACTGGCGGAGATATGTCGATACAAACTGAATACGCAAACTATCAACAAAATTTAGTGCGATTTAAAGTGGATATCGCTTTTGTTTATAACTTCCACATTCTTTAGAATTGTGCAACGAAACTTTGCAGAGATAAGCGGAGTCACATGTTCTACTGAAGTACCAAGTTTCAGAAGTGCAGCTCTTGTACTGTCGGAGATATGTCGATACAAACTGAATACGCAAAACATCAACAAAATTTAGCGCGTTTTTAAGTTGATATCGCTTTTGTTTATAACTTCCACATTTATTCGAAATGTGCAACGAAACTTTGCACAAATTAGCGGAGTCACATTTTCTACTGAAGTACCAAGTTTCGGAAGTGCAGCTCTTGTACTGCTGGAGATATGTCGATACAAACTGAATACGCAAAACATCATCAAAATTTAGCGCGTTTTAAAGTTGATATCGCTTTTGTTTATAACTTCCACATTTATTCGAATTGTGCAACAAAACTTTTCAGACAGTCGCGGATAGGCCTTTTCTACTGAAGTACCAAGTTTCAGAAGTGCAGCTTTTGTACTGGCGGAGATATGTCGATACAAACTGAATACGCAAACTATCAACAAAATTTAGTGCGATTTAAAGTGGATATCGCTTTTGTTTATAACTTCCACATTCTTGAGAATTGTGCAACGAAACTTTGCAGAGATAAGCGGAGTCACATGTTCTACTGAAGTACCAAGTTTCAGAAGTGCAGCTCTTGTACTGTCGGAGATATGTCGATACAAACTGAATACGCAAACTATCAACAAAATTTAGTGCGATTTAAAGTGGATATCGCTTTTGTTTATAACTTCCACATTCTTTAGAAGTGTGCAACGAAACTTTGCAGAGATAAGCGGAGTCACATGTTCTACTGAAGTACCAAGTTTCAGAAGTGCAGCTCTTGTACTGTCGGAGATATGTCGATACAAACTGAATACGCAAAACATCAACAAAATTTAGCGCGTTTTAAAGTTGATATCGCTTTTGTTTATAACTTCCACATTTATTAGAATTGTGCAACGAAACTTTGCACAGATTAGCGGAGTCACATTTTCTACTGAAGTACCAAGTTTCGGAAGTGCAGCTCTTGTACTGCCGGAGATATGTCGATACAAACTGAATACGCAAAACATCATCAAAATTTTGCGCGTTTTAAAGTTGATATCGCTTTTGTTTATAACTTCCACATTTATTCGAATTGTGCAACAAAACTTTGCAGACAGTCGCGGATAGGCCTTTTCTACTGAAGTACCAAGTTTCAGAAGTGCAGCTCTTGTACTGTCGGAGATATGTCCATACAAACTGAATACGCAAAACATCAACAAAATTTAGCGCGTTTTAAAGTTGATATCGCTTTTGTTTATAACTTCCACATTTATTAGAATTGTGCAACGAAACTTTGCACAGATTAGCGGAGTCATATTCTCTACTGAAGTACCAAGTTTCGGAAGTGCAGCTCTTGTACTGCCGGAGATATGTCGATACAAACTGAATACGCAAAACATCATCAAAATTTAGCGCGTTTTAAAGTTGATATCGCTTTTGTTTATAACTTCCACATTTATTCGAATTGTGCAACGAAACTTTGCAGACAGTCGCGGATAGGCCTTTTCTACTGAAGTACCAAGTTTCAGAAGTGCAGCTTTTGTACTGGCGGAGATATGTCGATACAAACTGAATACGCAAACTATCAACAAAATTTAGTGCGATTTAAAGTGGATATCGCTTTTGTTTATAACTTCCACATTCTTGAGAATTGTGCAACGAAACTTTGCAGAGATAAGCGGAGTCACATGTTCTACTGAAGTACCAAGTTTCAGAAGTGCAGCTCTTGTACTGTCGGAGATATGTCGATACAAACTGAATACGCAAACTATCAACAAAATTTAGTGCGATTTAAAGTGGATATCGCTTTTGTTTATAACTTCCACATTCTTTAGAAGTGTGCAACGAAACTTTGCAGAGATAAGCGGAGTCACATGTTCTACTGAAGTACCAAGTTTCAGAAGTGCAGCTCTTGTACTGTCGGAGATATGTCGATACAAACTGAATACGCAAAACATCAACAAAATTTAGCGCGTTTTAAAGTTGATATCGCTTTTGTTTATAACTTCCACATTTATTAGAATTGTGCAACGAAACTTTGCACAGATTAGCGGAGTCATATTTTCTACTGAAGTACCAAGTTTCGGAAGTGCAGCTCTTGTACTGCCTGAGATATGTCGATACAAACTGAATACGCAAAACATCATCAAAATTTAGCGCGTTTTAAAGTTGATATCGCTTTTGTTTATAACTTCCACATTTATTCGAATTGTGCAACGAAACTTTGCAGACAGTCGCGGATAGGCCTTTTCTACTGAAGTACCAAGTTTCAGAAGTGCAGCTTTTGTACTGGCGGAGATATGTCGATACAAACTGAATACGCAAACTATCAACAAAATTTAGTGCGATTTAAAGTGGATATCGCTTTTGTTTATAACTTCCACATTCTTGAGAATTGTGCAACGAAACTTTGCAGAGATAAGCGGAGTCACATGTTCTACTGAAGTACCAAGTTTCGGAAGTGCAGCTCTTGTACTGCCGGAGATATGTCGATACAAACTGAATACGCAAAACATCATCAAAATTTTGCGCGTTTTAAAGTTGATATCGCTTTTGTTTATAACTTCCACATTTATTCGAATTGTGCAACAAAACTTTGCAGACAGTCGCGGATAGGCCTTTTCTACTGAAGTACCAAGTTTCAGAAGTGCAGCTCTTGTACTGTCGGAGATATGTCGATACAAACTGAATACGCAAAACATCAACAAAATTTAGCGCGTTTTAAAGTTGATATCGCTTTTGTTTATAACTTCCACATTTATTAGAATTGTGCAACGAAACTTTGCACAGATTAGCGGAGTCATATTCTCTACTGAAGTACCAAGTTTCGGAAGTGCAGCTCTTGTACTGCCGGAGATATGTCGATACAAACTGAATACGCAAAACATCATCAAAATTTAGCGCGTTTTAAAGTTGATATCGCTTTTGTTTATAACTTCCACATTTATTCGAATTGTGCAACGAAACTTTGCAGACAGTCGCGGATAGGCCTTTTCTACTGAAGTACCAAGTTTCAGAAGTGCAGCTTTTGTACTGGCGGAGATATGTCGATACAAACTGAATACGCAAACTATCAACAAAATTTAGTGCGATTTAAAGTGGATATCGCTTTTGTTTATAACTTCTACATTCTTTAGAATTGTGCAACGAAACTTTGCAGAGATAAGCGGAGTCACATGTTCTACTGAAGTACCAAGTTTCAGAAGTGCAGCTCTTGTACTGTCGGAGATATGTCGATACAAACTGAATACGCAAAACATCAACAAAATTTAGCGCGTTTTAAAGTTGATATCGCTTTAGTTTATAACTTCCACATTTATTAGAATTGTGCAACGAAACTTTGCAAAGATTAGCGGAGTCATATTTTCTACTGAAGTACCAAGTTTCGGAAGTGCAGCTCTTGTACTGCCTGAGATATGTCGATACAAACTGAATACGCAAAACATCATCAAAATTTAGCGCGTTTTAAAGTTGATATCGCTTTTGTTTATAACTTCCACATTTATTCGAATTGTGCAACGAAACTTTGCAGACAGTCGCGGATAGGCCTTTTCTACTGAAGTACCAAGTTTCAGAAGTGCAGCTTTTGTACTGGCGGAGATATGTCGATACAAACTGAATACGCAAACTATCAACAAAATTTAGTGCGATTTAAAGTGGATATCGCTTTTGTTTATAACTTCCACATTCTTGAGAATTGTGCAACGAAAATTTGCAGAGATAAGCGGAGTCACATGTTCTACTGAAGTACCAAGTTTCGGAAGTGCAGCTCTTGTACTGCCGGAGATATGTCGATACAAACTGAATACGCAAAACATCATCAAAATTTTGCGCGTTTTAAAGTTGATATCGCTTTTGTTTATAACTTCCACATTTATTCGAATTGTGCAACAAAACTTTGCAGACAGTCGCGGATAGGCCTTTTCTACTGAAGTACCAAGTTTCAGAAGTGCAGCTCTTGTACTGTCGGAGATATGTCCATACAAACTGAATACGCAAAACATCAACAAAATTTAGCGCGTTTTAAAGTTGATATCGCTTTTGTTTATAACTTCCACATTTATTAGAATTGTGCAACGAAACTTTGCACAGATTAGCGGAGTCATATTCTCTACTGAAGTACCAAGTTTCGGAAGTGCAGCTCTTGTACTGCCGGAGATATGTCGATACAAACTGAATACGCAAAACATCATCAAAATTTAGCGCGTTTTAAAGTTGATATCGCTTTTGTTTAAAACTTCCACATTTATTCGAATTGTGCAACGAAACTTTGCAGACAGTCGCGGATAGGCCTTTCCTACTGAAGTACCAAGTTTCAGAAGTGCAGCTTTTGTACTGGCGGAGATATGTCGATACAAACTGAATACGCAAACTATCAACAAAATTTAGTGCGATTTAAAGTGGATATCGCTTTTGTTTATAACTTCTACATTCTTTAGAATTGTGCAACGAAACTTTGCAGAGATAAGCGGAGTCACATGTTCTACTGAAGTACCAAGTTTCAGAAGTGCAGCTCTTGTACTGTCGGAGATATGTCGATACAAACTGAATACGCAAAACATCAACAAAATTTAGCGCGTTTTAAAGTTGATATCGCTTTTGTTTATAACTTCCACATTTATTAGAATTGTGCAACGAAACTTTGCACAGATTAGCGGAGTCATATTTTCTACTGAAGTACCAAGTTTCGGAAGTGCAGCTCTTGTACTGCCTGAGATATGTCGATACAAACTGAATACGCAAAACATCATCAAAATTTAGCGCGTTTTAAAGTTGATATCGCTTTTGTTTATAACTTCCACATTTATTCGAATTGTGCAACGAAACTTTGCAGACAGTCGCGGATAGGCCTTTTCTACTGAAGTACCAAGTTTCAGAAGTGCAGCTTTTGTACTGGCGGAGATATGTCGATACAAACTGAATACGCAAACTATCAACAAAATTTAGTGCGATTTAAAGTGGATATCGCTTTTGTTTATAACTTCCACATTCTTGAGAATTGTGCAACGAAACTTTGCAGAGATAAGCGGAGTCACATGTTCTACTGAAGTACCAAGTTTCAGAAGTGCAGCTCTTGTACTGTCGGAGATATGTCGATACAAACTGAATACGCAAACTATCAACAAAATTTAGTGCGATTTAAAGTGGATATCGCTTTTGTTTATAACTTCCACATTCTTAAGAAGTGTGCAACGAAACTTTGCAGAGATAAGCGGAGTCACATGTTCTACTGAAGTACCAAGTTTCAGAAGTGCAGCTCTTGTACTGTCGGAGATATGTCGATACAAACTGAATACGCAAAACATCAACAAAATTTAGCGCGTTTTAAAGTTGATATCGCTTTTGTTTATAACTTCCACATTTATTAGAATTGTGCAACGAAACTTTGCACAGATTAGCGGAGTCATATTTTCTACTGAATTACCAAGTTTCGGAAGTGCAGCTCTTGTACTGCCTGAGATATGTCGATACAAACTGAATACGCAAAACATCATCAAAATTTAGCGCGTTTTAAAGTTGATATCGCTTTTGTTTATAACTTCCACATTTATTCGAATTGTGCAACGAAACTTTGCAGACAGTCGCGGATAGGCCTTTTCTACTGAAGTACCAAGTTTCAGAAGTGCAGCTTTTGTACTGGCGGAGATATGTCGATACAAACTGAATACGCAAACTATCAACAAAATTTAGTGCGATTTAAAGTGGATATCGCTTTTGTTTATAACTTCCACATTCTTGAGAATTGTGCAACGAAACTTTGCAGAGATAAGCGGAGTCACATGTTCTACTGAAGTACCAAGTTTCAGAAGTGCAGCTCTTGTACTGTCGGAGATATGTCGATACAAACTGAATACGCAAACTATCAACAAAATTTAGTGGGATTTAAAGTGGATATCGCTTTTGTTTATAACTTCCACATTCTTTAGAAGTGTGCAACGAAACTTTGCAGAGATAAGCGGAGTCACATGTTCTACTGAAGTACCAAGTTTCAGAAGTGCAGCTCTTGTACTGTCGGAGATATGTCGATACAAACTGAATACGCAAAACATCAACAAAATTTAGTGCGTTTTAAAGTTGATATCGCTTTTGTTTATAACTTCCACATTTATTAGAATTGTGCAACGAAACTTTGCACAGATTAGCGGAGTCACATTTTCTACTGAAGTACCAAGTTTCGGAAGTGCAGCTCTTGTACTGCCGGAGATATGTCGATACAAACTGAATACGCAAAACATCATCAAAATTTTGCGCGTTTTAAAGTTGATATCGCTTTTGTTTATAACTTCCACATTTATTCAGATTGTGCAACAAAACTTTGCAGACAGTCGCGGATAGGCCTTTTCTACTGAAGTACCAAGTTTCAGAAGTGCAGCTCTTGTACTGTCGGAGATATGTCTATACAAACTGAATACGCAAAACATCAACAAAATTTAGCGCGTTTTAAAGTTGATATCGCTTTTGTTTATAACTTCCACATTTATTAGAATTGTGCAACGAAACTTTGCACAGATTAGCGGAGTCATATTCTCTACTGAAGTACCAAGTTTCGGAAGTGCAGCTCTTGTACAGCCGGAGATATGTCGATACAAACTGAATACGCAAAACATCATCAAAATTTAGCGCGTTTTAAAGTTGATATCGCTTTTGTTTATAACTTCCACATTTATTCGAATTGTGCAACGAAACTTTGCAGACAGTCGCGGATAGGCCTTTTCTACTGAAGTACCAAGTTTCAGAAGTGCAGCTTTTGTACTGGCGGAGATATGTCGATACAAACTGAATACGCAAACTATCAACAAAATTTAGTGCGATTTAAAGTGGATATCGCTTTTGTTTATAACTTCCACATTCTTGAGAATTGTGCAACGAAACTTTGCAGAGATAAGCGGAGTCACATGTTCTACTGAAGTACCAAGTTTCGGAAGTGCAGCTCTTGTACTGCCGGAGATATGTCGATACAAACTGAATACGCAAAACATCATCAAAATTTTGCGCGTTTTAAAGTTGATATCGCTTTTGTTTATAACTTCCACATTTATTCGAATTGTGCAACAAAACTTTGCAGACAGTCGCGGATAGGCCTTTTCTACTGAAGTACCAAGTTTCAGAAGTGCAGCTCTTGTACTGTCGGAGATATGTCCATACAAACTGAATACGCAAAACATCAACAAAATTTAGCGCGTTTTAAAGTTGATATCGCTTTTGTTTATAACTTCCACATTTATTAGAATTGTGCAACGAAACTTTGCACAGATTAGCGGAGTCATATTCTCTACTGAAGTACCAAGTTTCGGAAGTGCAGCTCTTGTACTGCCGGAGATATGTCGATACAAACTGAATACGCAAAACATCATCAAAATTTAGCGCGTTTTAAAGTTGATATCGCTTTTGTTTAAAACTTCCACATTTATTCGAATTGTGCAACGAAACTTTGCAGACAGTCGCGGATAGGCCTTTCCTACTGAAGTACCAAGTTTCAGAAGTGCAGCTTTTGTACTGGCGGAGATATGTCGATACAAACTGAATACGCAAACTATCAACAAAATTTAGTGCGATTTAAAGTGGATATCGCTTTTGTTTATAACTTCTACATTCTTTAGAATTGTGCAACGAAACTTTGCAGAGATAAGCGGAGTCACATGTTCTACTGAAGTACCAAGTTTCAGAAGTGCAGCTCTTGTACTGTCGGAGATATGTCGATACAAACTGAATACGCAAAACATCAACAAAATTTAGCGCGTTTTAAAGTTGATATCGCTTTTGTTTATAACTTCCACATTTATTAGAATTGTGCAACGAAACTTTGCACAGATTAGCGGAGTCATATTTTCTACTGAAGTACCAAGTTTCGGAAGTGCAGCTCTTGTACTGCCTGAGATATGTCGATACAAACTGAATACGCAAAACATCATCAAAATTTAGCGCGTTTTAAAGTTGATATCGCTTTTGTTTATAACTTCCACATTTATTCGAATTGTGCAACGAAACTTTGCAGACAGTCGCGGATAGGCCTTTTCTACTGAAGTACCAAGTTTCAGAAGTGCAGCTTTTGTACTGGCGGAGATATGTCGATACAAACTGAATACGCAAACTATCAACAAAATTTAGTGCGATTTAAAGTGGATATCGCTTTTGTTTATAACTTCCACATTCTTGAGAATTGTGCAACGAAACTTTGCAGAGATAAGCGGAGTCACATGTTCTACTGAAGTACCAAGTTTCAGAAGTGCAGCTCTTGTACTGTCGGAGATATGTCGATACAAACTGAATACGCAAACTATCAACAAAATTTAGTGCGATTTAAAGTGGATATCGCTTTTGTTTATAACTTCCACATTCTTAAGAAGTGTGCAACGAAACTTTGCAGAGATAAGCGGAGTCACATGTTCTACTGAAGTACCAAGTTTCAGAAGTGCAGCTCTTGTACTGTCGGAGATATGTCGATACAAACTGAATACGCAAAACATCAACAAAATTTAGCGCGTTTTAAAGTTGATATCGCTTTTGTTTATAACTTCCACATTTATTAGAATTGTGCAACGAAACTTTGCACAGATTAGCGGAGTCATATTTTCTACTGAAGTACCAAGTTTCGGAAGTGCAGCTCTTGTACTGCCTGAGATATGTCGATACAAACTGAATACGCAAAACATCATCAAAATTTAGCGCGTTTTAAAGTTGATATCGCTTTTGTTTATAACTTCCACATTTATTCGAATTGTGCAACGAAACTTTGCAGACAGTCGCGGATAGGCCTTTTCTACTAAAGTACCAAGTTTCAGAAGTGCAGCTTTTGTACTGTCGGAGATATGTAGATACAAACTGAATACGCAAACTATCAACAAAATTTAGTGCGATTTAAAGTGGATATCGCTTTTGTTTATAACTTCCACATTCTTGAGAATTGTGCAACGAAACTTTGCAGAGATAAGCGGAGTCACATGTTCTACTGAAGTACCAAGTTTCAGAAGTGCAGCTCTTGTACTGTCGGAGATATGTCGATACAAACTGAATACGCAAACTATCAACAAAATTTAGTGGGATTTAAAGTGGATATCGCTTTTGTTTATAACTTCCACATTCTTTAGAAGTGTGCAACGAAACTTTGCAGAGATAAGCGGAGTCACATGTTCTACTGAAGTACCAAGTTTCAGAAGTGCAGCTCTTGTACTGTCGGAGATATGTCGATACAAACTGAATACGCAAAACATCAACAAAATTTAGTGCGTTTTAAAGTTGATATCGCTTTTGTTTATAACTTCCACATTTATTAGAATTGTGCAACGAAACTTTGCACAGAGTAGCGGAGTCACATTTTCTACTGAAGTACCAAGTTTCGGAAGTGCAGCTCTTGTACTGCCGGAGATATGTCGATACAAACTGAATACGCAAAACATCATCAAAATTTTGCGCGTTTTAAAGTTGATATCGCTTTTGTTTATAACTTCCACATTTATTCGAATTGTGCAACAAAACTTTGCAGACAGTCGCGGATAGGCCTTTTCTACTGAAGTACCAAGTTTCAGAAGTGCAGCTCTTGTACTGTCGGAGATATGTCTATACAAACTGAATACGCAAAACATCAACAAAATTTAGCGCGTTTGTAGGTTGATATCGCTTTTGTTTATAACTTCCACATTTATTAGAATTGTGCAACGAAACTTTGCACAGATTAGCGGAGTCATATTCTCTACTGAAGTACCAAGTTTCGGAAGTGCAGCTCTTGTACTGCCGGAGATATGTCGATACAAACTGAATACGCAAAACATCATCAAAATTTAGCGCGTTTTAAAGTTGATATCGCTTTTGTTTATAACTTCCACATTTATTCGAATTGTGCAACGAAACTTTGCAGACAGTCGCGGATAGGCCTTTTCTACTGAAGTACCAAGTTTCAGAAGTGCAGCTTTTGTACTGGCGGAGATATGTCGATACAAACTGAATACGCAAACTATCAACAAAATTTAGTGCGATTTAAAGTGGATATCGCTTTTGTTTATAACTTCTACATTCTTTAGAATTGTGCAACGAAACTTTGCAGAGATAAGCGGAGTCACATGTTCTACTGAAGTACCAAGTTTCAGAAGTGCAGCTCTTGTACTGTCGGAGATATGTCGATACAAACTGAATACGCAAAACATCAACAAAATTTAGCGCGTTTTAAAGTTGATATCGCTTTTGTTTATAACTTCCACATTTATTAGAATTGTGCAACGAAACTTTGCACAGATTAGCGGAGTCATATTTTCTACTGAAGTACCAAGTTTCGGAAGTGCAGCTCTTGTACTGCCTGAGATATGTCGATACAAACTGAATACGCAAAACATCATCAAAATTTAGCGCGTTTTAAAGTTGATATCGCTTTTGTTTATAACTTCCACATTTATTCGAATTGTGCAACGAAACTTTGCAGACAGTCGCGGATAGGCCTTTTCTACTGAAGTACCAAGTTTCAGAAGTGCAGCTTTTGTACTGGCGGAGATATGTCGATACAAACTGAATACGCAAACTATCAACAAAATTTAGTGCGATTTAAAGTGGATATCGCTTTTGTTTATAACTTCTACATTCTTTAGAATTGTGCAACGAAACTTTGCAGAGATAAGCGGAGTCACATGTTCTACTGAAGTACCAAGTTTCAGAAGTGCAGCTCTTGTACTGTCGGAGATATGTCGATACAAACTGAATACGCAAAACATCAACAAAATTTAGCGCGTTTTAAAGTTGATATCGCTTTTGTTTATAACTTCCACATTTATTAGAATTGTGCAACGAAACTTTGCACAGATTAGCGGAGTCATATTTTCTACTGAAGTACCAAGTTTCGGAAGTGCAGCTCTTGTACTGCCGGAGATATGTCGATACAAACTGAATACGCAAAACATCATCAAAATTTAGCGCGTTTTAAAGTTGATATCGCTTTTGTTTATAACTTCCACATTTATTCGAATTGTGCAACGAAACTTTGCAGACAGTCGCGGATAGGCCTTTTCTACTGAAGTACCAAGTTTCAGAAGTGCAGCTTTTGTACTGGCGGAGATATGTCGATACAAACTGAATACGCAAACTATCAACAAAATTTAGTGCGATTTAAAGTGGATATCGCTTTTGTTTATAACTTCCACATTCTTGAGAATTGTGCAACGAAACTTAGCAGAGATAAGCGGAGTCACATGTTCTACTGAAGTACCAAGTTTCGGAAGTGCAGCACTTGTACTGCCGGAGATATGTCGATACAAACTGAATACGCAAAACATCATCAAAATTTTGCGCGTTTTAAAGTTGATATCGCTTTTGTTTATAACTTCCACATTTATTCGAATTGTGCAACAAAACTTTGCAGACAGTCGCGGATAGGCCTTTTCTACTGAAGTACCAAGTTTCAGAAGTGCAGCTCTTGTACTGTCGGAGATATGTCCATACAAACTGAATACGCAAAACATCAACAAAATTTAGCGCGTTTTAAAGTTGATATCGCTTTTGTTTATAACTTCCACATTTATTAGAATTGTGCAACGAAACTTTGCACAGATTAGCGGAGTCATATTCTCTACTGAAGTACCAAGTTTCGGAAGTGCAGCTCTTGTACTGCCGGAGATATGTCGATACAAACTGAATACGCAAAACATCATCAAAATTTAGCGCGTTTTAAAGTTGATATCGCTTTTGTTTATAACTTCCACATTTATTCGAATTGTGCAACGAAACTTTGCAGACAGTCGCGGATAGGCCTTTTCTACTGAAGTACCAAGTTTCAGAAGTGCAGCTTTTGTACTGGCGGAGATATGTCGATACAAACTGAATACGCAAACTATCAACAAAATTTAGTGCGATTTAAAGTGGATATCGCTTTTGTTTATAACTTCTACATTCTTTAGAATTGTGCAACGAAACTTTGCAGAGATAAGCGGAGTCACATGTTCTACTGAAGTACCAAGTTTCAGAAGTGCAGCTCTTGTACTGTCGGAGATATGTCGATACAAACTGAATACGCAAAACATCAACAAAATTTAGCGCGTTTTAAAGTTGATATCGCTTTTGTTTATAACTTCCACATTTATTAGAATTGTGCAACGAAACTTTGCACAGATTAGCGGAGTCATATTTTCTACTGAAGTACCAAGTTTCGGAAGTGCAGCTCTTGTACTGCCTGAGATATGTCGATACAAACTGAATACGCAAAACATCATCAAAATTTAGCGCGTTTTAAAGTTGATATCGCTTTTGTTTATAACTTCCACATTTATTCGAATTGTGCAACGAAACTTTGCAGACAGTCGCGGATAGGCCTTTTCTACTGAAGTACCAAGTTTCAGAAGTGCAGCTTTTGTACTGGCGGAGATATGTCGATACAAACTGAATACGCAAACTATCAACAAAATTTAGTGCGATTTAAAGTGGATATCGCTTTTGTTTATAACTTCCACATTCTTGAGAATTGTGCAACGAAACTTTGCAGAGATAAGCGGAGTCACATGTTCTACTGAAGTACCAAGTTTCAGAAGTGCAGCTCTTGTACTGTCGGAGATATGTCGATACAAACTGAATACGCAAACTATCAACAAAATTTAGTGCGATTTAAAGTGGATATCGCTTTTGTTTATAACTTCCACATTCTTTAGAAGTGTGCAACGAAACTTTGCAGAGATAAGCGGAGTCACATGTTCTACTGAAGTACCAAGTTTCAGAAGTGCAGCTCTTGTACTGTCGGAGATATGTCGATACAAACTGAATACGCAAAACATCAACAAAATTTAGCGCGTTTTAAAGTTGATATCGCTTTTGTTTATAACTTCCACATTTATTAGAATTGTGCAACGAAACTTTGCACAGATTAGCGGAGTCATATTCTCTACTGAAGTACCAAGTTTCGGAAGTGCAGCTCTTGTACTGCCGGAGATATGTCGATACAAACTGAATACGCAAAACATCATCAAAATTTAGCGCGTTTTAAAGTTGATATCGCTTTTGTTTATAACTTCCACATTTATTCGAATTGTGCAACGAAACTTTGCAGACAGTCGCGGATAGGCCTTTTCTACTGAAGTACCAAGTTTCAGAAGTGCAGCTTTTGTACTGGCGGAGATATGTCGATACAAACTGAATACGCAAACTATCAACAAAATTTAGTGCGATTTAAAGTGGATATCGCTTTTGTTTATAACTTCTACATTCTTTAGAATTGTGCAACGAAACTTTGCAGAGATAAGCGGAGTCACATGTTCTACTGAAGTACCAAGTTTCAGAAGTGCAGCTCTTGTACTGTCGGAGATATGTCGATACAAACTGAATACGCAAAACATCAACAAAATTTAGCGCGTTTTAAAGTTGATATCGCTTTTGTTTATAACTTCCACATTTATTAGAATTGTGCAACGAAACTTTGCACAGATTAGCGGAGTCATATTTTCTACTGAAGTACCAAGTTTCGGAAGTGCAGCTCTTGTACTGCCTGAGATATGTCGATACAAACTGAATACGCAAAACATCATCAAAATTTAGCGCGTTTTAAAGTTGATATCGCTTTTGTTTATAACTTCCACATTTATTCGAATTGTGCAACGAAACTTTGCAGACAGTCGCGGATAGGCCTTTTCTACTGAAGTACCAAGTTTCAGAAGTGCAGCTTTTGTACTGGCGGAGATATGTCGATACAAACTGAATACGCAAACTATCAACAAAATTTAGTGCGATTTAAAGTGGATATCGCTTTTGTTTATAACTTCCACATTCTTGAGAATTGTGCAACGAAACTTTGCAGAGATAAGCGGAGTCACATGTTCTACTGAAGTACCAAGTTTCAGAAGTGCAGCTCTTGTACTGTCGGAGATATGTCGATACAAACTGAATACGCAAACTATCAACAAAATTTAGTGCGATTTAAAGTGGATATCGCTTTTGTTTATAACTTCCACATTCTTTAGAAGTGTGCAACGAAACTTTGCAGAGATAAGCGGAGTCACATGTTCTACTGAAGTACCAAGTTTCAGAAGTGCAGCTCTTGTACTGTCGGAGATATGTCGATACAAACTGAATACGCAAAACATCAACAAAATTTAGCGCGTTTTAAAGTTGATATCGCTTTTGTTTATAACTTCCACATTTATTAGAATTGTGCAACGAAACTTTGCACAGATTAGCGGAGTCATATTTTCTACTGAAGTACCAAGTTTCGGAAGTGCAGCTCTTGTACTGCCTGAGATATGTCGATACAAACTGAATACGCAAAACATCATCAAAATTTAGCGCGTTTTAAAGTTGATATCGCTTTTGTTTATAACTTCCACATTTATTCGAATTGTGCAACGAAACTTTGCAGACAGTCGCGGATAGGCCTTTTCTACTGAAGTACCAAGTTTCAGAAGTGCAGCTTTTGTACTGGCGGAGATATGTCGATACAAACTGAATACGCAAACTATCAACAAAATTTAGTGCGATTTAAAGTGGATATCGCTTTTGTTTATAACTTCCACATTCTTGAGAATTGTGCAACGAAACTTTGCAGAGATAAGCGGAGTCACATGTTCTACTGAAGTACCAAGTTTCAGAAGTGCAGCTCTTGTACTGTCGGAGATATGTCGATACAAACTGAATACGCAAACTATCAACAAAATTTAGTGGGATTTAAAGTGGATATCGCTTTTGTTTATAACTTCCACATTCTTTAGAAGTGTGCAACGAAACTTTGCAGAGATAAGCGGAGTCACATGTTCTACTAAATTACCAAGTTTCAGAAGTGCAGCTCTTGTACTGTCGGAGATATGTCGATACAAACTGAATACGCAAAACATCAACAAAATTTAGTGCGTTTTAAAGTTGATATCGCTTTTGTTTATAACTTCCACATTTAATAGAATTGTGCAACGAAACTTTGCACAGATTAGCGGAGTCACATTTTCTACTGAAGTACCAAGTTTCGGAAGTGCAGCTCTTGTACTGCCGGAGATATGTCGATACAAACTGAATACGCAAAACATCATCAAAATTTTGCGCGTTTTAAAGTTGATATCGCTTTTGTTTATAACTTCCACATTTATTCGAATTGTGCAACAAAACTTTGCAGACAGTCGCGGATAGGCCTTTTCTACTGAAGTACCAAGTTTCAGAAGTGCAGCTCTTGTACTGTCGGAGATATGTCCATACAAACTGAATACGCAAAACATCAACAAAATTTAGCGCGTTTTAAAGTTGATATCGCTTTTGTTTATAACTTCCACATTTATTAGAATTGTGCAACGAAACTTTGCACAGATTAGCGGAGTCATATTCTCTACTGAAGTACCAAGTTTCGGAAGTGCAGCTCTTGTACTGCCGGAGATATGTCGATACAAACTGAATACGCAAAACATCATCAAAATTTAGCGCGTTTTAAAGTTGATATCGCTTTTGTTTATAACTTCCACATTTATTCGAATTGTGCAACGAAACTTTGCAGACAGTCGCGGATAGGCCTTTTCTACTGAAGTACCAAGTTTCAGAAGTGCAGCTTTTGTACTGGCGGAGATATGTCGATACAAACTGAATACGCAAACTATCAACAAAATTTAGTGCGATTTAAAGTAGATATCGCTTTTGTTTATAACTTCTACATTCTTTAGAATTGTGCAACGAAACTTTGCAGAGATAAGCGGAGTCACATGTTCTACTGAAGTACCAAGTTTCAGAAGTGCAGCTCTTGTACTGTCGGAGATATGTCGATACAAACTGAATACGCAAAACATCAACAAAATTTAGCGCGTTTTAAAGTTGATATCGCTTTTGTTTATAACTTCCACATTTATTAGAATTGTGCAACGAAACTTTGCACAGATTAGCGGAGTCATATTTTCTACTGAAGTACCAAGTTTCGGAAGTGCAGCTCTTGTACTGCCTGAGATATGTCGATACAAACTGAATACGCAAAACATCATCAAAATTTAGCGCGTTTTAAAGTTGATATCGCTTTTGTTTATAACTTCCACATTTATTCGAATTGTGCAACGAAACTTTGCAGACAGTCGCGGATAGGCCTTTTCTACTGAAGTACCAAGTTTCAGAAGTGCAGCTTTTGTACTGGCGGAGATATGTCGATACAAACTGAATACGCAAACTATCAACAAAATTTAGTGCGATTTAAAGTGGATATCGCTTTTGTTTATAACTTCCACATTCTTTAGAATTGTGCAACGAAACTTTGCAGAGATAAGCGGAGTCACATGTTCTACTGAAGTACCAAGTTTCAGAAGTGCAGCTCTTGTACTGTCGGAGATATGTCGATACAAACTGAATACGCAAAACATCAACAAAATTTAGCGCGTTTTTAAGTTGATATCGCTTTTGTTTATAACTTCCACATTTATTCGAATTGTGCAACGAAACTTTGCACAAATTAGCGGAGTCACATTTTCTACTGAAGTACCAAGTTTCGGAAGTGCAGCTCTTGTACTGCCGGAGATATGTCGATACAAACTGAATACGCAAAACATCATCAAAATTTAGCGCGTTTTAAAGTTGATATCGCTTTTGTTTATAACTTCCACATTTATTCGAATTGTGCAACAAAACTTTTCAGACAGTCGCGGATAGGCCTTTTCTACTGAAGTACCAAGTTTCAGAAGTGCAGCTTTTGTACTGGCGGAGATATGTCGATACAAACTGAATACGCAAACTATCAATTAAATTTAGTGCGATTTAAAGTGGTTATCGCTTTTGTTTATAACTTCCACATTCTTGAGAATTGTGCAACGAAACTTTGCAGAGATAAGCGGAGTCACATGTTCTACTTAAGTACCAAGTTTCAGAAGTGCAGCTCTTGTACTGTCGGAGATATGTCGATACAAACTGAATACGCAAAACATCAACAAAATTTAGCGCGTTTTTAAGTTGATATCGCTTTTGTTTATAACTTCCACATTTATTCGAATTGTGCAACGAAACTTTGCACAAATTAGCGGAGTCACATTTTCTACTGAAGTACCAAGTTTCGGAAGTGCAGCTCTTGTACTGCCGGAGATATGTCGATACAAACTGAATACGCAAAACATCATCAAAATTTAGCGCGTTTTAAAGTTGATATCGCTTTTGTTTATAACTTCCACATTTATTCGAATTGTGCAACGAAACTTTGCAGACAGTCGCGGATAGGCCTTTTCTACTGAAGTACCAAGTTTCAGAAGTGCAGCTTTTGTACTGGCGGAGATATGTCGATACAAACTGAATACGCAAACTATCAACAAAATTTAGTGCGATTTAAAGTAGATATCGCTTTTGTTTATAACTTCTACATTCTTTAGAATTGTGCAACGAAACTTTGCAGAGATAAGCGGAGTCACATGTTCTACTGAAGTACCAAGTTTCAGAAGTGCAGCTCTTGTACTGTCGGAGATATGTCGATACAAACTGAATACGCAAAACATCAACAAAATTTAGCGCGTTTTAAAGTTGATATCGCTTTTGTTTATAACTTCCACATTTATTAGAATTGTGCAACGAAACTTTGCACAGATTAGCGGAGTCATATTTTCTACTGAAGTACCAAGTTTCGGAAGTGCAGCTCTTGTACTGCCTGAGATATGTCGATACAAACTGAATACGCAAAACATCATCAAAATTTAGCGCGTTTTAAAGTTGATATCGCTTTTGTTTATAACTTCCACATTTATTCGAATTGTGCAACGAAACTTTGCAGACAGTCGCGGATAGGCCTTTTCTACTGAAGTACCAAGTTTCAGAAGTGCAGCTTTTGTACTGGCGGAGATATGTCGATACAAACTGAATACGCAAACTATCAACAAAATTTAGTGCGATTTAAAGTGGATATCGCTTTTGTTTATAACTTCCACATTCTTGAGAATTGTGCAACGAAACTTTGCAGAGATAAGCGGAGTCACATGTTCTACTGAAGTACCAAGTTTCAGAAGTGCAGCTCTTGTACTGTCGGAGATATGTCGATACAAACTGAATACGCAAACTATCAACAAAATTTAGTGCGATTTAAAGTGGATATCGCTTTTGTTTATAACTTCCACATTCTTTAGAAGTGTGCAACGAAACTTTGCAGAGATAAGCGGAGTCACATGTTCTACTGAAGTACCAAGTTTCAGAAGTGCAGCTCTTGTACTGTCGGAGATATGTCGATACAAACTGAATACGCAAAACATCAACAAAATTTAGCGCGTTTTTAAGTTGATATCGCTTTTGTTTATAACTTCCACATTTATTCGAATTGTGCAACGAAACTTTGCACAAATTAGCGGAGTCACATTTTCTACTGAAGTACCAAGTTTCGGAAGTGCAGCTCTTGTACTGCCGGAGATATGTCGATACAAACTGAATACGCAAAACATCATCAAAATTTAGCGCGTTTTAAAGTTGATATCGCTTTTGTTTATAACTTCCACATTTATTCGAATTGTGCAACAAAACTTTTCAGACAGTCGCGGATAGGCCTTTTCTACTGAAGTACCAAGTTTCAGAAGTGCAGCTTTTGTACTGGCGGAGATATGTCGATACAAACTGAATACGCAAACTATCAACAAAATTTAGTGCGATTTAAAGTGGATATCGCTTTTGTTTATAACTTCCACATTCTTTAGAAGTGTGCAACGAAACTTTGCAGAGATAAGCGGAGTCACATGTTCTACTAAATTACCAAGTTTCAGAAGTGCAGCTCTTGTACTGTCGGAGATATGTCGATACAAACTGAATACGCAAAACATCAACAAAATTTAGTGCGTTTTAAAGTTGATATCGCTTTTGTTTATAACTTCCACATTTAATAGAATTGTGCAACGAAACTTTGCACAGATTAGCGGAGTCACATTTTCTACTGAAGTACCAAGTTTCGGAAGTGCAGCTCTTGTACTGCCGGAGATATGTCGATACAAACTGAATACGCAAAACATCATCAAAATTTTGCGCGTTTTAAAGTTGATATCGCTTTTGTTTATAACTTCCACATTTATTCGAATTGTGCAACAAAACTTTGCAGACAGTCGCGGATAGGCCTTTTCTACTGAAGTACCAAGTTTCAGAAGTGCAGCTCTTGTACTGTCGGAGATATGTCCATACAAACTGAATACGCAAAACATCAACAAAATTTAGCGCGTTTTAAAGTTGATATCGCTTTTGTTTATAACTTCCACATTTATTAGAATTGTGCAACGAAACTTTGCACAGATTAGCGGAGTCATATTCTCTACTTAAGTACCAAGTTTCGGAAGTGCAGCTCTTGTACTGCCGGAGATATGTCGATACAAACTGAATACGCAAAACATCATCAAAATTTAGCGCGTTTTAAAGTTGATATCGCTTTTGTTTATAACTTCCACATTTATTCGAATTGTGCAACGAAACTTTGCAGACAGTCGCGGATAGGCCTTTTCTACTGAAGTACCAAGTTTCAGAAGTGCAGCTTTTGTACTGGCGGAGATATGTCGATACAAACTGAATACGCAAACTATCAACAAAATTTAGTGCGATTTAAAGTAGATATCGCTTTTGTTTATAACTTCTACATTCTTTAGAATTGTGCAACGAAACTTTGCAGAGATAAGCGGAGTCACATGTTCTACTGAAGTACCAAGTTTCAGAAGTGCAGCTCTTGTACTGTCGGAGATATGTCGATACAAACTGAATACGCAAAACATCAACAAAATTTAGCGCGTTTTAAAGTTGATATCGCTTTTGTTTATAACTTCCACATTTATTAGAATTGTGCAACGAAACTTTGCACAGATTAGCGGAGTCATATTTTCTACTGAAGTACCAAGTTTCGGAAGTGCAGCTCTTGTACTGCCTGAGATATGTCGATACAAACTGAATACGCAAAACATCATCAAAATTTAGCGCGTTTTAAAGTTGATATCGCTTTTGTTTATAACTTCCACATTTATTCGAATTGTGCAACGAAACTTTGCAGACAGTCGCGGATAGGCCTTTTCTACTGAAGTACCAAGTTTCAGAAGTGCAGCTTTTGTACTGGCGGAGATATGTCGATACAAACTGAATACGCAAACTATCAACAAAATTTAGTGCGATTTAAAGTGGATATCGCTTTTGTTTATAACTTCCACATTCTTTAGAATTGTGCAACGAAACTTTGCAGAGATAAGCGGAGTCACATGTTCTACTGAAGTACCAAGTTTCAGAAGTGCAGCTCTTGTACTGTCGGAGATATGTCGATACAAACTGAATACGCAAAACATCAACAAAATTTAGCGCGTTTTTAAGTTGATATCGCTTTTGTTTATAACTTCCACATTTATTCGAATTGTGCAACGAAACTTTGCACAAATTAGCGGAGTCACATTTTCTACTGAAGTACCAAGTTTCGGAAGTGCAGCTCTTGTACTGCCGGAGATATGTCGATACAAACTGAATACGCAAAACATCATCAAAATTTAGCGCGTTTTAAAGTTGATATCGCTTTTGTTTATAACTTCCACATTTATTCGAATTGTGCAACAAAACTTTTCAGACAGTCGCGGATAGGCCTTTTCTACTGAAGTACCAAGTTTCAGAAGTGCAGCTTTTGTACTGGCGGAGATATGTCGATACAAACTGAATACGCAAACTATCAATTAAATTTAGTGCGATTTAAAGTGGTTATCGCTTTTGTTTATAACTTCCACATTCTTGAGAATTGTGCAACGAAACTTTGCAGAGATAAGCGGAGTCACATGTTCTACTTAAGTACCAAGTTTCAGAAGTGCAGCTCTTGTACTGTCGGAGATATGTCGATACAAACTGAATACGCAAAACATCAACAAAATTTAGCGCGTTTTTAAGTTGATATCGCTTTTGTTTATAACTTCCACATTTATTCGAATTGTGCAACGAAACTTTGCACAAATTAGCGGAGTCACATTTTCTACTGAAGTACCAAGTTTCGGAAGTGCAGCTCTTGTACTGCCGGAGATATGTCGATACAAACTGAATACGCAAAACATCATCAAAATTTAGCGCGTTTTAAAGTTGATATCGCTTTTGTTTATAACTTCCACATTTATTCGAATTGTGCAACGAAACTTTGCAGACAGTCGCGGATAGGCCTTTTCTACTGAAGTACCAAGTTTCAGAAGTGCAGCTTTTGTACTGGCGGAGATATGTCGATACAAACTGAATACGCAAACTATCAACAAAATTTAGTGCGATTTAAAGTAGATATCGCTTTTGTTTATAACTTCTACATTCTTTAGAATTGTGCAACGAAACTTTGCAGAGATAAGCGGAGTCACATGTTCTACTGAAGTACCAAGTTTCAGAAGTGCAGCTCTTGTACTGTCGGAGATATGTCGATACAAACTGAATACGCAAAACATCAACAAAATTTAGCGCGTTTTAAAGTTGATATCGCTTTTGTTTATAACTTCCACATTTATTAGAATTGTGCAACGAAACTTTGCACAGATTAGCGGAGTCATATTTTCTACTGAAGTACCAAGTTTCGGAAGTGCAGCTCTTGTACTGCCTGAGATATGTCGATACAAACTGAATACGCAAAACATCATCAAAATTTAGCGCGTTTTAAAGTTGATATCGCTTTTGTTTATAACTTCCACATTTATTCGAATTGTGCAACGAAACTTTGCAGACAGTCGCGGATAGGCCTTTTCTACTGAAGTACCAAGTTTCAGAAGTGCAGCTTTTGTACTGGCGGAGATATGTCGATACAAACTGAATACGCAAACTATCAACAAAATTTAGTGCGATTTAAAGTGGATATCGCTTTTGTTTATAACTTCCACATTCTTGAGAATTGTGCAACGAAACTTTGCAGAGATAAGCGGAGTCACATGTTCTACTGAAGTACCAAGTTTCAGAAGTGCAGCTCTTGTACTGTCGGAGATATGTCGATACAAACTGAATACGCAAACTATCAACAAAATTTAGTGCGATTTAAAGTGGATATCGCTTTTGTTTATAACTTCCACATTCTTTAGAAGTGTGCAACGAAACTTTGCAGAGATAAGCGGAGTCACATGTTCTACTGAAGTACCAAGTTTCAGAAGTGCAGCTCTTGTACTGTCGGAGATATGTCGATACAAACTGAATACGCAAAACATCAACAAAATTTAGCGCGTTTTTAAGTTGATATCGCTTTTGTTTATAACTTCCACATTTATTCGAATTGTGCAACGAAACTTTGCACAAATTAGCGGAGTCACATTTTCTACTGAAGTACCAAGTTTCGGAAGTGCAGCTCTTGTACTGCCGGAGATATGTCGATACAAACTGAATACGCAAAACATCATCAAAATTTAGCGCGTTTTAAAGTTGATATCGCTTTTGTTTATAACTTCCACATTTATTCGAATTGTGCAACAAAACTTTTCAGACAGTCGCGGATAGGCCTTTTCTACTGAAGTACCAAGTTTCAGAAGTGCAGCTTTTGTACTGGCGGAGATATGTCGATACAAACTGAATACGCAAACTATCAACAAAATTTAGTGCGATTTAAAGTGGATATCGCTTTTGTTTATAACTTCCACATTCTTGAGAATTGTGCAACGAAACTTTGCAGAGATAAGCGGAGTCACATGTTCTACTGAAGTACCAAGTTTCAGAAGTGCAGCTCTTGTACTGTCGGAGATATGTCGATACAAACTGAATACGCAAACTATCAACAAAATTTAGTGCGATTTAAAGTGGATATCGCTTTTGTTTATAACTTCCACATTCTTTAGAAGTGTGCAACGAAACTTTGCAGAGATAAGCGGAGTCACATGTTCTACTGAAGTACCAAGTTTCAGAAGTGCAGCTCTTGTACTGTCGGAGATATGTCGATACAAACTGAATACGCAAAACATCAACAAAATTTAGCGCGTTTTAAAGTTGATATCGCTTTTGTTTATAACTTCCACATTTATTAGAATTGTGCAACGAAACTTTGCACAGATTAGCGGAGTCATATTTTCTACTGAAGTACCAAGTTTCGGAAGTGCAGCTCTTGTACTGCCTGAGATATGTCGATACAAACTGAATACGCAAAACATCATCAAAATTTAGCGCGTTTTAAAGTTGATATCGCTTTTGTTTATAACTTCCACATTTATTCGAATTGTGCAACGAAACTTTGCAGACAGTCGCGGATAGGCCTTTTCTACTGAAGTACCAAGTTTCAGAAGTGCAGCTTTTGTACTGGCGGAGATATGTCGATACAAACTGAATACGCAAACTATCAACAAAATTTAGTGCGATTTAAAGTGGATATCGCTTTTGTTTATAACTTCCACATTCTTTAGAATTGTGCAACGAAACTTTGCAGAGATAAGCGGAGTCACATGTTCTACTGAAGTACCAAGTTTCAGAAGTGCAGCTCTTGTACTGTCGGAGATATGTCGATACAAACTGAATACGCAAAACATCAACAAAATTTAGCGCGTTTTTAAGTTGATATCGCTTTTGTTTATAACTTCCACATTTATTCGAATTGTGCAACGAAACTTTGCACAAATTAGCGGAGTCACATTTTCTACTGAAGTACCAAGTTTCGGAAGTGCAGCTCTTGTACTGCCGGAGATATGTCGATACAAACTGAATACGCAAAACATCATCAAAATTTAGCGCGTTTTAAAGTTGATATCGCTTTTGTTTATAACTTCCACATTTATTCGAATTGTGCAACAAAACTTTTCAGACAGTCGCGGATAGGCCTTTTCTACTGAAGTACCAAGTTTCAGAAGTGCAGCTTTTGTACTGGCGGAGATATGTCGATACAAACTGAATACGCAAACTATCAATTAAATTTAGTGCGATTTAAAGTGGTTATCGCTTTTGTTTATAACTTCCACATTCTTGAGAATTGTGCAACGAAACTTTGCAGAGATAAGCGGAGTCACATGTTCTACTGAAGTACCAAGTTTCAGAAGTGCAGCTCTTGTACTGTCGGAGATATGTCGATACAAACTGAATACGCAAACTATCAACAAAATTTAGTGCGATTTAAAGTGGATATCGCTTTTGTTTATAACTTCCACATTCTTTAGAAGTGTGCAACGAAACTTTGCAGAGATAAGCGGAGTCACATGTTCTACTGAAGTACCAAGTTTCAGAAGTGCAGCTCTTGTACTGTCGGAGATATGTCGATACAAACTGAATACGCAAAACATCAACAAAATTTAGCGCGTTTTAAAGTTGATATCGCTTTTGTTTATAACTTCCACATTTATTAGAATTGTGCAACGAAACTTTGCACAGATTAGCGGAGTCACATTTTCTACTGAAGTACCAAGTTTCGGAAGTGCAGCTCTTGTACTGCCTGAGATATGTCGATACAAACTGAATACGCAAAACATCATCAAAATTTAGCGCGTTTTAAAGTTGATATCGCTTTTGTTTATAACTTCCACATTTATTCGAATTGTGCAACGAAACTTTGCAGACAGTCGCGGATAGGCCTTTTCTACTGAAGTACCAAGTTTCAGAAGTGCAGCTTTTGTACTGGCGGAGATATGTCGATACAAACTGAATACGCAAACTATCAACAAAATTTAGTGCGATTTAAAGTGGATATCGCTTTTGTTTATAACTTCTACATTCTTTAGAATTGTGCAACGAAACTTTGCAGAGATAAGCGGAGTCACATGTTCTACTGAAGTACCAAGTTTCAGAAGTGCAGCTCTTGTACTGTCGGAGATATGTCGATACAAACTGAATACGCAAAACATCAACAAAATTTAGCGCGTTTTAAAGTTGATATCGCTTTTGTTTATAACTTCCACATTTATTAGAATTGTGCAACGAAACTTTGCACAGATTAGCGGAGTCATATTCTCTACTGAAGTACCAAGTTTCGGAAGTGCAGCTCTTGTACTGCCGGAGATATGTCGATACAAACTGAATACGCAAAACATCATCAAAATTTAGCGCGTTTTAAAGTTGATATCGCTTTTGTTTATAACTTCCACATTTATTCGAATTGTGCAACGAAACTTTGCAGACAGTCGCGGATAGGCCTTTTCTACTGAAGTACCAAGTTTCAGAAGTGCAGCTTTTGTACTGGCGGAGATATGTCGATACAAACTGAATACGCAAACTATCAACAAAATTTAGTGCGATTTAAAGTGGATATCGCTTTTGTTTATAACTTCCACATTCTTTAGAAGTGTGCAACGAAACTTTGCAGAGATAAGCGGAGTCACATGTTCTACTGAAGTACCAAGTTTCAGAAGTGCAGCTCTTGTACTGTCGGAGATATGTCGATACAAACTGAATACGCAAAACATCAACAAAATTTAGCGCGTTTTAAAGTTGATATCGCTTTTGTTTATAACTTCCACATTTATTAGAATTGTGCAACGAAACTTTGCACAGATTAGCGGAGTCACATTTTCTACTGAAGTACCAAGTTTCGGAAGTGCAGCTCTTGTACTGCCGGAGATATGTCGATACAAACTGAATACGCAAAACATCAACAAAATTTAGCGCGTTTTTAAGTAGATATCGCTTTTGTTTATAACTTCCACATTTATTCGAATTGTGCAACGAAACTTTGCACAGATTAGCGGAGTCACATTTTCTACTGAAGTACCAAGTTTCGGAAGTGCAGCTCTTGTACTGCCGGAGATATGTCGATACAAACTGAATACGCAAAACATCATCAAAATTTTGCGCGTTTTAAAGTTGATATCGCTTTTGTTTATAACTTCCACATTTATTCGAATTGTGCAACAAAACTTTGCAGACAGTCGCGGATAGGCCTTTTCTACTGAAGTACCAAGTTTCAGAAGTGCAGCTTTTGTACTGGCGGAGATATGTCGATACAAACTGAATACGCAAAACATCATCAAAATTTAGCGCGTTTTAAAGTTGATATCGCTTTTGTTTATAACTTCCACATTTATTCGAATTGTGCAACGAAACTTTGCAGACAGTCGCGGATAGGCCTTTTCTACTGAAGTACCAAGTTTCAGAAGTGCAGCTTTTGTACTGGCGGAGATATGTCGATACAAACTGAATACGCAAACTATCAACAAAATTTAGTGCGATTTAAAGTTGATATCGCTTTTGTTTATAACTTCCACATTTATTCGAATTGTGCAACGAAACTTTGCACAGATTAGCGGAGTCAAATTTTCTACTGAAGTACCAAGTTTCGGAAGTGCAGCTCTTGTACTGCCGGAGATATGTCGATACAAACTGAATACGCAAAACATCATCAAAATTTAGCGCGTTTTAAAGTTGATATCGCTTTTGTTTATAACTTCCACATTTATTCGAATTGTGCAACAAAACTTTGCAGACAGTCGCGGATAGGCCGTTTCTACTGAAGTACCAAGTTTCAGAAGTGCAGCTTTTGTACTGGCGGAGATATGTCGATACAAACTGAATACGCAAACTATCAACAAAATTTAGTGCGATTTAAAGTGGATATCGCTTTTGTTTATAACTTCCACATTCTTTAGAATTGTGCAACGAAACTTTGCAGAGATAAGCGGAGTCACATGTTCTACTGAAGTACCAAGTTTCAGAAGTGCAGCTCTTGTACTGTCGGAGATATGTCGATACAAACTGAATACGCAAAACATCAACAAAATTTAGCGCGTTTTAAAGTTGATATCGCTTTTGTTTATAACTTCCACATTTATTAGAATTGTGCAACGAAACTTTGCACAGATTAGCGGAGTCACATTTTCTACTGAAGTACCAAGTTTCGGAAGTGCAGCTCTTGTACTGCCGGAGATATGTCGATACAAACTGAATACGCAAAACATCATCAAAATTTTGCGCGTTTTAAAGTTGATATCGCTTTTGTTTATAACTTCCACATTTATTCGAATTGTGCAACAAAACTTTGCAGACAGTCGCGGATAGGCCTTTTCTACTGAAGTACCAAGTTTAAGAGGTGCAGCTTTTGTACTGGCGGAGATATGTCGATACAAACTGAATACGCAAAACATCATCAAAATTTAGCGCGTTTTAAAGTTGATATCGCTTTTGTTTATAACTTCCACATTTATTCGAATTGTGCAACGAAACTTTGCAGACAGTCGCGGATAGGCCTTTTCTACTGAAGTACCAAGTTTCAGAAGTGCAGCTTTTGTACTGGCGGAGATATGTCGATACAAACTGAATACGCAAACTATCAACAAAATGTAGTGCGATTTAAAGTGGATATCGCTTTTGTTTATAACTTCCACATTCTTTAGAAGTGTGCAACGAAACTTTGCAGAGATAAGCGGAGTCACATGTTCTACTGAAGTACCAAGTTTCAGAAGTGCAGCTCTTGTACTGTCGGAGATATGTCGATACAAACTGAATACGCAAAACATCAACAAAATTTAGCGCGTTTTAAAGTTGATATCGCTTTTGTTTATAACTTCCACATTTATTAGAATTGTGCAACGAAACTTTGCACAGATTAGCGGAGTCATATTTTCTACTGAAGTACCAAGTTTCGGAAGTGCAGCTCTTGTACTGCCGGAGATATGTCGATACAAACTGAATACGCAAAACATCATCAAAATTTAGCGCGTTTTAAAGTTGATATCGCTTTTGTTTATAACTTCCACATTTATTCGAATTGTGCAACGAAACTTTGCAGACAGTCGCGGATAGGCCTTTTCTACTGAAGTACCAAGTTTCAGAAGTGCAGCTTTTGTACTGGCGGAGATATGTCGATACAAACTGAATACGCAAACTATCAACAAAATTTAGTGCGATTTAA
>CAUVYP010000129.1:177500-210000 GCA_963556195.1 Sepiola atlantica | reverse complement strand
ACAATTAACAGTTACAGTTTAAATTTAATTAGATATGTAAGGGAAACTTGCAAGGAGTTTCCAAGTAGTATGAACATATGATTTGGGAGGGGGGTGAAATTGGTCAAAGATAAGATAAGTTGAACAAAGAGAGAATAGGCCGATAGAAAATGGCTCGCGAGTATTTAGAGGGATTAGGATTATTCAAAAATAGGCCAAAATAAGTAGTTATGTAACCAGCTCGAATCAATCAAATAGTTAAAAAGATTACTCAAAGGGGGTTATGGAGGCTATTAAGGAGATAGGACAGAAATGCTAGTAACAGTTTATATAATATAAGTGTTATGGGCCAGGGTTGGATTGAAAAATTAAGCAGACTTGCGTTTTGAAGCTAGTGTGTTAGAGAGCTGATAAGAATTACAGGGGGGTAATAATGGACCCAATTGGAGGGGAATTCAAAAGTCGTGGTTAAAATGATAACAAAAGGAAGTTACAGGGGAATATGTTGCAAATAGGAAGAGTCCAAATATAAGGACGATATAGTGGAAATGTAGGGGATAATAAGGGTGGGGGGAAAGAGAGGCCAAGAAGGAGTTTGTAGGTGGGATTACGGACAGGAGAAACAATGAGATAAATATAAGGGGTTAGGAGTGGAGCTGAAGCAAAAGGATAAAAGGAGCTATATTGCAGGAGAGGTATATAAGTCTAGATATTAGGTATGTTAATGATCAGTGGAAAGTTGGAGGAGTAATGTTAGTTCAATCTACTAAAAGTGTTCCGGGTAGATGTAGTTGTTAGGTGTAATGGGGATGAAAAATTTATTGGGAGGGTTAATTAGTGAGATTAGGGGCGTTAAGAATAGAAGTTACAAGGTTCCCCTGGGATATAGTTTAGAGATTTATAAGATGTTAAAGAATGGGGGGAGTTATTGGTTGGGAGGAGGAGTGTCAGAGGGAGTGATGGAATTAATGTATTTAAATTTTCGTTTGTGTCTGCAATTTGAAATAAGTTCATTTTTGGAGTTAATGACATTTAAGTTCTTGTGTGCTGTAGCTATCATATAAGTTTCCAAGGTACATAGTTGGCAGAATGCAGAACCAGGAGTATATGAGTTTGACTTTTTTAATATAGACCAACTTAGGGAGTAGGGGGTATTTTTGATGTGAAAGCTTTTTATTAGGTTGGAAAGAGAGGTGCTAGTGGTACCATTACTATTGTGTTTAAAAAAGTAGATATGGTTAGAGATTCGAGTCTTTATGGGGAAAGCACTGGCACCAATATAGGTATGAATTTTGTGGGGGTTATTGTTGTATTATTTGAGTTGTTTATATTATTGGGGTGCTTACGGTTTGTATACTCGGATTCAAGTCAAAGTTTAAGTTAGGGTTATACATATACATATATATATATATAATATACATTATACATATACATATATATATATAATATACATTATACATATATATATATAATATACATTATACATATACATATATATATATAATATACATTATACATATACATATATATATATAATATACATTATACATATACATATATATATATAATATACATTATACATATACATATATATATAATATACATTATACATATACATATATATATAATATACATTATACATATACATATATATATAATATACATTATACATATACATATATATATAATATACATTATACATATATATATAATATACATTATACATATATATATAATATACATTATACATATACATATATATATAATGTACATTATACATATACATACATATATAATGTACATTATACATATACATATATATATAATATACATTATACATACACATATATATATATAATATACATTATACATACACATATATATATAATATACATTATACATACACATATATATATACATATATACATTATACATATATATACATTATACATATATATATACATTATACATATATATATATACATTATACATACATATATATACATTATACATACATATAATATACATTATACATATAATATACATTATACATATAATATACATTATACATATATATATATAATATACATACTACATATATATATATATATATACATATAACTATATATATATATATAATATACATTATACATATACATATATATATAATATACATTATACATATACATATATTTATAATATACATTATACATATACATATATTTATAATATACATTATACATATACATACATATATAATATACATATATAATATACATATATATATAATATACATATATATATAATATACATATATATATAATATACATATATATATAATATACATATATAATATACATTATACATATACAATATACATATATAATATACATTATACATATATAATATACATTATACATATATAATATACATATATAATATACATTATACATATATGATATACATTATACATATATAATATACATTATACATATATACTATACATTATACATATATACTATACATTATACATATATACTATACATTATACATATATACTATACATTATACATATATAATATACATTATACATATATAATATACATTATACATATATAATATACATTATACATATATAATATATATTATACATATATAATATATATTATACATATATAATATACATTATACATATATAATATACATTATACATATATAATATACATTATACATATATAATATACATTATACATATATAATATACATTATACATATATAATATACATTATACATATATAATATACATTATACATATATATATATATATATATATAATATACATATAATATACATTATACATATAATATACATTATACATATAATATACATTATACATATAACATATAATATACATTATACATATATATGTATATATTATAGATTATATACATATTTCAATATTATATACATGTCTATGTTATATATATCGTAAAATACATGTTCTACACGCACCAAGGGTTATCTTCAGTTAGGCACTGTGTGATTTGCTAATTTCTGGGTCCGCATCATATCGGCTCTGATGGTAATCCAGACCGAACTCCAGCTGCGTCAGATCGCCTCCTTGTAAGCGTTTTGCTCGCATGTTGACATTGCAAAAATCACATTTTAACCAAAATCTTTGACTATATGTCAATATTATATATGTGTATGCATATATTAAATAATTCATATATTCATATATGTATATATATTTACAGGGGAAAATGCACTATATGTCATTAAAATTAAATGCGGTGATAAACGAAATGTGCGAAAAAAGACAAACGGAAAACAAGAGTTTAGTACAGTAGAAAAACACACACACACATATATATGTATGTATAGTAATCCAGGTAAAGTAAACACATACAGAATAGGAATCCAAATAATTTTAACCGGTCTAATAAAAAGTTATCGATATCAAATAGAGCTTTTATGTATATGATTGTTTTTATTCAAACAGACATGTACAAAATCTGCGACACTGTCATGTCAATGTTATCATTCTACAGCTGTTAAAAGCTGAGATCTTATCAGAGAGAATTATAATTTCAACCATTCCCTCAGGTTCTTAAATAGGATTTAAAGGAAGGAACACATTCTAATTCTGTCTGATGAGATCTCAGTTTTTAATAGTTGTAGATAGATAACATCTACATGCCAGTGTTGCCGATTTTGTGCATGTCTGTTTGAATAAAAACAATAATATACATATATATATATATATATATATATATATATATATAAACGATGAAAGGGATGACATTTGTATAGTTTACAAGTTTATTAACTGAAAGTGTTCAAACAAGGAATACAAATACTAAATGACCGTTAATTCATGACTTTCATAGATAAAGCTCTTATCGGCAGTAGGTCTGACCAGTAACAATTGAATATTAATTGATTATCAGAGGTAAATATCTTGAAATATATATTAATATTAATATGAATATATATATATATATATATATATATATATATATATATATGTGTGGGGGATGTGTGGGGGGTGTATGCATGTTTATTTCAGTAATATACAAATTTAGATTATTGGACTTTTATATGAATCTAAGTCTGAACTTGACGATTGGATCGTACGCGTTTTGACTAAGGCTCGCCGCATCTCAATCACTACAGCCCTTAATTCTAGTGCAATGAAAGTCCAAAAATGCAAATATGTGTGATACTAAAATAAGCACATATTACACGCAATTTCGTTTTCTCAATTCATGATTGTGTCTTCATTCATTAAGAGTACAGATACGCATGTTTATCTTAATACTTCACTGCCTGGTTCACGGTAAATCATATGATTGTGAATGTTATTAACGATTCTACGCGTGGATTTTTTAGGTCACCATGTACTTTTTAGATACTATTCTTGATCATAATTTGAATTTCAGATCAATTAAGATGTGTGTTCTCATGTTAGATTCACTGTTAACAGTTCTTGGATCATTATGAGCTGAAATTATAGGATACTGCTTAAATATCGATAAAGATTAATGTTACTACGACTTGTTGCATGGTTTTGAAACAGGAAGTGCTCCAATTGCTTTTAATTGGCTGTTACATAACTCTTATATGTTGGCATGCATTCGTAAACCTATTTTTATTTCCATAGGCATGTATTACAATTTAAAGAGCGGCTTACATATATGCCACTCGATCTCTGATGATAATGATGGTGGATCTCACATTACCAACAGGTGCTCTACGCCTACAAATGGTATCAGGTAGTCCTCGTAATCAACACTTGACACACTTTTCTTTTCACTGGCATTATTTTTAATTACTTACCGTTTTTGCTGTTTTTGTGGTTGCACACCGTTATTATTTGAACATTCCACTCTCGTACTTAGGTACTGTTTGTATGTAAGGTAAAATGTACACCTGTAAGACGACAAGTGTAACTTATGTTGATGTACTTCATGGATTCTTTTGAAAGTGTATCAAACGAGTCAGACATTACTGGATGTAGTTTGTGTAAGACCTAAACACCTACAAGATTGGGGATAGCTTTAATAGTTTATAGAGTTTAGAAATAGTGTAGTCAAAATATAAATGGCAAACTCTAGAAAATATTGATTACTTTGTGGTGGGTAGTGTTCTTATTTACTTGTTTTCCTAGAAGGGAACAGTTAAACACAATGTCGTTGTTTAATGCAAGGAAAATTCTAGCTACAAAAAATGGCACAAATGTTACTTGTATTAACCAAAGGCAAAAAGGATCATTTGTAGTATCAGAACAGCTACTACACTTTGCTCCTGGTGGCGTGTTCTGGACAAATACTATTTAACACATGGATAGAACCCTCGCAGATACTACACTTCCATATCAGAATTAACCTGGCAGTAATAACTATTAAAGTGTAACTGCATATTCTCTAAAGTAGGGCCTCACCACCGAACGCACTTTAAGATCAACCCAGGATCATCGTAGTGGTTAGGGTTAGAAAGATATTGGGTTGGCAACAAAGTTCACGCATTTTGTTTAATTTTGGAATTTCTCTTTTAGAGTTCTACTGTTTTGTTGCATTTTATTTCGAGTTAATTTCATTTCTTTATATTTTCATTAAAATAGAATGTAAAATAAATAAAGATAAACATTTTCGATTGTTTCTTTTTGCATTCATTTTTGCTTTTTTTGTTGCTTTTCCAGTTCTAGCAACGAGGTAGTAAAACACGTTTTCAACGTTGAGAAGAAATTGAAAACAAAAAGAGAGAATAGATTATTGATGACTTTGTTGTTATTTATTTCATTAAAACTTTTAAATTAAATTTGAATTTTAAAATCAACTGGAACTTAGTTGCGAAACTTAAATACCTTACTTCAGAACGTGTTTACGTATTATAAATTGAACACCATTTATGAGGTATAAAATTATATAAAATGTCTGAATATTCTTACGTTTCTACAATTGAAACACGGCAGGCCGCCACTGTAGACGTAAGGGGCTACTGAGAAAAAAAAGCGTGATGCGCTAGTTAATGGTCTACTAGATACTCGGTACACACACTTTTTATAATTATATATATATATATATATATTCCATGATAAATGCCAGTATACTGAAATCATATGCCTTTAATAGGGTTAAGATGAACATTCATATACACTAAATGTACAAAAGCAAGGAAATTCACAAATTCTTACACTTTTATTGTCATTGAGGGTATGCGAGCACAACAGGGCTACGTATTTTACTTTTAGGAATTTTTCTTAAGCGCACCTCACGCACTTCATCCACTCAAGCATAGAGATTTATACTGTAGTGATGTGATAATAAAATGGTTTGTTTGATATGTAGTCATACCCTTAATGACAATAAAAGTGTAAACATTTGAGAAAATCATCAACTAGTAACAGTTTTTTTTAACATTCTTACGTCATTTGCATCATTTACACATACGCACTACGTTTCGACGGCTGTAATCCTCACGCACCGTTTGTCGTCGTCTATAACTGAAACTGTGCCCTTTCTTTTATCAACTGGTCTAGACTACACTTATTTCGATCGAATCGTTTTTTTGTAGATATCAGTTAATATTTGTTCATGTCTATTTATTTACTTCTGCATTTTATTATTATTTTATTATCCTTGCCTTTTTTTTCGTTATTTTATAGCAATCTTATTTATTTCTGGTTTGTAATAGATTACGTAATCTATATAATTGTATGCATAGGAGTTATGCGCCGTAACTGATGATTTAGAGAGAATGGTACACGCTTCCGAATAATCCTCAATATATGAATTCTCATGCAAATAAATTCGCACGGTATTACTTGACGAATATTTAATATATCAGATCTTTATTTGACAAAGGAAAAAGCTATATCGTCCTCAAATACGCATAACAGCAGTGGTCGAATCTTAAAAAAGTTATTTTCTTGATTGTATTAAACGACCCTCCTGATGCAATTACGTCAGAGATGGGTATATTTGCTGATCACACCACGCTCTATTCTCGACATGTGGACCAAACGAACGGGCATATCAAAGGCAATGTCTTAATCCTTAGAAAATAATATTTAGTCTGTAGTAAAATGGGGCAAATAATTGATGTTTACATTGAATGTCTCTAAGACAAACCTCATTTTCTTTACCTATTATGAGAATCCCTTTCAACCGCCCATTACAACCCATGATGATAGCGCACTACTAGCCAGTCAAACATTCAAACACCTAAGCCTAAAATTCAAAGGTAGCATGCATTTAAACACATACATAGAAGATACTGCCAAGTCTGTTGCAAAGAAGATGGGTTCATTCTACATAGCTCGAAAACTTCTCTCACCTGCTTGTATCCTATATCTCTACAAAAAGCCACAATTCGCCCATACATAGCGCATTGTTGCCACATCTGCCCTGGTGTACAAACTAATACATAGACAGGGTCCAAAAACGAGCCTCTAATCTAATAGGTCCGACATTGTCTATCAAGCCGCTGCATTTATTCCGTCGCCACAATATGTTATCCTTGTGCTTGTTTTACAAGTACTTCAATGGAATGTGAGCCGATGAACTTGCTGCACTTGTGTCCTCTTAACGTAAATACCCCCGATTAACCTGACAATCAGAAAAATTCCACCCCTTCAACTGTAAAGGTTTTCAGGTGCCGGAAAGCTTTATACTGTAATAGATTATTTCTTCGTACTAGGGATACACTCAAATGCCCCCTGTTTCTCGGACTGTACCAACATGCAACACTTTAAAATGTAATGTGAACAAACGTCTCACAGCACAATTCTCGACTTAGCATGCCCCTATAAATATGGCCGCTTATTCAAAGTACACTTAACGTCTTAGAGGCAATGTGCCTTGTTTGGGGTAAATACAAGTAAAAGAAAAAAGATAAACAGTCAGGCCATACAGAGGTTTACTGACCACTATGCAGAAGAGTCAATATGTAGAGGTACGGCCCTGCCAGGAATTATACAGAGAGGAACGAGGGTCAAACACAAAAAGGGGTGGATGGACAACGTCTGAGAGTGGGTAAGGATGGCTTTGAGTAAAACACACAGGAAGGCAGAAAATCAGGAGGATTGGAGAAAACTGGTTGTCATGTCATCTTTGAGGCCCAACGGTCATGCAGATCAAATTACAGATGATGATCACTGATGAAGAATTAGTATATGTCTCAAGACGAAACTATATTACTTCTAATTATATACGGATTTACTATATTTCAGTGCTAAATTCAGAAGGGTCGCATAGTATTATGTTCCTCGCAAGCATTACATCCTGTTTGGATGGGTGATGTACTATGTTTGTTCGTCATAATACAATTCAGCCAGGCTTTACCTCCTCTTTTTAAGGTGGTTAGCGTACGTTAACAAGCAATAGTCACATTCGGCTGTCCATTTATAAATTCAACACTTACGTTATATATACTAGCAAAAATGTTTCCCCGGTCACCTACTTCAGCTTGAATTAATGAAGTCCTTCTCTTGCTGATCGGTGTACTTTTCCTGTTATGCTACTAAACATTTCAGGAGTCCTTGACCTTTGTTTAATTACTATCATTCGCAGACATCTTGAACAATGAGACGTGCAAGAAGCAATGGCGGTTGCAACGTATCTAGCCTGTCTGTGGAAATACTGCCGTCATCGTAGTTACAATGCGAGAAATGTGAATGACAAAGTAAAGTTTTTAAAGGTGAATGATTGATCAGATGCTGTTCATTTACAAGATAATTGTGATTTCGCCGTTGTTTGAAATGATTATAGGCAGTTTAAAACAAGTAAATCACGAGTTGTCTTCCCCTGCGTTCACTTACTACCTCTGTCTTAAATACTACTTAAAAATGTAAACATCCATCGATTACACTTTTTTATTTGGCGTTAAAATTAAAACAGATTCAGATATTGAAGAAGAGCGCAATGTTTGCCAAATTAGGGTGGCCACTGCTATAAGGGTTCAAACACGACTTTATCTGGATCACTGGTGTTTGTCTAAGTTTGATAACCATAGATCTTAACATTTATGGATTTTTGAGAAAAACGAACATATTTATGAGAGAGTCCCCTCGGAATGTAAATATCGATTTGCCAACGCCGAAATACGTAAACAGCTGAAAAGATCCAAATCAAAACCAACCGGCGTCAAAATCAAAATGAGGCTTATTTTAACGATGAAATGAAGTAAACAATAAAGAAAAAGTCTCACTGTATGTTTGTTTTTATGACGAAAATCAATTAATTTTTTAGAAATATTTTAAGGGGAAATTCAGTTAATGACATTTGTTTTTCGATTAATTGTTTTTTTCTGTGCTACACGAATGTTTGCAAATTTCTTTGGCGCTTTATGTTTGGGGTACTGTTTTGAAAAAAATCGAATAGATTAGGGTTATGTTAGTGTTAGTACTATTGTTAAAAAACAGTTATCTTTTCTGTATAGTTCATCCACCAGATTTCCGCCTGGAAAAAATGTTTAGAGTTTCTTAATTTACAGGCAGATGTGTCGTCTACTTTCTGAGGTCTTGATTGGTTAAGCGCTTCAGCATATTCTGTCTATTTACGTAAACGACCGGAAGATGCCGAACAAAAAAGTCGGTTTTGTCTGGTTCAAAAGCTGCACCAGTAACAGCCTTATTTATATAGTTAATAATTGTTGCATTTCCCCCCTATTATTTTCACTGCACGGATTACAATTAATAAGCGAATTTGAAGAAAATGAGTAGACGGAAATTGTAACGCACTAAAGTACAGTAAGAATGACGTAAGTATATTTCAATTAACCTTGGGAACAAGAAAAGATTAAAAAAAAAAAAAATGAAAAATCGGACACTATTTTTCCAAACAATTCATCTTTTTCTCATTTTACAAAATGTTTAAAAATCCATTTTTTAAATAAAAATGGATTTTTAAACATTTGTTAAACAGTTATTTTTTCTTTTGTTTCTTGCAGGGATGCTCTTCACTTTGATAGTATAGAAAAAAAAGTGTTTAACTTTTTGTGGCATCTTTTCATGGATTGTGCTCTCTGAACGTGTGCACTTTCGTCTTTCTTCTGTCGCTACTTTTCCCATTCTGTTTCTCTAATGCTTTTTTCTTAATTAAATAGTTTATTTATTTCCTTTTAATATATACAAAACCTTTTTCTAAGCTTCTCTTTCCCTGATTTTCTTCGCTTAAATATTATTATTTAATGCATGTACACCTGGCGGTAAAAATATGCTTCACCATTGTTTGCAATAACATTCATATTTGAATAAAAAAAAATTTACATTGGAAGGTTAAAAAAGAAATCATCTCAAACTAAAAGTTTGAAAACAAATACAAGAAAACAAAAAAAGAAGTTTGTAATCGTATATGAGGGTTAATTTTCTTCTAATTACTAATTCTATAATTCAATTTTATATAATCAATTTAATAAAATATTATTTATTAAATAAAATAAAATCAATTTGATTAAATAAAATCAATTTGATATGGTATAATCACTTTTATAAAATATAATAAATTTAATATAGTATAATAAATTTAATAAAGTATAATAAATTGAATATGGTATAATAAATTTAATAAAATATAATCAATTGAATATAGTATAATACATTTAATTTAATATAATCAAGGATAGAAGCAAGTGGAGCATGGGTTTACTTTACGCAGCTTCGTTACTCTAACTTTCCTTATTTTGTACTTTAGTCCTGACATTCCATGAGCAATGTTTCTGACAAAGGGTGCAGAATTGCTGTTTTCTATGTCAAAATGTATCCACCTAACACTTATCGTTGTCTAGTTTTTGACCTTGAAGTAGTATTTTTTAATCTCCTTACATCAAGTGGCTTCATGCCTTGTCTGGAGCGATTTCCATAAAAAAATAATAGAGTATAATCAATTTATACAATATAACCAGATATATACAGCTTTTTTCTCTAGTTGTCATTTCAACACGATAAATATGACATTTTAGTTTTATCAATAACACTTACACTTAGAATCGTATATGTAAAATAAAAATAATTAAAATTATATGTATCTACACCTAAAAAGTACGTTCATTATATATTTGATAGATTTTTCTCTTATTAATTTCATTAGCAAAACGTATATCACCAGTAACACACTCCATTGTGTCACATACGTAATCGTCCTTGAATTACGTATGTTTAATAAGTAGCGTTACATAGCCTGAAAGCAAGGCAAGAATGAGAGTCACTGTTCATTATTGATGATGTCTACAAACTTAGCTCTTTGTTATCTTTCATATCTCTCTCTCTATATATATATATATATATATATCATGAAAACCACCTTCTTAAAACTGGAAGCGTTTTTTATGAACTTTGCACACACAATAGGCTTAACATGATTTCTGATTAAGTTTCATATTATTTACTCACATTGTAAACATACTAAACAATTAATGGGGGTTATATACCCCCATTAATTGTTTAGTATTTTTATTTATCACACGCACATTATATATATATATATATATTATTTTAACATAGTTCACCCAAAACAATGCAGGCCACCACCGTAGACCAAAAGGGCTATTGAGAAATAGGGGGTAGGTTTTGGGGGCATCCTAAGTTGTGAGCTGGGCAGCGAGCAGTCTGTTTACATTAGTTTTAAATTTATGCATGTCAGTAAAGTCGGGAAAATAGGGAGGGAATTCCAGAGGCCGGTAGCACCAGGAAAAAGCTATTAGAGTGAAAGGCTCTTCGACATCTGGGGACCTCCACAGTGAATGGATGGCATTTGGCTGATCGTTGGGTTGGTCTAGTGAATTTACGTCAAGGGGCACTAGTGCACACGTTCAGAGAGCACAATCCATTGAAGTATTTGTAAAACAGGCAACATGGGCTAGAGCTTGGTGGATAATGGAGGACTTATTGAGTTGGCGACTATTTTTGGACCTTGTCTAAGAGGAAGAGACTAGTGGATGATGCACCAACCCAGATGTGGCAATAATACTCCATGCATGGGCGGATGTGGCTTTGTGAGATATAAGATAATTTCAGGTGTGAGTAGTTTACTAACACGGTAGATAGATCCCACTTTCTTTGTAGCAACCTTGGCAATGTCTTTAGTATCATAATATATATAAAATGGATACTACTCCAGGGTTTGCGCCTAATTTCCGTGACTGTTCGGCAGCAGCGATTCGACAGCTCACGGAAGCGTCTGAGACCTGCCTAGTCGAAAACGAGGCTGTAAACAAAACTGGACAAAAAAAATGTCTGTCGCGCAACCCTCGGTGACTCGGGGCCGAGGGCATACGATGGAAATAGACGAGTCTCTATTTAACCGCCGGAAATTAAAAAAACAAAAAACAATGCTGCCCGTGTTTTCTCCAGCCGCTCTGGGTCTTCGGGGGGGGGGGGGGGGAGATACGGCCCCGCAGAAGGAGGGGTTTCCTGGTGACAGTGCCTAACTGGATCTACGAGAAAATATACGTAATCCCCCCCCACAAAAAAAAGAAATATATATAAAAAAAGAACTTGCCTAATTGTAAAATTCTTTGCTTTACGTAACACGAAACACATACAAAAAAAAAACATAAAAATGTTTCATTTTGCCCACTAAAACAATAAAAAGTTTATTTATAGTTCTTTAGCTATGGGTTTGTTAATTTCTTTCATTTTTTTTTTCATAAAAATATATGCATTTTTTTTCTTTCCGTATATTTATCGTTTTATATTGTCGTCTGCCAACTTTCCATTTCTTTGCACGATTTTTGCGGTTTTGTTTATACAGCGTCGTTTTCGACTCGGCAGCTCTCGGACGCTTTCGCGACCTGTCGGATCGATGCGGCCGAGCAGTCACGGAAATTAGGCGCAAACCCTGGAGTAGTACCATAAAATGTATTAATATATTAAAGATCATCGTCATAACATACGTCATAAAATTAAATAAAATACTTTTCAGAGTAACCGGTTCGATTAAAACATGTATATACACGACAATATTGGGTGCAACCATCTAGACAAGAGTAAACATTTAAAAAAACGAAAATGTAATTTGTATTAATGGGATTATTTGGACGACTAAGATTTTGCTGCAATAAGAAGTAAAGAAAAGAGCCAATACTTTCTCCCTTTTAAAATCTTCTAGACTCTGGGGAAAACGATTGTATTTTATACGGGAAAAATAAATTGTTCTGTTGTTGTCTGGGAATTCTGTCGTGAGGAAGATGGAATATATTATTACATGTAACTGGTATGGTGATTTGTTTATTTTCTACATAACTTTGCCTGTATATACAGGGTGTTGCAGCAAAATTCGAAATTTTACAAAAAGATAAACGCAGTACTAGGATGTGCTACGAAGAATGGTAAAGACTTGGATGGACGAGATCGCCGTCAGACCCCCCCCCCTACGTCTTCTCGCGAAATTCCGCCTTTTTCCCACAAGACCAATACGACCCATGCGTGGCTGCTCAACAATGTTCCTAACAACTGGTCGCCGGACTTGTGACCACCCTCTTTACCTGATTGGAAGCCATTTGACTATTTCTTTATTTGGCGTGATCGGGGTCAAGACAAACATGCACGCCCAAAACATGATATGCTCTCTGAGGGCTGTAATTGTGGAGGTGTCTGCCGCTATAGAAAAAGACACTGTCACCATAGCGTGTGACTCATTTCGCGACTGCTTTTTAATGGTCGTCTAAGGCGGTGTTTATTACATTGAAACATAATGTAATATCTAACACTAACTGTCTCTTTTTGAATATAAAACTTTTGTTTCGATTTCCTATTTCCTTTTATTTTTGTCAAGTGTCCGATTTTACTGCAACAATATGTATATATAGGACAGACAAGGAAAGTGAAATTAATTTGATTTTAAGAAAAAAAAAACATCTGATTGAAGAAAAAAATTAGATAATCATTCGATTTTAATAATTTCAGTATTTGTTAATAAATTAATGTTAATATTAAATATTTACTTAATTAAAAAAGGACATCTTGTTAGATCTTATGAATTACTTTACACGCTTTCATTTCAACGATTAAATACGCCTTAGTATATTCAGAGTCGAAGCCACGTGACAATTTTTACAAAGTGGAAGTTGCGAATAGAATGTTTTTTTTACAACGATTAGTATTTAAAGCCATAATCACATTAAATAAGTTTTGATTTTAAATTTCCGAATTCTTAATATCATTTTAAACCGAGAGCTGCCTTTAATTTATTTTCATTCGCACTTTCAGCGTATTATATCTCTTCAATGGTTGTTACGAAGTTTTGACTAATTCGTCCTTCAAATGAGTTGGATAAACAAATTTACGCGACACTTTTTAATAAAATAAATACATTATTCAATGTAACCAATCGCCATGACTGACTAAAACACGTATTTTATTAAATTGCTATATATGTGGGTTTAAAAAGCAATTGCAAACCCTTCTTCGCCGCCGCAGGGACGCTGACAACGTGGTAGTGCCAGATGTATACCGTCTGGAACGACGGTTCTCTGGCAGGAACACCCAAGGCTGAACAGTTTGGTACAAAGCGGTATTAGGTTAATCCTGTTAACAGTGCTCTGGTGAAAATCCAGGATGAGTCTGCATCAGGATCCGTCATGCTCTGGTCGTCTCTGCCCCATACGTTTGGCACGGGAACGCAACTAAATGGAGAGAAAGAAGGGGAACAGTTGCTTTGTTTGTGGGCTATGGGCTAAATCATCCCCGACTTCTCTCGGGGTCATGATAAACACCGTAAATCTTGATGATTTAACGAAAAACTTCAACCATCGAGGAAAACTTCCGGCAGACAAGGTAGTGCTGAGACACGATCTGCGTGTACTCTATGCAAAAAAATCCGACTCACGTAACAACCAAGACACCATCAATTGGTATTTGTATTCTAAAGAATACGATTAATTGAACACAAATTGCTATTTATGTTTTGACATTTGTAGATGTTGATTAATAGTTTATATTATTTGGATTTTTAGGACAAGTAATCTCATCTTGGTGGGTATTCAATCACCGTTTTGGCCGCAGTGGCTTGAGGTGTTAAGTAACACTCGGTGTTAAGTGACAGTCTTCCAGGGGTTAAATGTTTACTACAGACGAGAGTAACTATGCCTAACTTAAAATTACTTAAGACTATTATGGCTGACGGAACGACACAAACCAACCTCTGTGATTTAAATAAAGGGTACAATACAAAATAAAGATTATCCAGTTCGGGAAGATTCACCTGAAGAAAGTCGGATGTGACATCAGCAGAAACGTTGTAAGATTAACAGCCAACGTGTGAAGAGTTGTCCGAATAATCGAAATAATGTAAACTCTATATTACCCATAGCTGAAAAGGAATTGCCTGGTGCACATACTATTATTTTGTAAATGACCGCAATATATCCGACAGGATTCGAACTAATGTTGTCACTGCCATAGTCTGTAACGTAATCTACTAAGCCAATGATGCAACGTTAAATACAAATTTACGAAGAGATAAACACAACGAATGAAACGATGTCATCGAACGCTCACGATTAAAAAAAAGGATGAAGAAAATCTGAAGTGATTGTAGCCGAGCGAAGAAAAGAAATAAAAAGAAAATGGCTGCGAAGTAGTGGAAAGGCGGGAAAATGATGTGCGGTCAACGAAGTGATAACAGAAAAGAGAAAGAACAAATGTCGCAATGGCTGGAGGGATTTGAAGCATTATATTGTACTTTTTTTCCATTTTAAGCCATAGAAGTGTTGAGAATCAGTCGACGATTGTCACAGCAAACAAGCAATTGCAATTGTTGGATGTGTATGCATCTCACGTTGCTAAGGCGAAGGCTGGCGGCAGCTCCTTGCTAAGATATCGCATGGAAAACGCGTTAATTTACAAGGTTTCGCGAAGCCAGAAAAGAAGTTATCAAATGATGGGCGTTGGAAGAAGGAAGGATTACTGTTAGAGCGGACAACGGATAGAGATAATCCTATAGCTATAATTATGGGAGGGGGAGAAATAAAGAAACGAACAGTAATGAAACATTACAACAAATAATGTTCTAGCGTTACGCAGCCTTTCTCGTACCATACACATTCAATAATGATCGGTTTATTAGTTTCGGAGTGAATCATATACATACATATATATATATATATATATATATATATATATATATATATAGATAGATAGATAGATGTGCGTTTTTTGTACCATGTGATCGAGCTTAATTTTATTGGACTAATACCGGTCTTTACTGAATATACTATATTCTAAGTGAAACATCTAAATTATATATATATATATATATATATATATATATATATATATATATATATAGAGAGAGAGAGAGAGAGACAGACAGACAGACAGACAGACAGACAGAGACAGAGAAAGAGATGTAAAATAAATAAAAAAGAAAGCCAACAACTATGATTTACGTATTTATCAAGGTTTCGTCTTCATTCAAAGACTTCATCAGGATGAAGAAAGCAATGTAGAAACATCATACATAATATTATTTTTCTACATTGCTTTCTTCATTCTGAGGATGTCTTGCAATAAAGACGAAACCTTGATGAACACATAAATCACACAGTTTTTGGCTTTCCTTTTTTTCATTTTACATTACGTCGGATCATTTAATTTCCGCCTTTCTTCATATATATATATATGAAAATCAATAAAGATATAAAATAAACGAAATAAAAATATATTGGAAAGAAAAGGGAAAAGTCAAAAGAAAAATAAGACACATCGAGAAAGTCACAAAACCCGTTTTGAATCGTCGCAGGAGGAAAAGATGTATCTTATTTGTTATATTTTATTTTGTATTTATACATTCGCTTTCATGTCGTTACGTGGCCATTATTTGGTCAATTATTTTTGCTCGTGCACACCATAACTTCTTGTTTGTACTCTGTCTAAAACTTAATCTTACAATGGTTGCGTTTCATTTGTGCCTGCGTCAGTATTGCGAAAGGATGCTACTCGGTTATTATTTCTGGTGAAAAGGGGTCTATCACTGGGAAGAGAATAGTAATTCATCACTGGTGATTAACAGTATGCTGGTAGGCATTTGAAGGAAGTAAAATCTATACACATAAAGCAAAAAGACTCGAAGTTGCTTAGGATTCAATCAGTAAAGTTCCAAATACGTTCGTCGAACACTCTCGACTAGCTTTTCATCTGTGCCCGCTTCCAGTTACATATAGATCTGCTTGCAGATTCGCGACCGTCTGAAAATGTTACTTTTCTGCACTGATGAGAGCAAAAAGCGTGAAACGCTAGCGTCTGTAGGTATTAATAATTATATATATATATATATAATTATATATACAGGGTGATTCATAAGTAACTTAGCTATTTATTTTTGAAATTCCAAAGTTAAAAAATACGGTAATACAAAACAAAGTTTATTCAACAAATTTATGTGAGTTTACAATATCAGCAAATTTTCAAAATTTCCACTTTCCTTCTGCATGCATAGCTCCATTCTTTTTTGCAAGGAATTTACGACTCTTTGTAGCATATTTGGTTGATTATGAAATAAATATATATAGAAACAAATATATAAACGTACAAAATTAAAATAATAAATAGCAGTAATTAGAGAGTAAGATAACAATTATCAAAAGTTTATAGTATGCTTGTGCTTCATATGGTAATCATTTTAAATAGCTAAGTGAAGTGACTTATGAATCACCCTGTATATATATATATATATATATATATATATACATACATGTGTATGTGAGTGTTTGAAAATAAAATATGAGACTAAAAGTGTACTTTTCACTGTGCTCATAAAACCATATTACTTTCCTTGTTTTTACTGGCCCCTCCGCCCGTTTCGCTTTTTAATATAGTCGAAAGACGCTGAAATGTTGGAAAACTCGAAATTAGTGCCTTATATATATGACTTACATTTCATTAAAACTGAATATACGTATTTGAAGTTTTAAGAGAGTTGTTTCTGCATTGGTCATTTAGAGGTGGTAGCACGTAGATTTTCGGCACACAGCAACTAATGTAGAGATTCAGAACCACTTCCATTGTTTTCCGCAGAAAATGTTAGACATATTGAAATTTTATAAAAAATAAGACATATTTGAAGTTTAAAGAGGGTTATGCCCTCATAGCCTCTAAATGTTCTCACTTAGAGATCTAATAACACCTCCATTGTCTTCCCTGGTAAATTTTACATAAGAATACACTTTTAGATTTATGTAGCTTTTCTAACATTTATTTCTATCGAGAACACACGCATACATAAATACGCACAGACATCGAGTGTTTTTATATATAGAAGATTATTAGTAACAGTCGTAAACATTTATAGTTTAGACAAAAGTCTACGACTATTTTCAACTAGCAAATATGACATGTAAACAGGAAAACCGATTTATAAAAATCTATTTTATGGGAGTTATATTGGGTCTATAGTTTGCCAAGGAGAATTTCATGTCTATAATTAACCAAACAGAAGCGTACTTTCCGTCACAACTCTTCGAATAACTTATATTTACCTTTCTCTAACGAACGAACGCGGCCACTTCATTCCAAGCAATCACGACATCTCAACTATGACGCCAAAAATAACCCTTACTTTTTTTACAATAGGATATGCTAAATGCATATCTTCATGAAAACGTGGGAGTTAATTTTTTTTGAGTAAAACATGTGGGCGTCCAGCAATATTCGTAGATTTTACCGATGCGTTCTGTTCTTATTCTAAAGACGAACCATATACGCTCTATAAATGAGATTCGTCTCATTTTATTATATTTCGTAAAAGTCAAGGAATTCTAATAATCATGCGAACAGGTTTTATTTATAAAACATAAGTAAATAAAGAAGGTTACATTAAAAATGAATATGATTTCCGGATTTTAAAATATCTTCAAAAATACAAAAATCCACTTACAAAATAATCGGGTTCATTTTTATTTTACAGTGGAAAACAAAGCGAAATATTATGAATTGTTTAGTCACAAAATTCGTACAAAAGTGAGATATCTACGATTTTTGTGAAACTTAACAATTTTGATTCGACATCAATTAATAAATATTCAAACAATTCCAGTTACCTTCAAGTAGTTTAATTGGTTTAAGGGTTCTAATATGATGATTTTAACATTCAAATATATCAGGTTTGCATTCAATTTGATTCATAGTCATTATATAGTTATTTGTATATTCAAATATATCAGACTTGCATTCAATTTGATACATAGTCATTATATGATGATTGGAATATTAAAATATTTCAGATTTGCATTCGATTTAATACAGTCATATGATAATTTGAATGTTCAAATATATCAGATTTGCATCAATTCGATACATAGTCATTATATGATGTGAATATTCAAATGTATCTGATTAGTATTTAATCTGATTCATAGTCATTATATAGTTATTTGTATATTCAAATATATTAGATTTGCATTCAATTTGCTGCATAATTATTATATGAAAAGTTGAATAATCAAATATATCAGACTTGCATTCAATTGATACATACTCATATGATAATTTGAATATTCCAACACATCAGATTTGGATTCAATTCGATACTTAGCCATCATATGATAATTTGAATATTCAAATATATGATTTTGTATTCAATTTGATACAAAGTCATTATCCACTAATTAAACAAGATTAGCTGAATTTCAATTCCTTAGTTAGACTCGTAAATCGTACGCCGTAATTGTTAGACATTTTTTAGAATTAGTTAATGGATTTGATCAAACTGAATATAAAGATTGTAAACATAAGGCTTACTACAATTGTTATTGACCTTTATCTTCGTCAAGTAACATAAAGTAACATAAAAGTGCTGGAAGACTATTTTATTCATGAAATTAATTTCATCTGTTCCTAAGAACGTAGTTTTCTTCAATATATATATATATATATATATATATATATATATATATATATATATATATTTGCTTATTTATTTATTAAGTTAAAATATTAACAAAATGAACAAATATTAAGTTCAGCTAAATTTATATATATATATATATATATATATAATGGTCAGCATACAATATGGTCATCTATTGATACCTTCGGTTTCAAGGAAACACTGAAAAATCAACCAGCTAGGTTAAATATATTAAATGTTGCCGGTTCACTAGCCGATGGAATGATAATTTGATGAACACCTATTATTTTCCGTCCAGTTAGTTTAAACATAGTATAAGTTAGTATTTAATTTAAAATATATATGCGCTTGCACACGTAAATTAGCATACATATCATTTCTTCTCTATCACATATATATATATATATATTTATATATATATATATATATATATAAGAGGAAGAGAGAGAGAGAGAGAGAGAGAGAGAGAGAGGGGTAGATTAGTAAAATATAAAATATTGCGTACATCAAAATGACAACGTTTCAATTCATGGTGTCTTTAAAATCAAATGTTTATTTACACTCACGCACAAATCTATCTTATCTATTATAGAAAAAACCATGTGGTTTGGACAAGAAGCTAAGATTCAAACAAAATATCGAGGAAAAGCATATACTATAATGAGTTATTGTATTATTGGCTATACGTATCCTATTCAACATATATCACGTATCAAATTTACAAATTTACTAAAACTGTCAAATGCTGTAATCTTGCACATCACTCAATTAGTCCCGGTCCTTACAAGTGGATGACGCCACTAATAAAAGAAAATCCATATTATGTTTCATAAAGTACTATCCTTCGAATTGCATGTGCGAAAATTGCAACCAAATCTTATTAGTTTACACATTTTAGTTATTAATAGAAATATTTAAAAACAATGGAAACTTTTGAATTTCCTGTGTTGACAAATCATTGTTTTGATGGGAAAAATACAGTTAGAAGGAAAGAAATAGCTTCATAAATGTTCTTCAAACATGGCTATGTCGAAAACATGGGTCAAAAAGTAGTATACTGACATAAAACGCGTTCGTGCCGGGCTACCAGGTCGCCCAAATTCGTCCGTTATCCAGGTAAAAAAACGTCCACATACTAGTTTTGGCCGATCGTAGATTGAAGATATTAGAAATCAGTGTATTCCTCATTTGTCATGTACAATTGTCACTGAGAAAGCTGTGAGCAAAATGGATGACATTTTGCTCACAGTCAATCAAAAACAAACAAGGAATCGACGATTCAGGAATTTTGAGCCAAAATGTTACAATGGATGACACTTTACTCTGCAGTCTAATCGGCAGTCAGTTAAGTTGACAGCAACAAAAAAAAACTGTCTAAAGCGACCTAAAGAGTAAACAGCAGCAGGCAAGGTTTTGGCATTTTTCAGATACGCAACGTATCATGTTCATAAAGTACATTGAGAAATCATTGATAGCCAATATTATATAGCATCATCGATGTGTTTGAAGGAATACATCGCAAACTACCGGGCACAAATTAAAAGAATAATGTTCGTTCATTAAGAAAATGCACCGTGTCCGATGGTACAACTAGATAAATTGTATTTCAAATTGCTTCCGACCATAACGTATTTTTCAGATCTGACCCCCAGTGACTACTGGCTGTTTTAAGATCTCAAAAGAATGCTCCAGGAGTAGAAGTTTTGTTCTACTGAATAAGTCATATCGAACAGTGAGGCATATTTTTATTGTAACCAACCTAAAACTCGACCTAAATCAAGTAAATCATGATAGTAACGTATGTCTAAAGATAAATAAGTATATGTTGGTCCATAAACGAAGTTATTGGCTAATGTAACAAAATGTATCTGAACATTATTTGATACATTCCGAATATGTAAATTAAAATCAATACCATTTGTGTGTTCCATTGATCCGTATGTATTTTGAATGAATACTGAATTTGTAAATAGCCGTTTTACTGGTGAAGCTAATAGGCTATCTCAAGACTCCTGTAGAATGATTATTGACATACATATTATGACATAGAATATCGAACTATATTTTATGACTTCGACGCCCACATCATTCAATAATGGAAGCAATTAGGTATGATTGTGGGTCAGACCTGAAAAGGGCGTCCTCGCAAATTAGGCAGACAAACTATGTATTTGCTTGGAAGTGATTACAAACACATTGACTACAAAATTAGATGAAGATATACTAATTAGTGGGACAATAGTAAACGAAGATAGAATTATATACACGTTCTATCGTGTAAGAATAGAGTATTATGCAATGAAAACATATTCTGTGAATCAAATTTAAGTGAAATATCTTCTATGTTTCGGCTACAAACATCGCAAGGACACAGATTCATTGTAGAATATATATATATATATATATATATATGGATTTTATTGAACCTACCTACTTCCTCTGCCCCAACCAATGTTGACGTGTTATGCCATGACTCAGATGCCTTTTACCTTGTCTTTAATTCTTTTTATGTTCGCTATTTTTTATTGTACTTCTATCCTTCATATCTCTCCTTGTATACCCCCCTCTGTTATTCTAACCCCTCTGTTATTCTTACCGTTTTGTTATTCTCCCGTCTTTGGTTTGTTTTTTTTTACTTTCATCTTTGGTGTTTACTCCCCGCTTAGTTAGTAGCTGCCAACTTAGTTAGTAGCTGCCAACTTAGTTAGTAGCTGCCAACTTAGTTAGTAGCTGCCAACTTAGTTAGTAGCTGCCAACTTAGTTAGTAGCTGCCAACTTAGTTAGTAGCTGCCAACTTAGTTATTAGCTCCCAACTTAGTTATTAGCTCCCAACTTAGTTAGTAGCTCTCAACTTAGTTAGTAGCTCCCAACTTAGTTATTAGCTCCCAACTTCGTTATTAGCTCCCAACTTAGTTATTAGCTTCCAACTTAGTTATCAGCTTCCAACTTAGTTATCAGCTTCCAACTTAGTTATCAGCTTCCAACTTAGTTATCAGCTTCCAACTTAGTTATTAGCTTCCAACTTAGTTATTAGCTCAAAATTATTTTTGTTCAAATATTTATTGCATGCTTACCTCTTTCGGTTTTGCTCCCCTCTTTAATTTATGTTCCCTTCTTTATTTGTTGCTCCGCTTTTTATTTTATGTGTCTATCTTTATTTAATATCTCGTCTGTATTATATTACCCTCTTTTATTTCTCTCTCCACTCTTGATTCTATTTTATCCACTAAAATGTCAGTTTTATCTCTGACTTGTTTTGCTACCACTATATAATCCAGTTTCATATTTGTAAACTATAGATTTGTTACACTCGTTTCTGATGAAGTCTTTTATGAAGATCACGAAGAATGAAATAGATCAGTTGCATTTATTGTATTTGATACACTTATTTGAATATATATATATATATTATTTTAATAAATTGCTCTATTTAATATATTGAGCTTTACACTATCACGATAGATTATTATTATTAAACGATAATTTAATTATCGTTATAATTCTACACTTAAATAGTATATATATATATATATATATATATATATATATATAAATTAGTCATACACAGGCCCATTTCTTCCTACATTTTCGACGTTAAGAATTGCACTCTCCTCAAGACTGAATACTCCCCCCTCATCGCTGAAAGTGCATCAAAAGCGTTCTCATCCTGTTCTTAATTACCATCTAACGTACACCTTAGGCTGTGCTTTTATTCTATGTCCAAATATTAGCACACCGTATTATGAACTCCGACCCCGTATAAGTACAACTTATTTTCACTGCTATTTATCCATGTTTCTAGTTTTACTTAGCTTTTTCTTTTCTCTTTCCTTTTTCCCAATTAACGTCTTTTTCGCACGCGCCACACACATTTTTCAAATAGTAATGAAAGTGCCAAAAACATTCCCTTTGCGTCTAACTTCCAATGGCTTGTCGTTTTGCCGATAAATTTAAAATCTTCACAATTTCTAAAAACGCTGATCTTCAGGAAACTAGTCAAACTCTCACGTTTTGCTTTTATTTTCATGTGTTTAATTGTTTTTCTTGTCTTTCATACACATATAGATTTATCACTGTATTCACCGTATACAAGACCATCCTTTTCCAAGGCGCATATTTTATCATATGATCGACTTTATCTTGTCATGTTCCCATAAAGCACAGTTTTAGCTGGCTACTGGCGATATCAGATATTTTCTCGAGGCATTGCCTCACGGTGGGTGTTGCTTTTATCTTAGGATCATTCGTTAGGAAACCGGGTTCCATTCCCCCATCCATCCTAGTATCCAAAGGAATCTCTACCCACATATCAGGAATGTTTGCCAATGAATCTTCGAGGAAAAAGAAGAAATTAAATAAACAAAATCCGATATTATCAGATAACGCACGAAATGGATTACTTTTCGTTTTCATTTCTTTTTTGTGTCTTAAGTTTTATATATTTTGTTTTTAGATTTTTTGTCTCTCTATGATTTTATGAAAAGTACTTTGGTTTCCCTCGACGAAGGTGTGAAAAGAAGAAATATGTTTATTTGATTAAAATAGAGAAAATATGGGGGACGGAATGAAGGGAAAAGTTGGATTTGACAGCCTTATCTTTCGACTTTGAAGAAAATAGCGAAACATATTCATCCTGATAAAAACACACATTTTTGTTCTCTTCTCTTTTGCTTTGTTGGCCCAGTTTCATATTATATCAAGTTGAAGGCCATTAAAATCTGCAAGTTGAGAACGCCCACGTTTTCAAAATGGATGCTTTATTATTTAAAATAACGATCCAACTATATTTAGGAAAGAAAACTTAGTAAACAGAATGACATATTCATATTGTAGAACGGAAAGTATCAATGACAATACTCTAGAAATATACCAACTTTACTTTATTATATAAACAAGCGATAATATGCACCCTCCGTGCGCCTATTGTAGCTAGTATATATTACAAATGACCATATACTACACTACTCTACTAAAAAATAACTAATTCATTGGACAACAAAAGAGATACTACACTACCACAATAGAAAGGAGAAAGGAATGCCTGGGAGGATCATGTCATGAAAAACAGAACATATACTATATTATCCGGTACTCTAATAGCTGACGCACTATGTTTCCGTGACTTCGCATCGTCAACGTTCGAGAAGATCTCGAAAGTGCTCAATAACTTTTGGAAGAAATTAATCGCGTTACATAAAAATTACAAATGATTTTTTTAATCTTTGTCAGCTCGTTGAATCTCCTGAAAGAATAATTTAGTTTTTTTGAAAAAATGTATAAAAAAAAAACCTTGAAAAATATTTTTTAAAAGAAAACCATTTGCTTTACAAAGCAAACAAAATCATCTTTTGAACCTTTCCGGTGCACAAATAATAAAAAAAAAAAAACATTTATTGAAATTTTTTTTATTAACATTGGTTTCCTTTGACAAAAAACAAATAAAAATTAACATTTAATTAATAACAGTTGTTTAGCTACGGTTTGTTCGTTCTTTATTTTTATATATGTATTTTAGTTTGGTTTTCTTCGTCGTAATTTATCGGCTGCCAGTCTTTTATTTAGCATTTGGCAGTTTTCGCCTCGTCACCCCTCGGGCGCTTCCGTAACCTGCCCGAACGTTGACGAAGCGAAGTCACGGAGTTATGGTGCGTCATCTATAAGAGTACCTATTATCCTCCTCTAAAATTGAGCATTAGATTGAAAAAGTATAATAAACTGAACTGTGCATGAAAGATGGTAAGAGCATCTTTTCGGTTTCATCTACAGAAGCAACAGTGTTGCCTTTAGATGCCCATTAGTAATAGATGTATGAAGTTCTTTTTGTCATCGCAAAATATTCAGACAAAAGCATCTTAAAAGGTAGTGAATATGACCTTGACTTATGTAACGATGCTTTGGTATACAATGTCGATGATGAAAACTTCGTTGTCAACATCTACGTCAGTAGTGCCTACCAACTCTACAGCAAACAGGTCTCCTGTGTAACGGGCCGAAAGTGACATCCTTGTTGACTAACATGAACTTGCACATACACTGTCTATTTAAAGTAAATCAATCTCGTACTGTATGTTGTTCACATCATATGGCCAACCTTTCACGAGTTTATCCAAATAAAATCTACCGATATGTATGCTGTTTCTAGAACCACTCAAACCATGTTCTTTCTGTAGATTCTATATGTAGTCGTTAATTTGGAGGGGGGTTATCGCCGAATGACTGCCACACATTTGTCTCCCTTGATTTACCCTATTAGAGATCATTGAATAGTAATAATAAATGCAGTATTTACCTTTCTGATTAGGTGTATCTATCCGTCCAAAAGTCTAAGGTTGATTGAACCTTAGACATTTGGACGGATAGATACACCTAATCAGAAAGGTAAATACTGCATTTATCATTACTATTCAATTACCTCTACTAGATCAGTTGTCTAGCCACACGTCCGTTTGTGTATATAAATATTATTAGATTTATGATATATATATATATATATACACACACATATATATATATATATATATATATATATATATATATAAGAGAAAATTAGATACATATACATATGTATATTTATTTACAATGATATATACACATATATATATATATATAAATTTACAATTATATATATACATATATATATATTTATTTACAATTATATATATACATATATATATATTTATTTACAATTATATATATACATATATATATATTTATTTACAATTATATATATACATATATATATATTTATTTACAATTATATATATACATATATATATTTATTTACAATTATATATATACATATATATATTTATTTACAATTATATATATACATATATATATTTATTTACAATTATATATATACATATATATATATATTTATTTACAATTATATATATACATATATATATTTATTTACAATTATATATATACATATATATATTTATTTACAATTATATATATACATATATATATTTATTTACAATTATATATATACATATATATATTTATTTACAATTATATATATACATATATATATTTATTTACAATTATATATATACATATATATATTTATTTACAATTATATATATACATATATATATTTATTTACAATTATATATATACATATATATATTTATTTACAATTATATATATACATATATATATTTATTTACAATTATATATATACATATATATATAAGAAAATCAGATACATATGTATATTTATTTAAAATTATATATATATATATATATATATATATATATATATATATATTAAAGATCACATACACCCATCACACACACACACATGTATATGCTTTTCATTTTATTATTTCATATGGACTGACAAAAACGTTGTTCTGATGATAGTCTTTCTTTTCATATTGGTTCATTGTACGACATAAAATAAACTCTGCCTCTTATCAGCTGTAAGTAACTATTCTTGATTTATGGACGCTTTTATTTTGAAGTTTATTTGAAAGATACTTTACATCTTCAAAATGCATGAATTCAAAATTACATATGTATGCATATATTATACTCAATTTTGTTACTGTTTCTCCGTTACAGCTTTTTTTCTATATATTTTCACCACCCAAAATAGATACTAAAATATTCCTTAATTTCTTGATTCTTGAAAAAATGTTTTTGTTCTGGCTAGCTGTAATTGGCAATTAACTTCCCAAGTAACCAAGCTCAAACTAAGTTTCTCCTAAAGAACCTAACCATCTCGCTGTGTAAGTTGTTTAACCATCTCTTAATTTATATATTGTTTTTATTTTTATTTTTCCAAATTTAGCGCTATTAACTTCTACGCGCGTTTAGCAGAGATTAAGGTGAAGATGTAGTATTTCTTTCCATTCTCTTACTACTCAGGCATTTGTTCATTCATAATGATCAGGAATCAAATATAAAAACAGTTAAAAAAGGGTACGGCGAGATAGAATGCAATGCCGAAAAATAATTCATATGAGAAGTTGTGACAAAATCCATCGCGCTCTCCAAAGAAAAACCTAATTTCCAACCTTTGACACAATATGTTGAGCTGTCATCTACCATCAACCAATATATATATACATAACTATATGTGTATATATATATATATATATATATATATATATATATATATATATATATATATATATTATTTATACAGACATGTACACAATCTGTAACACAGGCATGTGGATTTTATCGATCAACAGGGTAGATCTCATCAGACAGAATTAAAATCCGATCCATACCTTCCCAAATATGATCTGAATTAAGGATAGCATTTTAATTCTACCTGATTAATTCTCAGTTTATAACAACTTTGATCGATAACATTGACATGGCAGTGTCGCAGATTTTGTTCATGTCTGTATAAATAAAAAAAAAAAATCATATATATATATATCAAAGCTCTATTTGATATTGAGCACTTTTCATAGGCACGGTCGAAATTCCTTGGATTCCTATCCTGTGGATGTTTACTTTACGTGGATAATTTATATACACATATATATATATACACCAATGTTTCTCTTTTTTACATTTTCCTTGGGTGTAAATTCTCAGAAATCAAGAGACCTCTACTTGGGGCAAACACTCGATCTCTATATGAGATGGATAGATATCCGTGTGTTTAATTAAAATTATTCTTTACATCCCACACGTTGAGTTAGTTAAGAAGTAAGGACATTAAAGTTCGTCTCTGCAGTTAACCAGTTAACTATATATAGTACATCTTTCTTGTAGTCTCTAGGTCTTACCGGTTTCCAGGACGCGGAATTCATCGAGTCTGGTGGAGTATCCAGCTAAGTGTTGTTACTAGAGGCAACATCACTTGGAGAAAGTGCATCATTCCTCGTATAAGCGAGTTTGTAGCCATACCGAGATGATTTCATTTGGGCTTCGAATATTATGTTATTTTGAATATTAGGCCAGTGGTTACTTGTAGGGTGAATTATCCTCATGTCAGGTTTTCCTGACAACCCCCTGTATAGAGAGACAATAGACACACAAGGAAAGTGTCTCGTAGGCATTCAAATTCTCTCTATCATGTGAATGTGTGTGCCTAAATGTGTGTATATATTGATATATGTATAGCTGTATTTATGTGCCTGTATATACTTGCGCATATTTTGATATGCACGTTTATATATTGATGTGTATGTAATATATCTATAATTGCTGGTTTTATTTCGTAGACAGCAATCCAACAGTTGTCGATTATTATCAGAGCATACTATTTGTTTATTAATAATACTACGGAAGGTCAGATTAAGTCGTAGGTAGAAAGCCGAAGGGGCGGACCTGGATAGAATAAAAAGTGTTCTTTAAGTTTTATTCATATTCATAAATAAATCCCTCACCAGCATGTTTCTATAAGTCATTCTGGAAGGAATGTTATGTTTTCTTTCGAATATGTTTTTCTGGTAGTTAACTGATGGGGTCTTTTCGCAGAAGACTTAGAAAATGGGGCTTTGAAAAAATATAATCTAGGAGAGAAAAAGTAGAAATAAGGAAATAGAAAACAGAAAAAACGGTGGTCCTTTCCTCTGTGTGTGTATATATATATATATATATATATATATATATATATATATATATATATATATATATATATATATATATCATCAGATCTTCAAGAATAAACATTATTATCGAGGATCAGATTTCATATTTTGATTTGAATAACATGTTATCTCCGACGGAAGTTTGTCTTTGAACTGCGATATCTATTTTTTAAATATTAATATCAGATTTCAATGTTGTTTACGTAGATGCATGAATGTATACTCGCCTGCATCCGACACATTTCTCGCTGACAATGTCTAATACCACTGAATATATACACCTTTCTGTGTGTGACGTTTTCTATAAGGGAAATAGAAAATTGTTTCAATCTAGAAAAAGCTAGTTATAAGACAACAAAAATACAAAAAAAATACCAAATCCAAAATTTGCCTTTTAAGGCTCGCTCTCTACTCCCCTCTTATACTACGCGATAAATTGTATTCATGTCTATTCCAATGTGTTTTATTTTTTCCTTTCTGTATTACATGCAGCTGTGTATACATTAAGAAATATAGACGGCGTATAGGATGAGTGCGAGGTGAAGTGAAACAACATTCACCGAGAGAGGGTGAACGTGATAGATGGAAAATCAGTAAAGATGGGTCACTTGACAGCATGTTTAATTATCATGGTGAATTACAACATTTAAAATCATAGTATTTTCGAACCTCACTCGATTCGAAAACTGACGAATATTTTAGCATGTATTGTGTGATTATATAAAACAAAATATTATCCAAGAAGAAACACGGTGAAATAGGAGCGACCAGTGAAGAGAGAGAGTCCCGGGCAATTCCGGCGAGCCCTGCTTTAGTATAATGAGAACACACTATTCTGCTTTAGTGTACTATTCAACAAATTGCTACCAATTTTCAAGAAAAATCTGACTAAATTCATCAACATGGTGTATCAGTGATTGAGCGCTTCTCTAACAATTATATGCCTTATTAGTAAAACGATTTGCAACAACAAAAGGTCTCTATATATATATATATGTGTGTTTTTCGTTCAAGTTTTAAAGTATTGCATGGAAAGTTAATAACATTGAAATAAAAGCCAAATTAGCAATACAAGATTAATTTATTATTATTTTTTTTCTTACATTAATCCTATCGATTACGGAATAAAATTCCTTCTTCAGGGGTGACCAGCATTGAGTAATTTTTTTTTTTTTTAATAAATTAATCTTGTATTGCTAATTTGGCTTTCATTTCAATTTTATTAACTTTCCATGCAATACTTTAAAACTTGAACGAAAACACACACACATTACTCGACAGCGTGCCAACGCATCCCTCGTTCGACACCGGTTTTTGAATCCTACCCGCCTTTTCATAACAGCCAGGCGATGACGTCGTACCATCAAAGACGTTTATCAAATTAACAAATAAATAAGTTTCTTTATTCTTGTTTTTTGATGAAAAAAAAAATGACTCAATACTGGTCACCCCTGAAGAAGGAATTTTATTCCGTAATCGATAGGATTAATGTAAGAAAAAAAATTAATCTTGTATTGCTAATTTGGCTTTTATTTCAATTATATATATATATATATATATATATAGGAGTATTAGAAGGATATCACAATGCAAGAAATGGAAATATGTCGACGTTGAGAAGTAAGACAAAAACAAGTGATTTTTTTTTTAATATATTTTTTTCAAAAATATGTTATAATTTTTTTTCTATATAGCAAATATTACTTGATTAGGCAAGACTTCAACACTGTGATGTAATGTGTGTGACCGTGTTCCATAATATATTTCGAGGAAGACCTCTTTGTCAAATGGACGGTGTTACAAATCTTAAAAACACGTGTGTATATAAATATAAATATATATATATATCTATGTGCGTGTGTGTGTATTTTATATAAATTTATTTAGTGTATGGCCACAGCTTTTCATTTATCATCATGTAAACTTTCGTTAGTCAGAGAAACTTTTCCATATTTCCTTCAAAAACGCTTTATATACTAACAATCGTTTCTGCCCATTCCAAGAACACACATTTTGTAATAAACAAAATATCACTAATATTCATGAGGATGCTTTATTAGGATATAAAAAATTTCACAGTGAAACTACAAATAAAAAATCATCGAATATGCATTTAATTTTTATAGATTTGCTCTTCACTCGAAATATATGAAATTATTTTTTTATATTTTTACCTACGTACGACGTCGTTTCGAGCTCATCAGCACAGGGAAATTACAATCTCATACGGTGATAGGGCGCGAACCTGCTTTACAGATACACCTTGAATCCGGAACCGTTGACCAAGTACCATTAGGCTACGAGATATTGCCACATAATAACTGAGTAATCAAGTAGAATTATAAATGAAAGCGTTGAGTATGAACATCTAAATATTCGATAGCACTCAACGACAGAGTTGAAGCATATATATATATATATATATAAGTATAAATTTGTATTTATACAAACATTATTGGTTACATATGGGCATACATGTTTCGGTTGCACTCTTCGCAGAAAGTCAACCTCATCAGACCAAGGATTCAGAGAAATGCGCCCATTTCTCTGAATCTTTCGTCTGATGAGGTTGACTTTCTGCGAAGAGTGCAACCGAAACATGTATGCACATATGTAACCAATAATGTTTGCATGAATAAAAATGTATACATATAAACAGCTCTACTTGTTATTGAGCACTTTTTATAAACACTTGAGTTTAAACGGATTTACATCTACAGAAAGTTATACAATACATGGACTAATATATATATATATATATATATATATATATATATATATATATATATATATTATATATATATATATGACAAATAAAATACACAATAAATCAGACTGTATGACATAAAATTAAAACAAAGACAAAGATCTAAACCCCAAGGATATATCTTAACATTGCCCTTTCTGATTAAAGTCATTATTTTATGTGAATATTAATGTAAACACTGGCGAAGCATAATGCGTTCCCCTCATTGTTGACAAAGGGTATACTCATAAACATTGAGATGCATATATATATATATATATATATATATATATATATATATATATATATATATGAAAATGCCATTTTATACACAGCTTGCATCCTAAACAACCTCTTCCAACCGGATT
>CAUVYP010000129.1:100000-175000 GCA_963556195.1 Sepiola atlantica | reverse complement strand
AGTTGTGTTACATGGTTGGATGTTTCTAGTTGATAAACTGACACGCCTATCACGATAACCGACGCCGACAATAATTATTCTAAAATGATACAAATTTCGCAGCCATAGACATAGAATAAACGGCACATAGTTGCTACTTGTTTCTCCAGAATTCTCCTCCATTTACTTTCTGTAGACCGTCTTCAACTCATATTTACCTGCGCTGAACTTTATCATTAATGAAGTCAGTTATAAAACTTTCAGAGTTCGATCATCAACATGAACACGCTTAATATGTCTTGCCACAAAGAATATATATATATATATATATATTCACATTATATTTTTTTATATCAATGTATAAATGACTAAAACTATAGTTGAATATTCTAACATGTCTATAGCTCTAACTATAGGTTCGTACTTAGTACATAATTCCCGCCAAAACATTCTATAATACTAACACATATTATGTACTTGATTAACCTCATTCCCCTGAAGATGGACCCGGATGTGTAGGAAAGTACTTGGGAGACAAATCCAAACTATGGCAAATTCATCAGCCAATTCCCCTCCGAAACTAAGATCCCGATTCGGACTATTGAAAATATCTACAAAAGGATATATAGACATCAGTTGTCTCTTGCCTGCAAGAGAAGATGCTGCGTATATATATATATATATATATATATATATATATATAAAACCTTCACTGTCTACCCACAAGAAAAAATACATTTACAAAAATGTCTGCCATCTTTTCGAATCACCAGGCTGATAAGAAAGAAAACTCATATAGTCTCGTAACTCAAGTTATGCGGTGTAGCTCATTGGAATCATAAATGCAATAGGTAGAACTAAATTAAATAAAGCAGGCTGTATTTATTCTGTATATGGTTCATGCAAATCGACCTCAAATGAAAACATTTGTAACACCCATAACTTCAGTGGGGTAATCATTATTCGTTATATGTTACTGTTACAGTATGTTGCTAGTCGGTGTAAAATACTTTCATGTAGCGTCTTTTAATATGTTCTAGTGACCAAGGGGATAGCAGAATTATAAATTTACTCTGAGACGGGGTTCTTGCTCGTCCCTATTTACTTAACTTTCCGAGAGAAAAGTAAGATGCATGATCGGTGTTTAATGTCACTGAGGGAGCGAACAAAAAGTACCAGTTTAATACCTTTGCCAAGTCAACATACAATATGAAACATGTATACGAATAGGAAATACGAACGTGCGTGTTTTAGTCTATTTATTCGCTAAATAAGTACAATTTTCACAAACATACATCCGATATGCTTACGACTGCTTTAAGGAATTGTAGTATTGATATATACAAAGTTATTTATATTTAATTCAGTTGTCAGTACTTCACTGTTTCATCAGTTGATCTGCAAAGAAATACACGGAAAAGAACACTAAGAAGACGGTGTGAATGTCCAATTATGGTCTAATGGGTGAGTCGATTCTCTGAGTTCTGATTTTCTGCTAGTCCATAAGTGGATAATCTACGGGAAATTATTTCTTAAATTTAGTAATAATGAGAGAACTTTATGCCGATTAATGTCATTTTGATTATAACACCCACCCAATCATTTTGCCAGTTCACATATATAAGCTATTTATATCTCCGTGCGAACTTCATCCTTTAGCAACATCATATATATAAACTATTTATATCTCCGTGAGGACTTCATCCTTTTGCCAGTTCACATATATAAACTATTTATATCTCCGTGAGGACTTCATCCTTTTGACAGTTCACATATATAAACTATTTATATCTCCGTGAGGACTTCATCCTTTTGCCAGTTCACATATATACACTATTTATATATCCGTGATGACTTCATCCTTTTGCCAGTTCACATATATAAACTATTTATATATCCGTGATGACTTCATCCTTTTGCCAGTTCACATATATAAACTATTTATATCTCCGTGAGGACTTCATCCTTTTGCCAGTTCACATATATAAACTATGTATATCTCCGTGAGGACTTCATCCTTTTGCCAGTTCACATATATAAACTATTTATATCTCCGTGAGGACTTCATCCTTTTGCCAGTTCACATATATAAACTATTTATATATCCGTGATGACTTCATCCTTTTGCCAGTTCACATATATAAACTATTTATATCTCCGTGAGGACTTCATTCTTTTTGCCAGTTCACATATATAAACTATGTATATCTCCGTGAGGACTTCATCCTTCTGCCAGTTCACATATATAAGCTATTTATATCTCCATGCGGACTTCATCCTTTAGCAGCATCATATATATATATATATATATATACACTATTTATATATCCGTGAGGACTTCATGCTTTTGCCAGTTCACATATATAAACTATTTATATCTCCGTGAGGACTTCATCCTTTTGCCAGTTCACATATATACACTATTTATATATCCGTGATGACTTCATCCTTTTGCCAGTTCACATATATAAACTATTTATATATCCGTGATGACTTCATCCTTTTGCCAGTTCACATATATAAACTATTTATATCTCCGTGAGGACTTCATCCTCTTGCCAGTTCACATATATAAACTATGTATATCTCCGTAAGGACTTCATCCTTTTGCCAGTTCACATATATAAACTATTTATATCTCCGTGAGGACTTCATCCTTTTGCCAGTTCACATATATAAACTATGTATATCTCCGTGAGGACTTCATCCTTTTGCCAGTTCACATATATAAACTATTTATATCTCCGTGAGGACTTCATCCTTTTGCCAGTTCACATATATAAACTATTTATATATCCGTGATGACTTCATCCTTTTGCCAGTTCACATATATACACTATTTATATCTCCGTGAGGACTTCATTCTTTTTGCCAGTTCACATATATAAACTATGTATATCTCCGTGAGGACTTCATCCTTCTGCCAGTTCACATATATAAGCTATTTATATCTCCATGCGGACTTCATCCTTTAGCAGCATCATATATATATATATATATATATACACTATTTATATATCCGTGAGGACTTCATGCTTTTGCCAGTTCACATATATAAACTATTTATATCTCAATGAGGACTTCATCCTTCTGCCAGTTCACATATATAAACTATTTATATGTCCGTGAGGACTTCATCCTTCTGCCAGTTCACATATATAAACTATTTATATCTCCGTGAGGACTTCATCCTTTTGCCAGTTCACATATATAAACTATTTATATCTCCGTGAGGACTTCATCCTTCTGCCAGTACACATATATAATTCATTTACATCTCCGTGAGAACTTCATCCCTTTGCAAGTTCACACATATATAACTATTTATATCTCCGTGATGACTTCATCTTTTTGCCAGTTCAAATATATAAACGATTTACATCTTCGTGAGGACTTCATCCTTTTGCACGTTCACATATATAAGCTATTCATATTCGTGTGTCATCTCCGTCAAAAAGTGTTGCCAGTTTTACACTGTTATAAAGATGATTTACTTCTTCATTTTAGTTTAGGAGTGTCGACCCCACTTTATCCCACCTTACAGTTGGTCTTACATTTAAAGTTAACCTTCGACATGGCTTTTTGAATAAGAATACTAAAATGAATCTGTGAATGGGAAAATTTTTCAGAATGTTTCTTTGCGTTTTAAAATTTTAACCAGACGCTTACAGGTTCTAATTTCAGAAAATTTCTGAATGACTACGTATCACTGATAAGTAAAGCATCTATTCCCTTACCTATAAAACAACAAGTATATGAAAAAGATTGGAAATGGGAAAGAAGATACTATTGATCGGAGTGAAGGAAATAGCTTGTACAGAAAGATGAAGGTCAACAGGTAATTCTCACTGTATAGTTTATACTATATTTAAGAGCGCAATTCCCTACATCTTTTTGCGTTACACACATAGTAGTTCGAGATTAGCTATACAAACATGTGTGTTTTCGCGATAGAAATTAGATTAATTGTTAAATACCGTGCATATATATATATATATATGTTATATATAACAGCAGGTCATACAATCCCTACGAAACAACAAACTCATCACCATAAAACCAGCAGACAAGGGGGGCAAGATCACCATAAGCAACACAAATGAATACATAACAGAAATAGACACACAACTAGCCAACGACGAATTCTACAAAACACTCCCCACTGACCCCATACACACATTGAAATCTAAACTTAACACCCTAATTGGCAATCTAGGCCATGACACTAGAACCAGCGTCAAAGATTTGATACCAGAACACCCCAATCCAGCTATCTTTTGCACCATCCCCAAACTTCACAAACTCCCAAAAATAATTAACTTACTCACACACCTCCTACCCGACCACACCACGAACACCGAGACACGATCAACGAACCCTCAAAAATACCATCTAGCTAAGGCTCTCAAGGCATTACCACCCGGCCGACCCATCGTTTTGAGTATTGGAACCCTCACTGAAAACATCTCGGAATACATCGACAGTATCCTAAACCCGTTGTTGTCGAACATCCCCAGCTACGTTAAGGAAACCACACACTTCCTACAGATTCTACACAGGATAGACAATTACCCAACCATGCAATTCTCCCCACAGTGGGTGTATCCTTACTTTATTCCAACATTCCACACAAGGAGATAGATAGGTATTTGCGATTGAAATAACCTGTAAAAAAAATTAGAAATAATAAATCTATATTTTGTAGGTTTTATTGAGATGTTATTTAAGCTCCCGCATGCCATCTATTATTAACGATACAAAGTGTAATACGAAAGCATTTGTCATTTGATTTACAGTAATGCCTGAATTCAAATTAGTTATTTAAGCTTTCAAATCCTCTAATAAACTTAAATTGGTAGCATAAACAATTGTGTTCACATGTCTCATTAAAACCATCTAATGAAGTAAAACCTGGGGAACACATTCCTATCACTCTGTTAGGAAATTACGCATTTAGAAATATCTGTTTACTTATCTAAACTATGTGGCAAAGTGTATGGTGAATGATTATTTAATAAACAAGGTTAATGACCTTGATAACATTTTTACAGGCTAGTCTATAGCAAATACATAAAAGTTATAATTTTTAAGTGCACGCAGATTGCTGGACACGCATATATATATATATATATATATATATATATATATATATATATATATATATATGTGTGTGTGTGTGTGTGTATAAAAATGTTTGTAAATATCTCAATCAGCATGAGCGCGAAATTTGAAAAATGAATGCAATATCTAACTGCGATATAAAGAATCAGAAAGAAAAACCTAGCAATCATAGAAAGCTTGTTTCCAATCAAAGAATCGATGTTCTCGTTGGGAAAATTAAAGTTACTTTTTTGTTTGTTTTAATGAAAGGTCCCGGATTCAAATCGAGTTCAGTCAGTGCGCAAGATTATATTATTCATTATTTGCGCTTTGCACCCACTTACGGTCGATAATAGACCATTTGCGTTTATCAATTGATTGTTTTATTAATAGAAATGTTTTCTTACGTTGGCATTATTTCTGACAACCTGGCATACCTGTGCTAGGACAGGTGCAGAAAAATATGTGAGATCTGTGAATGCGTCCAATCCTCATTACCTTGGAAGACAGTGTTAAAAATATGGTGGCACTAAAAGGAAGCTAAAATACTTAAATATAATTCTCAGTGGAAAATCTTCAATTGAAAACTTGAGTCAATTTAGTTCGTTTATTTGCAGCACCATTTGGTATAGTTATAGATTGATAGATAGATAAATAGATAGATAAATAGATAGATAGATAGATAAATAGATAGATAAATAGATAGATAAATAGATAGATAAATAGATAGATATATAGATATATGGATAGCGATATTAAATCCACGGGGTACCATGCTCTCGTTCCATCAGCCATGACTGGGAAGAAGTCTTCAGTAATTCGCAATTCTTCGTATCGCCCGCACTGAGGATTGAACCTTCAACCTTTAGACAAAGTACACCTAGAGAAGGCCGGAAGTTACATGGGCCGAAACGTTGTGATAAAAACACCCGAGATAAGAACAGTCGTCCGAATATACCAAATTCCACAAGTATGATGGATATGTATATCATGAAATCTTAAGTACTAAATATGAATATTTTAAGTACGGTTTCTCTTTGATTGCAGGGGAAAATGAAATGAGAAACGGAAATATAGAATTGAAATATGTATAAATTAAATATGAATTTTGAATTTTCAGCGTGGCGAAGTACACATTGTGCAATTTTGTATATCATAAAAATGTATATTTTCGAAACTTATTTGGGATGTACTATGGAATGTGTTTGTGAATATATATATATATATAAAGCTTTCTGTTTACAAGAAAATGTTAAAACAAACGTAAATATATAGCTTTGAATTTATCATATAAATGTAAGTAGTTTTGGGGTTATGCTACGGTTTCGGTGGCATTTCGTACATAGTTATGTTTCCAAAAAGTATTAAATATAAACAAATTAATAAAAACATCATAAACACCGATATATAGCTCTGCAACTAATAGATTTGTTATAAGTAATGACTGATATCTCGGTTTTGAGTATTTGGGTTGATGCGTTCGCAATGTCGAGCCACACTTATTACTCCTAAAATTATTCAAGGATTCGTCAAAATTGCATCTTTCATCTGTTTTAAATTGCTGTAGTACTTAAAGAGAGTTTCTGACATGTTTTCTTTTTCACGAAATTAGACATCAGTATTTTAATGCGCGATATTTTTCCAGAACAGGTAATACACTATTATACTATCCTCATGGACTTGAATTTGAGTTTCACGTTAGACGCAACAGTGACTTAAAATGAAATTTTAGAAATTAATTTTGCATTGCGACACATCTTTTAAAAAAGGGGTGATAACATACATACGCACACACAATTGAAATAGCGTATAATATATTCAGGTATGATTGCTAGTACTTGCAATATGCATATCTATATATATATATATATATATATATATATATTCATACATATGTTTATAGATGGATCAGTTTTGAGAGAAAGAGTAAGATGGGCGAAAGAGAGAATATAAAAGAAAAGAGATGACAAATGGCTAAAAAACTAAAGATGTTCAAAGTAGACAGAAACGAAGAAAAAGATGTAGACAGAAACGAATGAACCAAATATGAAAGAAATAAAAAGCACGTGATGAAATAAAAGGGATGCGAAAAATTAAATGGCGACAGGTTCCAACAAACCGAAGCCACATAAACAATTGTGTCTTGTATCCTTTTTTACAAATTGGATCCTTGTGGTTCGAAAATGGCAATCGAACAAAGTAAGGTGTAAAACAATGTTAATTTCTAAAGATGGTAATATGAGGTACTAGTCGCACCATTTGTTGTTTTGATATTTACTGTTCTTTTATCTTTAATGTTATCTTCCATGAATTACACGAATCAGCCTCACGGTAAAGAGTTTTCTAATTAAAACATTAGCTGCGATCTGTAATTCATGAACTTCAATTAATCGACCCAATGATGTATTGATTGAACGACAAACACAAATTGACGCTACGTGTCTTCACACGCTGGTCTTATTTTCCGTGACTAGCATTGGAAATTCACGGACGATTCTTTGCTAAATAATCTGTTCTGAGGTAGAATCTTGATCTGAATAGTTGTTTTGAATTGGGTGTTTTATACAAAATATCTGGACTGGAAAACTTTAAGACGGTAACATTCAGCAATTATCCGTGTGAGGTGTTATCTTCAAGAGTGCGTCGAATAGAAAAAAAGCAATCATGACCTAAATGAGACGAGGAAAAACCAACAGACGCTGAAAAATGAACTTTGAAGGAAAACGCGCACATGCACACACATCTTCACTGTCCTGTGTAGCATTAACACTAATGAGACATTTATGAACACCTGTCAACAAGGAGACCAGCTTAATTACAATAATACCAATATACATAAACAAACTATATAAAAGTTAGTTTTCGCAAACAGTCATTCATATTGTTATGGGAACCGAGCACCTGTCATCAAAACTAGATGTATTACCAAACCAGGTATGAAAATCAATTCTACCCAAAGCTGAGTAGCTAAATATTCTATTCGAAATATTATATGCGAAACAACCTCAGTAATTTGTGTACTTTGACTCTTGATGCAATTGTCTAGGTCAGCAGCAGTTTTGAAACCAGGCCTTAATCGATTTGCAGATATTTTAAATTAAGCTTAGCATGAGAATAAGCGAATAAGGACGTTTGTAACATTTGATTAAGATAACATTGTAAAGAGATTTTATAAATTAAATTATTCTACATGTTATTATAATGACTAGCAAATATATGCTCCCGCCGGTCGCATATTTTGCTAGGCTGCCGCGTCAGAAATTAACGCTCACCCGTAAACCGATGGAGTCTCAGTCATATTTATTGGGTGGTTAGACATTGATTTTCTTTGTTTCCGACCAAGAATAGTTTTAGTTAAAAACTAAAGAAAAAAAATTACGATCATACCCCAATTTTTTTTTTACTCTCCCCCATAAATAGAAATATTTTTAGTTAAAAAAAAATGTTTGCCCCCCACAATTTTTTTAACCCTCCCCCATACATATAAATATTTTTAATTAAAAAGAAAAAAAAAATTATTTGAGCCCCCCCTCATTGTTTTACCCTCCCCATACATAGTAATATTTTCAGTTAAAAAGCGAAAAAAAACTATTAGTTTAAGTAAGATTCTTGACATGTTTTCTGTTCTAATCGCAGTCTCGTCTTGAAATTTATTTCTACTTTATTTATATGTGTACAGCGGTTTTTGTAGTACTATATATAGAAGCTGTCAGACTAAGTAAATAGTAATATTACGCTGATGGAGTTTCGGCTTCAGACAGACAGACAGATACATAATCTCCTTTATTAATAGATATGCAAGTTATAATAAGAAATAAATGCGTAAAACTTTACTTAAAACAAATATAATTCGTTATCTGATATCCGGCGCACATAGAGAAATGTAGAATTCTCTGTTTTATTAACTTTGTAAGCAACATATGCTTTGGACGTGATCAATGAAAATGTCAAGTTTAACAATGTTCCGAGTTAGAATATATATTAGCTATCGATGACAAACTACAATTACATATAAAGCATATTATAATAATATATATAATATATATAATTATATATAAAGCATACAGGTAGCCCAGAATTTACGCTATCAATTAACCTTCAAATTATTTTGTTTCAAATATGACACATTTACATAAAATGCCTATTCAATATTATCTTCAACAAAATGTGTCACATTTGCAACGAGCCTGTTGGCAAGTGTGAGTAGGTATTAGTATGGTGTTGCATCAGCACACCAGCTAAATAGGTAATCAGTATATTCGATGATACATTTATTTTCAAACCAATATAAAGTACTTCAGGTTTGATAAATTTATTACAACTTTACAACGAAATATATCCATCAGCTGACTTGTGTGTGTTCAAAGTTAAGCACAGCCAGAGAAAACAGAAATGTAGAAATGACTTTTGGAAAGTCACACATCCATGTTGTTCACCGTAACTGGTTATATGGCTTAGTATAGGATAATCAAGGGAGAGGCGACAGCGCTCTATCCCTTAGTAGACTACACGAATGGCCTATGCTGGAAATCTCATTTCTTTGATCGATCATAACTCAAAAACAAATAAACCAAATTAGTTAAAACTTTGCACAACATTTTTATTTGATCGGTTCTATAAGTGTGTAGAATTTCATATCATTAGTCAAGGCAACCCAGATATCCAGAAAGTTCACTCCTGAAATCATGTTATATGTGTGTACGTACGTATGTATGTGCCAACCTGTATCTCATCAACTATTTGATAGATTCTGCTGATGTTTGGCAGAGATAGAGGTTCTAGGGTCTAGTTGATGGCATTTTAATTTCAGTTTACCATATACCTTAGTTTTCCAGAAAATTCCAAAAATCCTTTAAAATGACCATTTTATTGAGGCATTACCTTTACAAAAGTAGTGACATTCCATGATAAATGCCAGTATACTGAAATCATATGCCCTTAATAGGGTTAAGATGAGAATCCATATACACTAAATGTACAAAAGCAAGGAAATTCCCAAATGTGTACACTTTTATGTTCATTAAGGATATGCGAGCACAACAGGGCTATGTATTTTTCTTGTAGGAATTTTTCTTTAGCGCACCTCACACACTTCATCCACTCATGCATAGATATTTATACTGTAGTGATGTGATAATTAAATTGTTTGGTTGATATGTAGTCATACCCTTAATGACAATAAAAGTGTAAAAATTTGGGAATTTCCTTGCTTTTGTACATTTAGTGTATATAAATTTTCTATCTTAACCCTATTAAGGGAATATGATTTCAGTATACTGGCATTTATCATGGAATAGACTCTGTATTCAGTAAATAAAAACAAACCATCAACCATCCAAATCGAGAACGCTATTCACAAGAGCTGTACCCTTAATGTGGATTGCTTGATTATATTTCTTAGAGCCCAGAAACGTATATTGACGATACTTTTTGTTAAGAAGTCTCGAAAGTCGTTGTTCCCTATTTTAGTCCCATTGAGAGCAGGGAGACGCACGATATAACTTAATGAGTATACGTTACAAACGTCTGATATATCCACACCTCTCTCGAACCCACGCAAGTAACACGCCACTTAAAGGTGTTCATTTTTCCAACTATATTTTCTCTTTGACTGTTTCTTTTTGTTTAAGAAATGTATAGATAAAATGAATTGCAACCTTCGTGTAAAAAAGTTCAGACGCTGATCAAACCCGGGTTCCATCGTCAACGATTGTATAATGGTTCATGTTCGTCAACAACAACTGAAACTGTTACAATAATACTGTATATTTGACAACTTTATTCGGAATATAAAACTATTTATATGGTTTATATGCCGTAAAACAAAGCAAACCAAACTAAACTAAAAATCTCTCTGTAAATTATATTTCTGAAAGTAATGCTTCCTCGAAGTAATGGATGCTTGTGTAGCTATCACACAAACCTAACCATTCTAATAATAGTTTAAAAAAAAATAAAAGTATGGTTTTCTAGGAGTAGTGTTTTCAAACAGCAGTGGTGTCTAAGACTAGTGGTGTCTAAAAGTAGTCGTGTCTAAGACTAATGGTGTCTAAAAGTAGTCGTGTCTAAAAGTAGTCGTGTCTAAAAGTAGTCGTGTCTAAAAGTAGTCGTGTCTAAAAGTAGTCGTGTCTAAAAGTAGTCGTGTCTAAAAGTAGTCGTGTCTAAAAGTAGTCGTGTCTAAAAGTAGTCGTGTCTAAAAGTAGTCGTGTCTAAAAGTAGTCGTGTCTAAAAGTAGTCGTGTCTAAAAGTAGTCGTGTCTAAAAGTAGTCGTGTCTAAGACTAATGGTGTCTAAGAGTAGTGGTGTCTAAGACTAATGGTGTCTAAGAGTAGTGGTGTTGAAAAGTAGTAGTGTCTAAGAGTAGTGGTGTCTAAGAGTAGTGGTGTCTAAGAGTAGTGGTGTCTAAGAGTAGTGGTGTCTAAGAGTAGTGGTGTCTAAGAGTAGTGTGTCTAAAACTAATGGTGTTTAAGAGTAGGTGTTTCTAGGAATAGCGATTTCATGGAGTAGTGTTTTCATGGAGTAGTGTTTTCATGGAGTAGTGTTTTCATGGAGTAGTGGTTTCTAAGAGTAGTGGTTTCTAAGAGTAGTGGTTTCTAAGAGTAGTGGTTTCCAGGAGTAGTGGTTTCCAGGAGTAGTGTTTTCATTGAGTAGTGTTTTCATTGAGTAGTGTTTTCATTGAGTAGTGGTTTCTAGTAGTAGTGGTTTCTAAGGGTAGTGGTTTCTAGGAGTATTGTCCCCATTCTCACTGTACAATTTTCTTTCTGGGAGCAATGTTTCCTAAAAACAATGTTTCCAAAGAACACTTTATTCTAAGAATATAAAATAGTTATCCTACCTATTGAATTACATTAGCCAACTTTATCCGGAATTTAATAACTCATAAATGGCTGATATGCCGTAAACTAAACTAAACCAAACCAATAATAACATGCACTCAATAATACATGAATACAATAAAAAATATCATTTAGTAAACCATAAAATGAGCCCATCCTTGCAATCAAACATCAATTAATAAGTACTGGACCTAACTAATTAAACAACAACTCTCTTTTCATTAATCTAATATATAAAGTAGAGACGTTTTTTCCCCTGTACCTTCTCGGAGAATAGGAAAATAACCACGTGCATCACGGGCTACTGAACTCACAATTACATTGCACTTATTCACTCGAGCGTGTTTTAGTATATCTCTTATTCTTCTTTCCAAACTAACACTGAATATTACATTCGGCTTGGCCGCCACGACTCTCCGAAATACCAACTCCATATAGGTGGTAGTAAAAACTTTTCTCCCTAACAATTCTGTACTGTGACTACACTCATCGACACCGGGAACTAATAAACACAGTATAATTTTCATAAAGCACGCATTGTTATTTCGTATTTGTTTGGCATTATCTTACTACATAATATTAAGCAATACGCAAAAACTTAACAACCGCTCCCTTACACTCCGATGATTATTGGCGAATATCAGATTACGTTCTATCTAATTCTACCTTCTACATTTAAATTCATTCCGGAATTAAGCGAATGAAATTAACGAACACAGTTCCTGCAACATTTAATGATTCAACATGGCGGATAACATTTCTTGATCGAATCGACTTCCTATTTCATTCATTAAGCACCAAGATACTGGTAGACGCGGATACATTTACATTTTCAAAAACATACACCTTAAACACGCATATTATAGAATAATTGCCCAAATGAATTTACTTCATCAAAAAATGACCTACACCGCGTCATTCTTGAAGTTTCCATTTGGTCGGCAGAATGTAAATGTTAACATAACACGCATGTCAATAAACAAGCATAGCGTTATTAGCCTATTTTCACATTTACTTTTAAATCGTAAGCGTGGCGCCGTGGTAAGAAAGGGAGGTTTAATGATCGACAGTTTCGGCGTTCGATCCCATTCGACTCTGCTATTTTTTTTTTTTTTTTAATTTACAACATTCGCCAACACGGTATGGGGGGGGGGAGAACTATAGGCCGTTTTTTTTATTCAACGTCATGCAATAGATACTAATTTCTCCCGTGCAACGCCGGGCGACGGGTTCCGCTAATATGATATAATATTCTTCTAACAATTCGATGTAACTTTGGTAAGGAGGATTTGTCGTCGGCCTCAAAATACACCTCAGTTTCATAGGAGCCAAGTCTTTTAATGGGGCATTATTTGGGGCGTCTGGAAACAGCTAGTAGTCGCTGGGGGCAGATCTGGAAAATAAGTTTGTATTGAAAATGTTTAATCGTGTGTAACTAATATCAAATAAATTATCCTGGGATACAAGAACAATTGATGTTTTCCACGATATTGGTTATCTGTAAAATGTACACGCTTGGCTGTCGTTCGAATTTAACTTAAATTTGAGGTAAAAATGTGTTCAATCAAGACTTTGATATCCTAGGGACTGCACACATTTAAAAAGGTAAATCAATATAGTTTACTGGACTTATACGTGACCCATTGGGTCACAACCACTAACGCTATTCATTCGTCTTTTATTTCATTCCAAAATTCATCAAATGTGATATCTGTTTAGGCACATTTCCTACATAACTAAAAATAATAATTCTCTTTACTCCTATATTATATTTAACATTTTTAAATGATTATATAGCAGTATAAGTAGTATTTATTATTCTTATGTAGAAGTAAACAGACTTATTTCATTATCTCATTTGCATACTACCTGTTAATGATATGTGTAAACAAATACATGTAAATTACATGATAAAAGAGAGTGACTCTTTCTCTAAATGCTCTGAATGAGAGTCTACATGCAACATCTCATCACTACATACGCTATTTTAAATTCATAAGTACTAGCCGTTCAAAACTAAACACTATAATACAATAATTGTAAACCAACTAAGACTAAACGAGACGAATGATAATTTCATTAATCAAATCGAAAAAAAAAGAATACACCAAGAAAACGTAGATACTGATTTGACCGAAAAACTAAATAGACTTGTGAGAAAATTAAAAAAAGTTAACAAAGCTACAAAATAACAACGTGTTATCTAATAACTTTTTCATGAATGATAACATAACTTTAATACACGCACACACAACAAGTTATACTATATATATATATATATATATTAATATATATATATATATATATTGTTGAATATAAGATACACCTTATGTCTAGAAATCCTTTGGTAGATCTTTTGAATAGTCCAAATCAGGATCTTAGTTTCGGGGGAAAATTGGCTGATGAATTTGCCATAAACTACCCCCCCTCGAAACTAAGATGTTGATTCGGGTTATTTAAAGGAGCTACCAAAGGATATCTCGACATGTGTTTTCTCTTATATTCAACAATACTTGCCTGCAAGAGAAGATGCTACCTATATATACATACACACACATTATATATATATATATATATATATATATATATATATATATATATATATATATATATATATAATGCATATATATATATGTATAATCACACGCAGAAGGATGAGATGTCGAGTGTAGGTGTAAGGCTAGCGTAATTGTTGGAAGAGCGAAAATCAAAGAGACATTCGTCAGGAGAGAATTATTGCGATGAATGTTTGTATAAGATAAATCTATAAACTGCAAACGTAACAAGGTTCAGTTGAGTTCGAGATTATTGATGGCGAACATGCCCTGGGTTTGCTTAGTTCGCATTGGCATTACGATATACTAATTTCTCTTGTGCCCAATGTGTGAGTGCACAGGTCTGTGGCCGCAATATTATGGACTCCATCCATGCGCGAGAATTCTCCAGAGTTTTCTATTTCTATCAAAGAAATAGTGCCAATTTATCAAAAGCACTAAATGTGTTGAAATAAAGATACATTGACGAAGAACTAACTGACCGAGGATTATATTCTCTCAGAAATTTGAATAAAGTGATATATATATATATATATATAACTCTCTCTCTCTCTCTCTCATATATATATATATATATATATATATATATAGAGAGAGAGAGAGAGAGAGAGAACAGGATTACCTTTGTTTGAATATTTAAAAATGTGACTCATTATTCAGAGTTTTTAAATAAAGTTATACAATGTTGGAAACAATTGATTTAGTTAGCTCAAAGCGAAATTTTATTATACGAATCCAATTAAAACTACATAAGTTCGCTTGATTAGTTCTGTTTCTCTTCATCTCTGTCTTTATATATATATATATATATATACATGTATATATATATAGAGAGAGACATGACTATTCACTACCGGTTGTACGATTCGAAACCCTGGATTACAAGTATTTTTCAACTCAGATCCAACGTCGTTAACCGCACGGCCAATATTATAATAGCCGATAAACAATGATAATTTTAACACATTTAACAGCGGCACGATATCCAGGCATTCTACTTCTATTAAAGAAGGAATGATGCATATAAAACAAGTGACGTCACGCTGTGTTTGTACTACCATTTAGAGTGCTCTACTTATTTTATATAAAATATTTGTTATTGTTTATATAATTGGAAACAATTAATTTAGTTAGCTCAAAGCGAAATTTTATTATACGAATCCAATTAAAACTACATACGTTCGCTTGATTAGTTCTGTTTCTCTTCATCTCTTTCTTTATATATAAATATATATATATATATATATATATATATATATATATATATATATATAATGTTGATAATGAGTACTGATCATAGTTTAAGGCTTTGATCGCATAGTTTTTCATCTTTTTTATTTTGCGTTTTTGCTTTGTTTTGTAAAATTAGCACTAGAGATAGCTACACCAAGAAATAAATACACAGGAGCATTTTACAAATATATTAGTGTTTGTCGACACAATTGTATGCTGAATAAAAAATAAGTTTCATAAAATAACGTTAATCTGTCCTTAATGGCATTGAAATTTTATAAAACTGCATAACATATATTGAATATAGCATAGCTCTAACCTTAAACTATTGAGCTATTATAATTACTTTAGTTTATAGAAATAATCTCAATATAAATAAAGTAATACCATTATATATATATAGGCTGACTACGTGGGGCGTACCATTCAGCGATTAGAGGCCCGAATTTCCCAACACGCCCTACTTTCGATACGTAGGCGCAGACAGTGGCCAACATCCGGGCAATTACAAGCCAATGAGTCGGCCATCGGTGACAATTTATTAGAGTGCCAATTATACATAGCAGGGTATTCGGATAAGGCCTTTACTGTCTTGCACAGGGCTCGTTCGAGAAATCATTTTAAGATTCTTGAAGCGGTCACTATTAATTTGCAAAAACCGTCTCTGTGCAAGCAGAAGGAGTACACCCACAGTTTAGAAGTGATAGGTGTACGTTGAAATACCGTTTTCATATATAATTTTTTTACACTCATTTGAGAATTTATCTATTGTTCTTATTTACCATGATTTTAATTCACTTTTCATACGCCATATTTAGTTGACGTTCTATCTTGACAATGAGTCGACCGAAAGACGTCACGATATCGCCACCATCGTTTTCTCTTCCATTCATTATTATATATATATATATATATATATATATATAGTATGTTTAAGAAGGCAATGCAGAGTGTCGTGTATGTAGTAAGCTGGAAGTAACAAAAATAATAATCGAAGTGAGACTTACTATTTATTTTTTCATTTTTTTAGTGATAAAATCATCGTTTTCATCCGCAAGGCAATACACAAAGAACTAGACATCCAACTAACCCACACTGACACTTCCTTACGCCAACATCTATCAAAGAAACATAACAACACACCCGAACCCTACTCCCTGGCCAATTTCCCTACCCTTAACACTGATCTATGCCACCGCACGAACTGTGTATACAAATTACAGTGTACCAAATGCAACAAATTCTACATAGGAAACACAACAAGACGGCTACAGCTACGCATCAAAGAGCAAATGAACGCCCGTGTATTCTCTTTCCACAAGCACACAACCCTATGCCACACTACCTAACGTGACATTCGCGTCTCTCTTTGCTTCTATCAAAAACATTAGGGACCTAAGAATCACAGAATCGATCCTGATCGCAAGAGTAAACCCCTCACTCAACACCACGAGCTCCACTCACCGTTCATTCCATAATAATCTACCCTCTCACCCACTGCCCAATCCTCATATTCCAATTTCATTCCCTCTCCATTTCATCATTACTTAGCTCCTATATTAAACGATCCACTACTACCACCACCACACACCCAAATAATCCCTTTCCATACACACATCCATGTCAACACACCATCAGTTACATGAGAATAACAACCACTAACAACCAATTACCATTATTGACCCACTCTTACTATGCCACCAAAATAATTCACCCCATACCCTGGCATTATTAATTAATCTAACAACTTGCCGCCATCTAAATACATAATAAATGTATACAAATAATACACAAATACAGAAAAATAAATAAATTTTTAAAAATTAATAAAATAAAAACAGAAAATAAAGAATAAATAAATAAACAATAATACACATATATATAAATAATATGACTTAATACAGACTTCTACCGACTGAATTCATAAATTAATTCTCATTCAAGACATTAATTTAGTAACAGGCAGAGTTACTACCCTTACACTGTTTTGCAGTTAAAACCAGAATTTAACTAGATCCAATTAAGCTTAAACTAAATTTAAAATTCTATAATAAGTAACAAATTACATTAATTCGATAAACTAATTTAATGAAACCCACAATTAATAATACTTTTTCAATATATGATAACCAATAAAATATAATAATATTTGTAATTATAAAAAATAGATTAATTAATTACTTAATATTAAAAATAAAACAAAAAAATACGAAAATAAAAACACGCAGAAACCAATTTAAAATATATATATATATATATATATATTATCAAAACTAACAGTTGATTTATCAGCACACAATACCTATCATTTATCTAATATCACACATATTTTTTAACACTACACTTATATAAAAAAAACAATTTCAAAGTTTATTAATTTGTATTCCATGCGAGACTGGTTTGCCCCAGCCCTACTCTCTGACATCCATTTTCGTGAATTATCTACACAGACGGATTTTTCCTTTAGTGATTATTATTTTTGGCAAAGGGAAGATTTTCCTGAAATATTGAATAAATGATTTTTAATAATCATCAGGACAGCACACAAACAGCCGACACCACATTTGCTGTTATGTAAGATTTTAAGAAACAATAAATAGTAAGTCCCATTTCGATTCATTATTTTTGTTTCTTCCAGCTTTTCTCTCTCACACACACACACACACACACACACTTGTTTGTCTGTTTATTCAATAAATATACAAAACGCATACACGGACTTAAGGTAAGCTAAAATGTAACATCTCCGATAAAGAGTATCGAACATCGGACGATTGAAAATGTAACATCTGCGATTTGGCACAGAGTGACGTTGCCTCTAAGCGAGAAGGTCTATGAGAACACACGTTACCAGATACAACGGAAAAAGACAAAGAATAAAAAACAGAGAGGAAGAGAGACGAGAGGAGGACAGAGGAAATTGTAAGACTTTCGTTTATTGTCCTTATGACTGTAAAATTGAAATAAATATGAAGTAGACTATTGTTGAGAAAAATGTAGGAGCTTAAATACACTGATAAAACGAAAAAAACACACATAGAAAGAAACAAAGAAACTATTGAACAAACTTTGAAGAAAAACTTTGAAGAACAAAAAAAGAAAATAAAACCAAATTACTTAGATTAGACTGAACAAAAAAAGGAAAGGTAGAATCATCGTGGGCTGTTGTAAGAAACAAACGAGAAAGAGAAAAGTTATATGAAATGTAAAGAGAAAAAAAGGTCGACACGCAGACACTGTCTTCGTGAAACGTTTGTAAAATGTTTGTGGATGAACACTTTTAGTACGCAGCGTATTGTTTTAAATGCAGACAGAATGATTTTGTTGTGGAAAAATCGGAAAAAGAGAAAAGACTTAAATTTAAAAAGAAAAAGTAAAAGGATAGATAGACTTTCAAATTAGACTAAAAGAAAGAAATAAAAGAATGTGAAGATTTTGAGAGAAAATACATCATGAATTTATTAGAAGAGAAAAAGAAGGCATTAAGGAAAGGCACATATGAACCAAGGAGAGACAGTCTAAGAAATGTAAGGGTTGATATGCCGTAACGAAGCACGAGGAGTTGTTTGTAATGTCCGCCATGATTTTCTTTTCTTTTGTTTTTTTCTCCTGTTTCATGTGTTGATAGACGCCGTTTTTATTTGTCACAGTCGTGTGTCTTAGCAGCGTGAAAAATTATGTTTCGTTTAAGAAAAAGAAAGACAAATTAGTTTTGTTTTGAAATTTGAAAAAAAAGGAATGTTTAAATGTGTGATAGTATAATATATATATATATATATATATATACATATATATATATATATATATATGCTTCCCCTTTTCCATAATTGTGGCAAGGGACAGTAGAAAGAAAAAGAGAGACAGAGAGTGAGCTGGGGAGGGTAGCAGAGAGAGTGTGAAAGAGTTGGAGAGGCTGGGAAGTTAAAATGGTTTGCTGCTGGGATGAGTATTGATTTACTCCTCTCTAGGAGTTAGGCACAAGGCCAGTTTTTTATCCTACTCCCACAAGTAAGATGTGACCCAAGGTCGGGAAAGTGGGGTTTGAAAAGCCAGCGCCCGAGAGGTGAACACTCTGGCCATTAAAAATTGCCTGGGCAGTCCCGTCGGTATTCCATGGTAGGGGCGCCTCAGACAGTAAGCAATAAACTTACAACCTGGGAGGGTTGACCTCCTAGAACTGCACAGGACAGACCCATTGACCTGCGTAAGTCAAGCCCCAAAGGACAAGACAATACCAGTATGGGGTGCAGTATCCATCGGAACAGATACTACACTTTGATCTTAGCCAAAAGGCCAAGGCAGTCCGTTGTTGGGAATGAGTTTTATTTACTCCTCTCCAGGAGTTAGGCACAAGGCCAAGTTTATCCTACTCCCACAAGTAAGATGTGACCCAAGGTCGGGTCGGAAAGTGTGGGTTGAAAATCCAGCGCCCGAGAGGTGAGCACTCTGACCATCAAAAATTGCCTGGGCAGCCCCGTCGGCATTCCCCGGTAGGGGCGCCTCAAGCAGTAAGCAATTAACTTACTCCTCCCCAAAGAGGGGAGGCAAAGCCTGGGAGGGTGGATCTCCTAGAACTGCACAGGACAATCCCATAGACCGGCGTAAATCAAGCCCCGAAGGCCAAGACAATACCAGTCTATGGGGTGCAGTATCCATCGGAACAGATACTACACTTTGATCTTAACATGAAACTAAAGTTAACTAAATATAGCCTACACTACTACACCTTACACTTAAGAGACGTGTTCGATGATTCAAAATGATAGGTTAATTAGTTACGGAGTGAATATATACATATATAAACATACCTACATTTATATATATGTATACACTAAGAAAATAGAATTACCTCTGTTCGAATATTTTCAAATTTATCAATTATTTAGAGAATTTCTAAATAATAAATACAATTTAGAAATAGTTCAACATTTGAATTTTTTTCTGGAAACGAAGGTGGTTGGAAAAATGCTCAGATGTTAAAATCAATTTAAGTTTTAACGGTTTCGATTTTTGTCGATTTAACATCTGACCAATAAATAACTAATTCTTTGACGAAAGTTTTATAAATTTTTCTCTTATTTGAATTTTCTATTGTTCAGATGTCCTTATTAAAAAAAATGAATTACGAAAATAGATTTTTTTTTAATAACATCATTGACTTCGAAACAATTGTAAAAGATCCTGGTATGGTATTTTATTTTAATTAGCTAAAAAAAGTATGGGTATTTATAATAAACCTTTATTCGTTTAGTAAACATTGAGCTTTCAATTTTATAAGATTTGGACTTCATGTATTGAATGTTTTTATACGCACCATGATTAGTATTATCTTGTTCAATTCATATTCGAGACTGATTGAATTAGATAAAGAGTTCAATAAAAAATGAAAGACATATGTCAAGCTGGAATGATGTGTTTGTTAAAACTATAAGAACATTCAGATATCAAGTTCTAATGAATGTGATGAATAGAACTTCTTTTAAATACCAGCAAAACTATGCTTGCTCCGGTAGCATATTTATGGGAATATGTTTAATGTAAGTGTTGATTCTGCTAATTACCAGTCTATTGTGGCATACGCTAACCCCCTTTAAACAATGAGATAATGCCTGGGAGGATGGTCATGTGAAAATAGAACAGCTACTACACTACCCCCACCACCAAATTAGGAGATATTTCCTTGAAGAATGGTTTAATGACAACAGAAAATATAGATTATCTCATCGAAAAAGAGGTGGTAATGCCTGGGAGGTTTTTACAATAAAGAAAATATACTACACCAACATCTCTCCCAATAAAGAAGGTAATCCTGCGAGGATGGTATCATAACCGCAGAATAGATGTTACACTAGTCTCTTTCCTGAATTGAGTATGGAAAGATAATACATTACACGAGAGAAATCCTCCACCGAGACAACTATCCACAAAGCATGAAACACGCTCCAAGAATTCTAGAGAAAACACCAATTTAAACCACCTGAAAACTCACATCAGTTTACATACCGTAAATCTTATATATATATATATATATATATATATATATATATATATATATATATATATATATATGTAATAATATTTATGAATAAATATTGATTATTTATTTCCTACAGACATCGATATTTCATACTTACGCAATCTTCAGTGCAGGAAACTAATGCCCGACGGTCGGCGGGCGCGAACTGCGATCACAAATCATATATATATATATATATATAATACAATATTATATACAAATTTAAATTACTTTCTTTCCGATGTAACTTGATGGTGACCTAGGAGTCGAATACAAAGCTGCGGATTCAAAAGTGACATTGCAACAGGGTTCGAATCCTTTCACCGGCAGTAATTATCATCTCCTACACTGAAGATTACGTAAGCATGACACATGTGTCTGTAGGTAAATATAATAAATATTTAAATTAAATAAATATATTGGTATATATATATATATATATATATTGAACTTTTAATGATTCAAAGCTACTATAACGTTGAGAAATTTACCTTTTTTGTTATTGTTTTCCCGTCTCAATCGTTTTCTCCGACTGAAACAATTTTTTCCGCTCATATCTCATTCGACTTTTAGTTTTTAATTTACCATTCTGACGTTTCCTCTTAGATGGTCAGACGATAAGGCCTTAAGGTAATTTTAACAATCTTCTTTTATTCCCACCCCCGCCTGTTTCATTGATTAAAATAATAATTCCTCTAAATTTATCCTACGATTCTTGTTGTACACGAAATTTACTTACATATATATATAAATATATATATATATATATATAGAGAGAGAGAGAGAAAATTAAAAAGTAAATCCCAAAACTATATTATTTATGCATTCATCAACGTTTCGTCTTTATTGTAGACATCCTCAAGATGAAGGAACACGCAGAGAAAATCACACAGTCATTAATTTTGATTTGCCAAAAACCTTCGAGTTTCGGCATAACATTTATGGAAAATGAAAAAGGAAAGTCAAAAACGATATTATTTATGTATTCTTCAACGTTTCGTCTTCATTGTAGACTTCCTCAGGATAGAGAAAATGCAGGAAAAAACACACACAGTCATTAATTTTGATTTGCCTAAAAACGTTCGAGTTTCAGCATGGCTGTAAATAAAAAGGCAAACATGAAAAAAGGTGATTTGGGGTAACCCGTTATCAGCAGCAGTTTACACAGTTCAAGGGAAAGGGGAAATGTGGGATAGTTGGGAGTTATTAATTTTTATTTCGTTTTTTAGCTTAGGGGAAAAGATAGTGTCTGGGTCATTTGTGTCAAAACCGAGCGTGGCCGATAGTGGATACAGGGAGGTGGCAGAAGTCTGAACTTATTATCATGATTCGAATTAAAAAGGACGGAAGAAAGAAAAATAATTATATATTTTTATGAATGTAAACACGTGAAGAGTTTTACTATTTAGAAACACAAATTCTGATTAAAAACGAAAATTGTGCCAACAAGACAGAAGAATGAAATTAGTTTATTTATTTAAGTGTGAATGTATTATTTATTCCTATTTATTCAATTACTTTATTTGTGTCTCATTAATTAATCAATACACTTTTTATGGAATATGTGTAAATATGTGTAAAAGACAATTGGAAATAATATAATTTGTTTATTTACTTATATAAAAATATAAGACAGAAAGAGAGAGAAGTATATATATATATATATATATATATATATATATATATATATATATATATATATGCATTTTCTAGTGAAGCGCGACAACCAATTAATGAAGACCCAAGTGTGTGATCCACATCATGACATTAAGATAATTATTCATACATTGCTATTTCGTCTATTTATATCTTTCCGATTTGCGGCATACCAACCCGTTTTGTGTTATTTTATTCAGAAACTAAACTTATAAACGAGTCACTGTATAGGATTATTTAACATTATTTTATCATAGGAGAACAACCTTTGTTCATACGTTTCCCATAAAATTAGAACGGAATGTTACACACTTGATCCGAAAGAACGTAAATACCAGTATAGGCGATTCCGATGTCTGTGAGGTTATACATAAGTCCGAGCATGAACTCTGAATAGTTAGCAGACCCAGACACGTACACTTCTGTTATCCGTATAGATATCAGTAAGTTCAAAGCGCTTTGATCATAGAACACGAGTAATATAATTAATTGTATCCTGTTGTTCTCTAGCGAGTGTACTTAAGCGGAAGTATTTACCATACACTTTGAAGTTGTTCGGCAAAAACGGTTCAAATAAAAGCAACGGAAATTTATAGGATCTTATATTTAACGTTTTCGCAATAACAGTGCAAAGAAATGCGATTAATTAAACCACGTTTTATAAAGAAATAAAAAGATGGCGGATGAAAGAAATAAACGATCTATTGAAGTTACACGGACAAATATGTTTCGTTCAGAAAATAGAATGAGTTGCATTTGTGCGACCCTTGGAAATTCCAAGCGTAAGTCAGGAAATTACTTTAATAAATATTCAATTCTCCGAGAGCCGTAACTAATTAAAATTGACGAAATTTTATTACGTTCATTTACTTTTTAAAAAAAGATTTTATGACATTTTTATGAAAACAAGCAGGAACCCTTGAGGCTTAATGTGTAGCATTTATATATATATATATATATATATATATATATATATATATTATAAATTAGGAAAGATTCATTTTATAAAGCATCTTTTGAAAGTTAATATAAATATAGAGGCAGAAATGCCTTCAAAAACCCTGTATTAGATGCGAGTAATTAAATCAAAAGAAAAAAAATATATTTCGAAACATTTAACAAAATATTTCAAAATACCTTTCGTTTTTTTTTCTTCATCTTGATTTTTTTTTTAGCTAATATTTCGCTTGACAAAAACAAGCTTCGATATAGCCAAGACAAATAAAGGTATAACCTTTTTTTTTCCATAATTTACTTCCTGGTGTTGGTGAAGTGTCTCGTCTGGTGTTGTGGACTATTGGTGAAAATGTCTGTTTGAAATAGAATAGAACTTGATTGTGCATGGTCGCTGCTAGTTATAAATTAGGAAAGTTCATTTTATAAAGCATCTTTTGAAAGTTAATATAAATATAGAGGCAAAAATGCCTTCAAAACCATGTATTAGATGCGAGTAAATCAAAATAAAAATAAAAATATTTCGAAACATTTAACAAAATATTTCAAAATACCTTCCGTTTTTATTTCTTCATCTTGATCTATATATATATATATATATATATATATATATATATATATATAAATAAATATAAATTTGGGAAAGTTCATGTTTTTTAGGCATCTTTCGAATTTTAAACAAAGAAAGAGGCATGAGCGATTTAAGTTCCATTTAAAAAGAGACATTTGCACCGTTAATCCACATAACATCGGACGTCACTTCTGGAAGACCAGGAAGGATTATTACGAAAAAAAATAAGGTTTATACCTGTTATTTGTCTTAAGCTCTGTCGAGGCTTGTTATATCAAGCGAAATATTAGATTAAAAAGTCAAGATGAAAAAGAAAAAAAATGTGTTGATTTATTATTTTTATTTTAATAAAAATATCTGCATCTAACACATGGTTCTTTGAAGGCATTTTTCCCTTTTCTCAATATATATATATATATATATATATATATATATTAGCTGAAAGACGACATTGCTCGGGATTGAATGAAGACCACGACTATGTACTTTTCACTATGCTCATAACATTATATTACTTTCTTTTATTTTAGTGCCCCGTTCTCTCATTGCGCCACCTAAAATAGTGGTAAGAACTAAATTGTTAAGAAAGAATTCTCTGAAGTAGTGTATTATACATGTGGTTTCAATTTTATTATGCAAGTTTTAAGTTGTTTATGTCCCATGGGTCACTTAGAGTAGATATTCGACGCGTAGAGGGTAACTTAGAGATTCTGGACAACTTCTATTATATTCCCAAGAGAATTGCATGCATATGATATAAATCTCATCTAAATAGAATACAGTTGAAGTGTTAATAAATGTATACCCCTATAGCCTCCTTTTTTGAACATTTTGAGATTTGGGAAAACTTCCATTCTCTTCGGTAAATTTTACATAATACGCATTTTAGATTTTGTGTAGATTCTTAGCTTTTTTTTCTATGAGGAACATATGTAAATCACACACAGATACACTGATTATATATATATATATATATTTATATATATATATATATAGGCGCCATGATCCATCAATTGATACCAGAAACCCGACGAATAGATCGCAGAGTCAAGAAACTGAACAGAAAGATCATAAAGAGGGAGAACTCCGTGGCCTTCAACAACATCTGTCTAATAAACGATTTGCTGCCGAAATATATATATATATATATATATATATATATATATATATGAGTAAAATATTTATTCTAAGTGGATAATGCAGTATATACACACGCAAATTAAATCGAAGTGTCAATCAGTTCTAAGTAAAAGTCTCCTCGGGGTTGAAAATCAATAATGAGTAAGAATGAAATAAGAATTATTAAAGACTTATCTCAGGTGATGGCTGACAGAACGAGAACAATTAACCCTCGTGGATTAAATCAAAGGTTCCGTTTGAAATTCCGTATAAATTTCCGAGTTCGATAATATGTACATGAAGAAGGTCGGATGTTACATCGGGCGAAACTACCTGAGAATGACATCTAAGATGAGAATTATAGTTCGAATAATCCAAATCCAAAATTTCATAAATTTATTTGATTACATTTATGTGTAAAGTAAACAGTACTCACATAGAAATTACACGGGTTCTTACCTAAAGTGTTCTTCCTTCTTTACATTAATATTATTTTAAATAAAATATTTTATATAAAAAAACGAACGTTTCATTTTTTATTCATTATTATATTTTACAATTTAAATATTTTAAAAATATGTTTCTTGTTTTACCGTAAAATTAGTCGTCAGCTAAAAATTCTTGAAATATATGAAGCAGAAAATTAACGTTTTTTTAATTTTATTTCAATTTTAACAATTAGTCTTTGTATTATTTCAAATTTAATAAAATAACAATAATACAAAAAAGTATTACTTTAAATATGTTATAATCTTATGTATTAGAGGGTTTTTTTAGAATTAAAATCATTAAACGAATTTTGATCAACATTGGAATAATTATTCTAGACATAAGGTCTTGTTGAATTATATATTGTGTTTAATCTTCGTCATGGGACTTAAAAGTGGTGCAAATCTGTTCTGTTTGTAGCTTTTATTTTACCAGGGTGAGTATTCTGTTTGTTCAGTATATATTGCAGCACACCCAAACGTAAGTTTACTCCAACTGATTATATTAAAGATTTTTGTAAATAAGCCGACAATAAATTGTCCTAAGTGAATATATCATAATTCATTTCATTCAAATTTTGCTTAAAGTATTTCCTTGCGAATACATATCTCTCATATATATACATATCTCTCATACATTTATATATATATATATATATATATATATATAAGAGAGAGAGGGAGAGAGAGAGAGAGAGAGAGAGAGATGGAGAAAAGAGGGTAGTGCAGTATTAGTGCAGTTCCAACGAGAGGAAAGTATATATGTATAGGAGTAAGGCTACCAACATTTTTGACATTTATTTATTAGTTTGTAATTTTATAATTTTATATAACGCGTTTCAAGCGGTGGTAGGCTTGCATCAGATATTTACATATCTGATAAAAGCGGACCACCGCTTGAAACGCATTATATCTAATTATAAAATGATAAAATAACAAAATAATAAATAAATGTTGACAATTTTTTTTGCAAATGTTGGTTCTTTACATATATATATATATATATATATATAATATCGTTTGTATTATATAAACTATTTAAAACTTTTAAAAACATTGAATGTTACAGATACTAATTTTCACCTAAAATGTTTACAAAACACATTTTCATTACTGTGTAACTTTATATATATATATATATATATATATATAACATTACATACACAATATTACAGTATTACGTTAATCAACCAACGTTTCAATGCTAGCGCATCTTTTCATCGACTGAATAAATATTAAAGATCGGGACAGCATCGTTTATGCGTGTCTCCACGGGAAAACCGGGGGAACCGGCATAAACAAAGGCTGAAGAGAATCCGATGAAGAGGCTTTCATAGGTCCTCTTTTTTTAATTTTTTTTAGTTTTCATGATAAACGAGCACTCTGCTCCCACTAACCTTACATATACTTATTTCATGTATATACGTATTTACTATTATCAGGTGATATACTATATTGTATATATATTTTAAATATTTACTTTAATACATGAACCCTTAATCTAATAAGTTCATGCTGGAATAACACATCGACATCTATGGGTAGCTTACTTGCCATAAATATATGTTCATACTAAATATATATATATACATATGTGTGTGTATGTCTGTACAATGATGCGATATCTCTTTATTTAGAAGATAACACCTTAATGTATATGTAAAGGTATACAGAATACAAGCAAGACTTGATGAGACCCATGGGACTTAATCAAGCTGAAAATTCAAAAGTGAACTCACTGACACTTTACATATTTACTTTTAAGCCTGTATGTTTGCAGTTTGAGTAAGTTCAGCAGCGGATATGGTGGTCCGAACCGTTATGAGATGACTATCATTTTGCTTTATAGAGCAGACATAACTATACCTACATATATATATATATATATATATATATATATATATATATGTACTAGCCGGACCAGTCGCGCGGCGTTGCCCGAGAGAAATATAAAAGAATAAATTAAAAGGTGTCAACAGTTACAGAACGCGAGTATTTAACATCGGACAATTTTAATGCTCGGTTCGGAATTGTGGAAGGGGATAAGAGGAATATAGGAATGAAGGTAGGAATGAATGAACGAATGACGGAGACGCAGTTGTAGCCCATCCCATGTTACTCGTGTTTCCTCATATTTTTTCTTTTTGATAAAATACTTGCTCTATCTATGATAATGCCCACTTTTTTTAAAAATTAAAGTGGCCTTCAGAACCGTTTTAAAACCAATTTCCCAATTATCTTTGTATAGATATTTTTATGAAGAAAAAAGAAAAATTAGCACTACTGAAACACACAAATATCATTAAGGTGGCCTGCAGAGCACTAATGAACCATTCAAAATAGTTAAAATACTCCTTATAACATTGTGTTTTTAGTTAAAGTACTACGTATTACATTCATTTGTTTTTAAATTATTACACAATAACGTTGAATTATAGAAACATTGCCCATAGTCCTCATTTCCTCCTCCCGCGTTAGTAAAAGTTTAACAATGCATTAAAAAAAAGTTGTGTGAATCTACTGGGATCGAACGTTAAACCTCTCGGTCTTGGATCTACGTACGTAACACTTGGCCAGGAAAGCGAGTAGCAAATCTATTAAAAATAGGTCACTTAAACGAAGCCTGTAAGCTGGTATGTGTTTAATATTACGATCCGACAGAAGGTAACCAAATGTAGAGTCCATAAGTCACACATTTTAGGCCATTTCTATACGAAGAAATCGATGTTTTTTTTTATAATGTTTGGAGTTTATGCGCGTGAAAGATGTGGGATTTAGACGATGTCAGCTTTATAAGTATGTCGGCGTATGTTGACATAATTCGGAAGTCGAGCTGCTGCAGAAATTGTAGCCGCCATGTTGAATGATGAAACACTGCAAAGAACTATGTTCGTTAATAGCATTCTCTAAACACCGGAATGAGTATAAATGTATACGTAATAGGTAGAAAAAACGTAATCCTATATTCTTGAAAATCAGCGAAATAAGCAGGAGCGTCCAGTAAATATGTGCGTAATGTTTTGTATTATGTAGTAAATTAATAGCAGACACATAGTATATATTAACGGACACTTTAAAAAAGTAGACGTTGTTTATTAATTCCCAGTGTCGATAGGGGGAGTGTCAGTACTGAAGTGTTAGAGGGGAAAGTTTTGCTACCACCTATATGGAGTATGTTTTGAGAAAGTCCAATATCGTAGGCCAAAAGTAATATTTACTGTTAGCTGGTTAAGAAATATAAAATTCACTAAAATACGCTCGAGTGAATAAGCGTAATATTGTGGTGAATTTAGTAACCTGTGATACATGTTATTATTTTCGTATTCTTCAAACAGGTACAGAGGAAAAATCGTCTTAACTTATATATATATATATATATATATATATATATATATATATATATATATGGGGGGGTAGTGGTTATAACCGCGTAATGTGGTCTGATCGTGCGTGCTTGGTTAGATTACTACATCATATATCACTCAGACATTTGCCAAAGGTATGAATCAATATATCTCTTTTGCAGCGATGAATTAAATAGTAGGGTCGACATGATTCTCACGCCTTTGTTGTTTAACTCATTTACTAGAGAATAAACTCTGAAGAAAGACCAATTATTCACTTCTTATCCCGATATTCGTTCCTTTTCACACAATTTCCGCAATGCCGGTTCAGGGGAGGTTTGCTTATGGATAGCGCAACTCTTGAGTAACCATATACTCTTGAGTAAGCACCTTTACAAGGAAAAGGGGAATCCATTGTTTCTTTCAACTGAAAGTAGTTTATATATATAATATATATATATATATATATATATATATATAAATTTTAAAAAAGAAAGCCCACAAACATATAATGTATGTCTTCATCAACGTTTCATCTTTATCCCAAGACATCCTCATGATTATTGGCTGAGGAAAATAACACACAAGTACAACATTTTTGAGACAATGGTAATGGTAAGAGTGCCTCTTAATAGTCCGCTTGTGAAAAGAATAAATTATGATATACAAATAGATTGTGGCAGTGAGAAATTAATTTAACAGTAGAAAGTGTGGGGGAAATGGTAGCGGTTGGAGATAATTAGAGAATCGGACTGAGAATGGGGGACATAGCAAAAACTGGAATGTGCTGGTGCAATATATATATGTTACATAGAAAATCCTTAATGAAATAACTAATAAGATCAATCAACAACTTGCAAATATTAGCAGCTCAAACTTTAGGGTAATAGATCTCTCTTTCTCTCTCTCATATATATATATATATATATATATATATATATATATATATATATATATATTTATTTATTTTTATATATATGAGAGAGAAATGTCGGTGATGCAAACCTGTTTTTTTAATTAAGTTGAAAATCAAGGACTACACAGTGATATTTTCGTTGTTTACAGCTGATTCAATGTAGTTTTTGTTTTATGTCATGCAATGAATCATAAAATTATGAATGCTTATTCCCATCGGAATGAAACTATATTTTCTGAAATCAGAAATTATATATATATATATATATATATATATATATATATATATATATATATAAAGATGGATCGTTTATTTACATACATTGGTGAGGCAGTATCATTAAAATTGAAAGTAGAACCCTTTATCAACGCAAGATTAATTCATTTTATGTAATCTTATTAATTTCGGAATAATAATCGATCATTAGAGTTGACCAGTATAGTGTCATTTTTCAAAATATAAAAATGAACAAACATTTATATATATATATATATATAAGCTAAAACATTTACACAAAAATTACCCTATAATTTTAAACAAATAAATTATTTATATTTAGAATTTAAAACCAAACAGAAATTATTATTTAATCAGTACAACATTACTTATTCACACACACATTCCTATGACATTAAACGCTGATAAATTAATTGTACAAGTTGCTCTTTCACTTGAGTCACTCAAGATATGTTCTATTGTCTATCTGGGATTTCCACAACAGCAGTCACTTGTTGCTGGCACCAACCTATGGAGGTTGCTGGTTTACTTGGCAACCTCCACACGTGATTGGTTCAGTGTAATTCAGTCCGTCCTCAAGAGATCCGCTCCGTATGAAATATGTTCTCTGGGTTCTTGGGTAGCTTCGTTCAAGTAGTCATTCCTATCATTCCATCTGTCAATGTGGTAGTTGTATGCTGTTTGGCCATGAAACTGCTTCTTAATTTTATTCTGCCTCTTGGTGATCTATGGTCACATAGGGGTTCTCTTTTGTTTGTTTCCTGTTTATGTTTTTAGATTCTCACATGGGCATCCCTTCGGATATGGGGAGGTGGCATGCCAGCAATTTGAACACCACTTCTAGTAGGATTAGTTTTAGTGTCTGAATGATTCTGTATCATGCGTTATTAAGTTTTTAATCGCTTGATTTGGCACGATCAAGTCCCAACGTCTGTATTCTTACTGCTGGTAAACACAAGAATACAGACGTATGGAATATGAATACGCTTTTGACGATCGGGTCTACCTGTAAATTTGCAGTAATTTATTTTAATTATTTATCATGTTGAATATGGATGACATGATTATACACTTGTATACATGGATATACACATAAAAACGAGCATCACTTGTCAGCCGAGTAGAGTTCACAAAGACTACTAACGACGAACACCATCTTTTTCATGGACGTGAAACGACGGCTCTAAGACTGAAGTCAAGGCAACCTTCCTCAGCTTTTCTATCCCTTAACAATACTCCAGAAAGAGAGAAGACTGATTATGCAGATCAGGAGAATAGAGCATGGCCTCATTCTATAGACATGAGAACCCTTTTTTTCTGAAGGCCTACCCTCTGGCCCAGAAGCCGCGTGGGTCAAACTTATGAACCTCAACCGTCTGAGAACCGGAGTAATCAAAAACTCCTATGGCGAAATAGGACCACACACCCAAGCCAACTATATAAAAATGTGGAGAGGAGAATAATACGACGTAGAAATATATTGTCTGACCGCTACGATCCAATCTTCCAATCTGTGTAGCTGGAAATGCCTCGGAGATTTCAATGACATTGTAAGGGCCGCATTATATATATATTATATATATATATATATATATATATATATATGTATAACATAAAATATAATAACACGAAATCACATAATTGTCGATGCAATAATTTATTTCAACCGTGCGGTTTTTTCAAGCATCACTCAGACAATTACATTTTTGATCGTGTTATTATATTTTATGTTATTCTTGCTCTGTTTACTACATTGAGTTCTCATACCCATATTTCCTCCTGGAATAATTCCATTATAACACAACTATATTTTATATATATATATATATATATTTATTTTTGTACAGAAAAATTAGTACACCATTCGTTCTGTCGGTTTCAAGCACAGAAGGACTTAGCCATCCCGCTCTCTTCAGATTATGTTGTCATCTGTTTCGGTAATGTGAAGTCACGTGTCACTCTCGTTTAGACGCGCTATTTGTGATTATGTTGGTTTGAATTTAGTGTAAGAAAAGTTTAATAAGGTTTGAAAAAAGGTGAGGGATTAAAAGTAAAAGGTGAGATTTAAACCAGAGAAGATATAAAAAAAACTATTTCCATATAAATCCCGTGAGCCAATATTATGAGTATCGTATATTTGGTCGTAACTGTTTTGGGGTTTTATGATGTGTCTTCTAAAGGAATTAGGGAGGGGGAATGGGTTTAAGGATTAAAGAAGTTAAAAGGAACAACATTAATTAAATTCCTGTTTAAATCCTGGAGTAAAGTACTTTAAATCAATTCCAAAGAATTTAAATAAAGATATCATCCAGGCGTTCTAAGGGCAGTACCTCTGCAGGGTTTTTGAATGGTTTACATTCGGGATTTAACATTATTAACTAAGGTATATGAATATGTATATATGTCTCGGAAATTTTTAAACCATTAAAACTATATGAAAAAAACAAAAACACTTTAGTCACAAGTCGTTCGGTGGAAAATCACTTTACTCAATTTACTTTTTACAGTTATTAGTTTGCTTCCAAGAATGTTACGCTAGTCTTAACCTTATTTAAAGGAATCATCAGTTGTTTACCAGGAAAAACTGTTTCAGGAATTTTAAAACAAGACATTATTTTATCTCATGGCTTCCCAGCAGGGTTGATCAGACCCCACTTCCCTTAAAAGACAACACCAAAATATATAAATATATAATATATACTCAAACTTGTCAAAATTCTGGGAAGGGCTTTAAAAATATTAAACTTTGTAAAACAGAAAAACGAAATTCCTTTTGAGACCGCGTTTTCAGATGCGAATATTTTCTTTTTAAAATCATTTAATTTTTTGGCTTTTACTTTTTTTATTTATTAATTTCGGACGATAACATCCGTATTATCGTATCAGTGACCACGCGTTTCCAATAAGGTCAAATATAAATAAACGTTGCTCATTGTACACAGCTTAGCAACAGCTGACCGCCACTTCATCGAAGCAACGAACTACTATCACGGAGAAAACTACAGGTATAAGCTTAGATTTGATTTAGACCTGAAGATGGATGAGTTATCATCCGAAATTAATGAGAAAAATAGTCAAGACAAAAAATGTAAATGGTCTTTAATAAAAACATATTCGCATATTAAAACGTGGTCTCGAAAGCATTTTGTTTTTGTCCACAGTTTATATATATATATATATATATATATATATATATATATATATATGTATGTGTGTGTGTGGATTAAAGTCTTACAGTATCTTTAATGTAAACAAGCAATGTTAAAAGATGAATTGGATAATTTATGCCGTTTGAAGTTGTGTTCTCCTTGAACGTATTTTATTTTATCGATATAATTCATAACTTAATATCTGATTTCGTTGTTTGTTTTTCCATGTTTTTGTATGCATATTCTCAGTCATCGGGTGCTATGATATTTACGATCAATAACGGCTCACACACATTGTCAATGTTAACAATGACTGATTTCATCTGCTCCGATTATCGATCCGTCTGGATCTCCAAATCCTGGAAAATACTTCAACGATCAAACCGTATTAGTAAGAAGTCACGATTTAATTTATGTATTTCTTTAATGTGTTTATTTCATGTTTTATTAATCATTCATCATTTATTAAGACCAAAAGCACCTTGAAGATAATATTTTATGAGATGTACTGATTGTCGAGAGAATTGATTTTAGACTAAACTAATTCCATAAATAAATACGGCCGTTTATGAAAAGTACAGGTTTACATTTTATTTGTTGTAATGTTCAGGGAATGTGTTCCGTGGACGAGAGGATCTTGCAAAGAAGCTTTGTTGATAAAACATAATGCCTGTCCATAGGCACACGGGGGGAATGAAAGTTCGTTTTTTTTTTACTTTGTGCTAGCACGGAAGTACTTGTCTAATAATACAATATTGCAGAAGATAAGCGAGTGAAGAGTTCGGAAGCAAAACGCGATAAATCACATTCGTTTAAATTGAAACCTTAGAAAATAAAAACGCGAATATATTAAATCTAGACAGAATAAAAGCTGATTTTCATTTAAATAAAAAAGAAAATATTTCGGTATCATATTATGTAACACATAGTTTTGGGGTGTGGTTGAGTGTTTAAATGCAACACTTTTGGTGGGTGCAGTTTTGTGATTTTTAAAATGGCGTTTATCGCGTCTTGCATTCGAACACTTCAAGTGATGTCTGCAGATATGTAGTAAAGAGGTGGCTGGGAGATGGAGAATTAAGCTTTACCGATTAGATAATGCGAAATCTTGGGTTTACATTTCTTTTTTTCAAAAATACTGACTTCCTATTCACTTTCTTTCGCTCGAGAGCACGGTTAGATATAAAGTCCGTTTATAATGTATAGAAAGTCAGCTCCCAACATTTTTGGCACATTGGATGAAAACAAAAAAGAAAATGGCGTCACTCTAACAGAATTTCTCTTTCAACGATCGAGTACAAAAATGAAGTGTAGTATCACAACCTCTACTATACTTAGTTTTAAACGAATAGGTATCAATTAGTTAATGTTCGTGAGTAATTGCGTTGACTTGCGGATTACTAAAGGAAACTCAGTGTCCCCATGAGCACATTGACAACGATGTGAGAATTACAGCTTGTTCGATCTCATGAAGCTACTCATCGGTTTGTGGTCGTTTGTAGAATTAACATTTTAATGATCTACCTCGATCACAGCTATTAATTTATCTACAATCCGACTTCAATCTCTTAAATAGATAGAAATATGCTAATTAATCCACGGTCCACACGTGGGAATCTACCTGAAGCCACTAATGAATAAACATACATGTAAAACTTATCCGTTTCCAAGCAATCTGATAAATTTCCAAGCAATCTGATAAATTTAAGCCAGACACGTAAGACTCCGGATCCGGTGAGGGGCATGTGAATTAATATGTGTTGTCACTAAACTAATTAAAGATGTTTAATAAAACATTGAAGAATGTTTTGTTACTTAGAAACATACAGTATGCATACACATCCTTTTTTATAATTATTATTTTTGATAGAATAGTAAAAACTGCATTCTGTCTTTTATATTTGTTGGGTTTTCTGAAATTTTGATTCATTGGCTTAGAAAAACGTGGAACATTGCCCCCCCCCTACCGCAGATGCATTAGTGTTTCTTTTCCGTTTTGAAATATTTGGTTTAATTAAGATAAATTGTCTTAATACAGAAAACGACGTACATTTATCAAGTTTCATCGATGAAAAGTTCAGTTTAGCCGTTAAATACAGCAATCAGAGTATATTTTATTTGTGCCGGAAGTGGAATCCCTGTTTGAAGTTCATTCTAAAACAAAACACTCTGACAAGTTGAATCAAAAAAAAGTTCTAGTCGGATCAAAATGATAAGAAACATCGGGTTTGGTTATATGTGACAACTGGAAAATACTAGTTGTGAGCAGAGTCAATATTTACCTGTCTCTACACGAATGCAAAACTATGACAACCCCATTTTGAGGTCAAGAGCTGTTAGCAACCATTTCATTTACCCGACAGTATTCTTCTAAAAGAAGGTATTCGGCTTAAAAGTGATGAGAGCGATATTAATGTGACTATCGCTTATCAGTAAGTATCTGTTAAGTAATATACATACGATTTTTCTTTACTTATCTCGTGCTAGAATTTCAATCAGGGTTTATATCTTGCATTTAGGTTTAGGGTTGCATTTAATTCACAGACATCTTATTTTCCCACTAAAATCTTGAAAAAATAAATTTTTAGAAATATTTTATTTTAAGATTTGTTAAGTTGGTATTTTGGTGTGCAAACACCTGTTGTAATCAAATCACCGGGACAACGCCGGTTAAAACTGCATGTATTATGTAATGAAGTATACCAGTTATTTGGTGATACGAACCAGTTTCTTTTCTGGGATTCTTGTGTTGCGCACATTTTTTCTCGACCTGGAGGAAATTTCGGAAAACTTACCTGGAAAATAAGAAAAGAAGTTTACATCAATATGTGTCTTACGTAATAATAAATATTTAACAGGAATAATATAAGTACATATTCTTATTCATTACTCAAATTACATATATATATATATATATATACACACACACATACTTAAAAATTGCATTTCAATGACCATAAGAAAAATCAATCCCAAACCATAATTGTTATTTATTGTTTAAATTTCATAGTTTTCATATTTTTTCGAATACCTGTATTTCTCCTTCGTCTCACAAAACAATTCTTTTATTTATGTTTTCCAAATGTAATACTTTTATCACCCGTATTTCACAGCAAAGTCGAGAGAAATATATAAAATATACTCTGCTGATCATCAGAGCAATAGTTCTTTTAATGGTAATAGGAAAATATATCATCCAACAAACAAGAAAAGGGAAGAAAACACAGTTTAAGCTATGTCAAATATAACGGCAAGCCAAAATACATGACAAAAACTCACTTGAAAATAGTGTATTTATTATTGTAAAATTTATACAACATGCAGAACTACAGGTGGCGAGCATAAAGTTCAAATGAAGTCCCACGCCCCATGAAGACAAAGTTCTCTCACACTGTGATGGCCTTTAAACGTATTTCCAGTGAATTCCGTGGCATAGCTATTTTGAGTTGTTGTCTACTCTTGCCAAGCGCTGTTTGACGAAGGGGTGCTGCTGACAGACCATGCGTGTGGCACAGGGCACCGCTCCGTGAAAAACCTCTGTAAAAACCGAGAAGTACTTGCACGATTTCTCGACTCCCAGCATTTGTCTGCCTCTAACTCGCCTGATTGCAACCTCATGGCATATGTGTGAGGCGCAGTTCAGAAAGATACCAACCGTACCGCCTGCAACACGAAGAATAGCTGATTTCCAGGATAAAACTAGTGTTCATTCATCACTCGAAGAACATCACGAAGGGCAGTGATCCAGATTCCGGTTCGGCCTTAGCTGTATTCGATAAAAGTTCGTCTAAAGGATAAACTTTAAATTTTTAAATATTTCAATTATTGCTCAAGGTTTGATGTATTTTCTTTTCTTTCTCCAAAAGTGTTAAACTTGTCTCGAACAGCCCGTAATATTATTAGTTATAGCACGATTCAATATTTTCTCCGATTCCGATACAATTACCGATTGCGTTATAATTCCCGATTCCGATACAATTACCGATTGTGTTCTGTATAGTATTGTATTATTATTAGTTAGAGGACGATTCAATATTTTCTCCGATTCCGATACAATTACCGATTGTTTTCTAAATTCCAGATTCCGATACAATTACCGATTGTGTTCTAAATTCCCGATTCAAAATCTTTCTAAATTCATGAATATTTAGTTATAGAGTTGTTGTTTTTTTAATTTTCGGATTGCCGTAAAATCTTGCGCAATGTGTGCATATATCATCACACATCTTTCTATACACTTGGGGAGGGAGGATGGCGTACATTAAGCGATTAGACCGTTCTAACTATTTTTCCATTATTTTTTCTCATAATTGATTGAAAATAATGATTTGATAAACTTATTGTAATTTTTTTATTAATATTCCCCTTTTGTGCCAATTCTTTCTATTAATCCACTCGTGCCATCTTACCTGTGCCATTTCCTCTGGTGCCATTTTTACCTAAAATCGGTTTTATGATACATAAATGTTTATTTTACTGCTCGTTTAAAAATCATAAATATTTATCATTCCATCAGCAGCAATGGAAAGTTAAGTTGTAAACAACAACAAAATAAAAAAAATCGCTTTTGAAATAGGAAATTAGGCTCACATATTCGAGATTCAGATACCACAAAACTCCTATTTTCCGATTCCCGATTCCGATTAATTGTCTTAACACAAATCATAACGTTGTATCATAGCAATCTTTGAATTATTTTTACACTCTATACCAGTCCAGGATACGACCTCCACGATCAGTCCAACAAAGCGTGAGAGTTGAGGTTTCTTTTGGCACTGCTCTGTCTGACTATGGTATTGTTCTGGGTAGTCCTCGGGGGGGGGGGGCACCTTTCCAGGCTTAACCGTCTCTCTTTTAAAAGGGATTGGTTTATGAAAAATTGCATGGGGCGTCTCTTCGGTGGAATGGAAAGGAAGATGCTCATTGATTTTCTGCAGTGTCTGAGTGCGCTACCTGTTGAGCGCTGGCATACAAACCCCACCTTCCGGCTTTGTGCCACATTTTCTTGCGGCTGAATGGAGGTTGATACCTGTATACTGTTAGTTCTAATGATGAGCATGATTAAAACATGTACATAAGTCATCTCTACCAAACCATTAGAAAGTGAAAGATGTAAGAAAAATAAAATAGTCGAAGTATGAATCTACTTATGAAACGCAGACAAGAGTTCAAGTTTACAGAAATAGTGAAATAATTGACATAGAACTTTCGTATAATACAACGAGAAAAAATATCCACAAGAATAACAAAAAATAGCAATTCAGAAAATGGGTGTTTATGCGATTTTCTAAGCATAGATTATTCGAAAAGAAATGTTATCTTTAAAAGCGCATTTTTGAGGATTCATCTAAGTCTTATTTTAAGCGCTTTAAAAATATCTTTTCTTGAGTCGTCAACACATCCGCAGATAAACAATTATTTATGTTAGAGGAAGGGAATCATTAATATAGTTCCTCTTAAATACTTTTCTTTCCGTTATACTTCCATTGATGAGTATAATCTTCTTGAAAATGACAGTAAGACTTCCATAAAATTTAAATGTGAATTTCATTCATATTTCTCTCTCTCTCATATATATATATATATATATATATATATATATATATAAGTATAACGTTTTATTTATACAAACATTATTGGTTACATATGTGCATACATGTTTCGGTTGCACTTTACCCAGAAAGTCAACCTCATCAGACCAATAATTTTCTCGAAAATTCTTGGTCTGATGAGGTTGAATTTCTAGAAAAGTGCAACCGAAACATGTATGCACATATATAACCAATAATGTTTGTATAAATAAAAAGTTATACTTATAAACAGCTCTACTTGGTATTGAGCACTTTTTATAAACACTTGAGTGTCTACGGATTTACATTTACAGAAACTAATACAATACATGTACGATATATATATATATATATATATATATACCAAGTTTGCATTATTTTACTCTGAACAATGATGATGAAGGATAGATGTTCACAGGACAACATCGTTTTTAATCAAGGTAAATAATTGGTTCGGCTAAACGAGTACTGGAGTTGAACCGGAAGTCATCCATGATGCATCACAAATCGGGCAGTTACATGCAATTCAAGGTAAAAACATTAAAAAGCGGCTTGAAATATTGATACTTTCTTATAAAATGTCTGATGTGTATTGTCACTGTTTTTACTTATTGTACTTTTTGCACTTGGCACTGATGATATACAACCCGAAGAGTTTTAAATGTGTTTCTAAACGTATTTTCATGCATTTAAATATGTACTTTAAACGTACACTTGTTAATATTTTGAGATAATTTAAAATTCTTGAAAACAATATCCTTGGTTTTAGCCGAAACAATCGTTTGCCATGATTAAAAACTTTTTTTTCTGTGAACATCTATCATTTGTCATGGTAAAATAATTAAAACTTTGTAAAATAGCTCTAATCACGCGCTATAGAGCTAAAGCTGGCTTTGTGTTATAAAATAATCCTACATTTGAAGAAGTTTGAATTGGAAATTATATATATATAACGTAACATTCAGATTTGGATGCAGTTATACCCCTACAGGTTATAAAATTAAACTTTGAAAAAATATACAAAAATACATAAAAATATATAACATCAAATATATCAACCCAAAAACATACTTTTTTTGTTAAATCTATATAATCCATCCAAGTCATACAATTTAAAAAAACATTATCAGGAAAGACACCCAGAGGGTTGACTGAAGATTAATCCAGGTGATGAGTACCAGTCCAAATACGATAAATTGAAAGAGCTGACAAAGTTATCCAGTCGCGAAATGCGTCAACAATCGATGAATATATATATATATATATATATATATATATATATATATATATATATATATACACTGACTTCTTTATAGTCATCATACTAGTAATAAATGAAAGCCCCTTACTCATGTAAGCTAGCTTTGTCCAAGCCTTTAAGTGCATTCTATTTCTTTCATTTACGTTTTGGTTTATTTACTTTTATATTCATTCAAATATATCCATCTCATATTTTCCTTAATCTTCCTATATGTTCATGTTATCTTATATGTTTATTTATTTTAATTTGGTACTCATGCAGTTTACTGACCGCTTAAGACCGACGATTCGTCGGCATATTCTGGCATGTTATGTAAACCGTCGTAAGGTGCCGAACCACTAAGTCAGTGCAATCTCAACAGCAGAAAATTGGCAAACGCGATTACTTCAGAAATTAAAAAAATTTCGTTAATGTTAGCATGGATTTAATCGAGTTGGGACCGACGCTTCAGTCTTCTTAAGTTATTATTGACTTTTATCAAGAAAGAAAATGGTTAGGCGAAAGAAGTTACCAAAAGTATGTACATACATGAAAATTGAAAAAAAGAAGATGTTAAGGACAAGTATTGTTGGGGTGCACCACTTCTTTTCCCGCCCTCTCCGTTTTCTCTTCGTCTGTCGTCGGCGTTTAAGTCCACAAAATATCTGCTGACAAAACACCCTAAAAAATACCCTAACCGTAACAGAAAAACACCCTAACTTAACCGTAGCATAAAACCAGTCTAACCGAAAACATCCTAACAGACATCTGCTAACAAAACATCATAACCTTAAGGGAAAAACACCCTAACCCAACCCTAACAGAACAACATATTAACACTAACCACACCCTAACAGAAAACATCCTAACCATAACCGACGCCTAACAGAAAAACTGTAGTGTTGGAAAAAGAATTGGCAAGTAAAAAAAAATATGTTAAAACTATCAGTCGTGACAATATATTTCTCTCGTTAAAACTAACTATTTATTAATTAAACTTACCATTTTTACAATTTTTAAGAAAATTACATATTTTTCCTTGTATTTTTATTAGTTGAAATTAGTGTTCGATGATTGTTTTCTTTAGCATTTTAACATTAGCCAGCGTTTTCAGTAAAACAACATGCACCTTTCGTTCCGACGGTTTACGTTACCTGCCGGAATGTACGGACAATAACGCGGTCCGTAAACTGCGTCAATACCTTTATTTTATTCATTCCATGATAAATGCCAGTATACTGAAATCATATGCCCTTAATAGGGTTAAGATGAAAATTCATATACACTAAATGTACAAAAGCAAGGAAATTCCCAAATTGTTACACTTTTATTGTTATTAAGGGTATGCGAGCACAACAGGGCAATTTATTTTACTTGTAGGAATTTTTCTTCAGCACACTTCATACACTTAATCCACTCATGCATAGAGATTTATACTTTAGTGATGTGATAATGAAATTGTTTGATCGATATATAGTCATACCCTTAATGACAATAAAAGTGTAAAAATTTAGGAATTTCCTTACTTTTGTACATTTAGTGTATATGAATTTTCATCTTAACCCTATTAAGGGCATATGATTTCAGTATACTGGCATTTATCATGGAATGTCACTACTTTTGTAAAGGCTATGCCTCAAGACAATGGTCATTTTAAAGGGTTTTTTTGAATTTTCTGGAAAACTAAGGTATATGGTAAACTGCAATTAAAATGCCATCAACTAGCCCCTAGAACCTCTATCTCTGTCAAAAATCAGCTGAATCCATCAAATAGTTGATGAGATACAGGGTGGCACACACGTACGTACGTACACACGGATAACACAAAATCACTCCTGACCTTTCTGGATCTCTGAGTTGCCTTGACTTATGATGCTGAAATTCTACACACTTATAGAACATATCAAATAAAAATGTTGTGTACAGTTTTAACTAATTTGGTTTATTGGTTTTTGAGTTATGATTGATCAAAGAAATGAGATTTCTAGCATAGGTCGTTTTTGAATTCTATTAAGGGATAGAGCGCTATCACGCCTCCCTTGATTTTTTTATTAATATTATTCTTCATACCCTCATATGTTATGCTTTTTTTCGTTATTATTATCATTACTATTTGTTATCATTAATGATCAAAATTATCATCATTATTTTTAAGGTTGAGTAAATAACTGTCTATTTATACTCTACTGATGTCTATGTATATATTTATTATTTAAAGTCAGACTTGAAATATTGAAGCTCAATAGATGTGTTTCTTTACTCCAGAACACATAAATAATAGAACGTAAGATTCCAGTGATCACGTGTTTATTTATTTTTGAATATATCCAGTTTTTGGCGAACCGTTTTATTGCAGAGTTATATATCTTGGATTTGCCATGAGTGGTATCAGAAAGAAAGGCCAAAATCGTGTCCAAACACCAGAAAAAATAAAAATAAAACTTAAGTTTTTAAAGCATTTATATATGTAAGTTCATTGGGGAGATACATGTAAGTTTACTCTCATAGATGGACAACATATTTCACACTACCAAAGCTAACAAAAATACGTATACTTTTCCTAAATATTGCAATTCTAAATTAGATCGTTAAAACTAATACAATTAAAGACGAAAAGTAAAATAACAGTAATGGAAAAGCACGAAAAAAGGTAGTAAAAAGAGAAATATATATATATATATATATATATATATATATATATATATATATATACACGTTAAATATTTTATATATGTGTATGTGCAGGATTCGCTCCTAACCTTTAAAGTTAGATCATCCAATCAGAAACGATATTGATTAGTAGTTAATCTGATATAAACTAAAATTTACGAACCTACGCATTTAAATATGAATTTTTTCCAAAGGCAAATGTTGCTTTCCCGTCGAATGAATATAATATTATTTTAAATAAATACATTTTAAAAAGTGGAATTCGTTTTATTGATTGTAAGACTATTTAACTGCCAATTCTTTGTACGTTAGAAGACAAAATATTATTGTTTTATTTATTTATAGAATATTGAACTGACAATGGCGATTATTTTTACGGAAGGAGAGTCATTTATTTTTGTAATAGTATTGCCTATCACAAATTTATTTGAATAATGAATATTATTATAAACATAAAAATATACGGAATGATGTTAAAAACACTGGAATTTGTACGGACCAGGATAATCAGTATGATTATGATGATAATTATCACTATTAGTACTTTTTTTTAAAACTATCCTGGGTTATAAGATGTCACATCCATCTAGTTGTGAATTAAGGGCGTTACTATATCAGCGTGATACATGTGTCGGTGCACTGGGGGATTTGATTTTCTTTTTCTTTCTTCAACGCGGGGGGGGGGGCACCCAAAGGGGGGTGGGCAGCTAGGAATTCATCTTCAGCGAATCGTTTATAAACAGCTATATTTTGATATTGCCATTATCCAATATTATTCAATATGCAGCTAGGTACACACATAGATACGTACAAGAAAGATGAAATATATGCAAACAATACAACGCGAAAATCAAGAATATTCAACGGCGTAGAGAAGAAAAGAAGAGTGCAGACATTCATCGGTGCCAGATATTGGCAGAAATGCTGGCCTTTGATGGTTTGGCACTGGCTCTTCGTAAACAAAGTTTGTGATTGACAGCTCAAACTTGGCCGGCTATGGAAGTGCTTTAGGATTCACTGTTATTTATGCCGGCGAAAGTTAAGACGAATAGAGTTCACTTCGGTCAAATATTTGCAATAAATACAATTAAGTAGCCTAGGAATTCTTAAGTGGGCCTATTGTTTTTATTTGTCTTCTATTTTAGCAGGGCTGGTTCAAGACATACATAAATGACGATACATCATGTTGCAGCAAACTCCCACACTTGACACATATTTTACACGCAATGCAAATTCACATTCGGACAATATCACCCGATCTGAATGGGTAACGCGACACGTCATGTTTCATCATATATAGGATAACAAAATAGAAAACTGTTCCGACGTAATGGAAAACGAAATAAGTAAAACCAAAATATTAACTAAATATCCATCTACGTTTCACCGTTATTAGAAGGTTTCATCAGCACGGGAGATTGAAGAAAAAGAAAAAATACAGCAACAAGTACCAAACTTTTATCGGTTGTAATGTTCTATGGAACGTTATACATACCGCTGCCTTCTGAGGGTTCACTTTTTAAACTTTTATTGGTTGTAATGTACTATGGAACGTTATATAAACTGTTGACTTCTGAACGTTCACTTTTTACACTTTTATCGGTTGTAATGTTCTATAGAACGTTATATCAACCGTTAACTTCTGAACGTGTACGTTTAAAACTTTTATCGGTTGTAATGTTCTATAGAACGTTATATATACCGTAGACTTCTGAACGTTCACTTTTTAAACTTTTATCGGTTGTAATGTTCTATGGAACGTTATATATACCGTTGACTTCTGAACGTTCACTTTTTAAACTTTTATCGGTTGTAATGTTCTATGGAACGTTATATGAACCGTTGACTTCTGAACGTTCACTTTTAAAACTTTTATCGGTTGACATGTTCCATGGAACGTTATATATACCGTTGACTTCTGAACGTTCACTTTTTAAACTTTTATCGGTTGTAATGTTCTATGGAACGTTATATAAACTGTTTATTTCTGAACGTTCACTTTTTAAACTTTTATCGGTTGTAATGTTCTATAGAACGTTATATATACCGTTGACTTCTGAACGTTCACTTTTTAAACTTTTATCGGTTGTAATGTTCTATGGAACGTTATATATACCGTTGACTTCTGAACGTTCACTTTTTAAACTTTTATCGGTTGTAATGTTCTATGGCACGTTATATATACCGTTGACTTCTGAACGTTCACTTTTAAAACTTTTATCGGTTGTAATGTTCTATGGAACGTTATATATACCGTTGACTTCTGAACGTTCACTTTTTAAACTTTTATCGGTTGTAATGTTCTATCCAACGTTATATATACCGTTGACTTCTGAACGTTAACTTTTTAAAAATTTATCGGTTGTAATGTTCTATGGAACGTTATATATACCGTTGACTTCTGAACGTTCACTTTTTAAACTTTTATCGGTTGTAATGTTCTATGGAACGTTATATATACCGTTGACTTCTGAACGTTCACTTTTTAAACTTTTATCGGTTGTAATGTTCTATCCAACGTTATATATACCGTTGACTTCTGAACGTTCACTTTTTGAACTTTTATCGGTTGTAATCTTCTATGGAACGTTATATATACCGTTGACTTCTGAACGTTCACTTTTTAAACTGTTATCGGTTGTAATATACTATGGAACGTTATATATACCGTTGACTTCTGAACGTTCACTTTTTAAACTTTTATCGGTTGTAATGTTATATGGAACGTTTAATATATTGTTGATATCTGAACGTTCACTTTTTAAACTTTTATCGGTTGTAATGTTCTATGGAACGTTATATATACCGTTGACTTCTGAACGTTCACTTTTTAAACTTTTATCGGTTGTAATGTTCTATGGAACGTTATATATACCGTTGACTTCTGAACGTTCAATTTTAAACTTTTATCGGTTGTAATGTTATATGGAACGTTTAATATATCGTTGATATCTGAACGTTCACTTTTTAAACTTTTATCGGTTGTAATGTTCTATGGAACGTTATATATACCGTTGACTTCTGAACGTTCACTTTTTAAACTTTTATCGGTTGTAATGTTCTATGGAACGTTATATATACCGTTGACTTCTGAACGTTCACTTTTTAAACATTTATCGGTTGTAATGTTCTATGGAACGTTATATATACCGTTGACTTCTGAACGTTCAGTTTTAAAACTTTTATCGGTTGTAGTGTTCTATGGAACGTTATATATACCGTTGACTTCTGAACGTTCACTTTTAGAACTTTTATTGGTTGTAATGTTCTATGGAACGTTATATAAACCGTTGACTTCTGAACGCTCACTTTTTAAACTTTTATCGATTGTAATGTTTTATGGAACGTTATATATACCGTTGACTTCTGAACGTTCACTTTTTAAACTTTTATCGGTTGTAATGTTATATTGAACGTTATATATACCGTTGACTTCTGAACGCTCACTTTTTAAACTTTTATCAGTTGTAATGTTCTATGGAACGTTATATATACCGTTGACTTCTGAACGTTCACTTTTTAAACTTTTATCGGTTGTAATGTTCTATGGAACGTTATATATACCGTTGACTTCTGAACGTTCACTTTTTAAACTTTTATCGGTTGTAATGTTCTATGGCACGTTATATATACCGTTGACTTCTGAACGTTCACTTTTAAAACTTTTATCGGTTGTAATGTTCTATGGAACGTTATATATACCGTTGACTTCTGAACGTTAACTTTTTAAACTTTTATCGGTTGTAATGTTCTATCCAACGTTATATATACCGTTGACTTCTGAACGTTAACTTTTTAAAAATTTATCGGTTGTAATGTTCTATGGAACGTTATATATACCGTTGACTTCTGAACGTTCACTTTTTAAACTTTTATCGGTTGTAATGTTCTATGGAACGTTATATATACCGTTGACTTCTGAACGTTCACTTTTTAAACTTTTATCGGTTGTAATGTTCTATGGAACGTTATATATACCGTTGACTTCTGAACGTTCACTTTTTGAACTTTTATCGGTTGTAATCTTCTATTGAACGTTATATATACCGTTGACTTCTGAACGTTCACTTTTTAAACTGTTATCGGTTGTAATATACTATGGAACGTTATATATACCGTTGACTTCTGAACGTTCACTTTTTTAACTTTTATCGGTTGTAATGTTCTATGGAACGTTATATATACCGTTGACTTCTGAACGTTCACTTTTTAAACTTTTATCGGTTGTAATGTTATATGGAACGTTATATATATCGTTGATATCTGAACGTTCACTTTTTAAACTTTTATCGGTTGTAATGTTCTATGGAACGTTATATAAACCGTTGACTTCTGAACGTTCACTTTTTAAACTTTTAGCGGTTGTAATGTTCTATGGAACGTTATATATACCGTTGACTTCTGAACGTTCACTTTTAAAACATTTATCGGTTGTAAGGTTCTATGGAACGTTATATATACCGTTGACTTCTGAACGTTCACTTTTAAAACATTTATCGGTTGTAATGTTCTATGGAACGTTATATATACCGTTGACTTCTGAACGTTCACTTTTAGAACTTTTATTGGTTGTAATGTTCTATGGAACGTTATATAAACCGTTGACTTCTGAACGTTCACTTTTTAAACTTTTATCGATTGTAATGTTTTATGGAACGTTATATATACCGTTGACTTCTGAACGTTCACTTTTTAAACTTTTATCGGTTGTAATGTTATATTGAACGTTATATATACCGTTGACTTCTGAACGCTCACTTTTTAAACTTTTATCAGTTGTAATGTTCTATGAAACGTTATATATACCGTTAGCTTCTGAACGTTCACTTTTTAAACTTTTATCGGTTGTAATGTTCTATCCAACGTTATATATACCGTTGACTTCTGATGGTTTACTTTTAAAACTTTTTATCGGTTGTAATGTTCTATGGAACGTTATATATACCGTTGACTTCTGAACGTTCACTTTCTAAACTTTTATCGGTTGTAATGTTCTATGGAACGTTATATATACCGTTGACTTCTGAACGTTCACTTTTTAAACTTTTATCGGTTGTAATGTTCTATGGAACGTTATATATACCGTTGACTTCTGAACGTTCACTTTTAAAACTTTTATCGGTTGTAATGTTCTATGGAACGTTATATATACCGTTGACTTCTGAACGTTCACTTTTAAAACTTTTATCGGTTGACATGTTCCATGGAACGTTGTATATACCGTTGACTTCTGAACGTTCACTTTTTAAACTTTTATCGGTTGTAATGTTCTATGGAACGTTATATAAACCGTTGACTTCTGAACGTTCACTTTTTAAACTTTTATCGGTTGTAATGTTCTATAGAACGTTATATATACCGTTGACTTCTGACCGTTCACTTTTTAAACTTTTATCGGTTGTAATGTTCTATGGAACGTTATATATACCGTTGACTTCTGAACGTTCACTTTTTAAACTTTTATCGGTTGTAATGTTCTATGGCACGTTATATATACCGTTGACTTCTGAACGTTCACTTTTAAAACTTTTATTGGTTGTAATGTTCTATGGAACGTTATATATACCGTTGACTTCTGAACGTTAACTTTTTAAACTTTTATCGGTTGTAATGTTCTATCCAACGTTATATATACCGTTGACTTCTGAACGTTAACTTTTTAAAAATTTATCGGTTGTAATGTTCTATGGAACGTTATATATACCGTTGACTTCTGAACGTTCACTTTTTAAACTTTTATCGGTTGTAATGTTCTATGGAACGTTATATAAACTGTTGACTTCTGAACGTTCACTTTTTAAACTTTTATCGGTTGTAATGTTCTATGGAACGTTATATATACCGTTGACTTCTGAACGTTCACTTTTTGAACTTTTATCGGTTGTAATCTTCTATGGAACGTTATATATATCGTTGACTTCTGAACGTTCACTTTTTAAACTGTTATCGGTTGTAATATACTATGGAACGTTATATATACCGTTGACTTCTGAACGTTCACTTTTTAAACTTTTATCGGTTGTAATGTTCTATGGAACGTTATATATATCGTTGATATCTGAACGTTCACTTTTTAAACTTTTATCGGTTGTAATGTTCTATGGAACGTTATATATACCGTTGACTTCTGAACGTTCACTTTTTAAACTTTTAGCGGTTTTAATGTTCTATGGAACGTTATATATACCGTTGACTTCTGAACGTTCACTTTTTAAACATTTATCGGTTGTAATGATCTATGGTACGTGATATATACCGTTGACTTCTGAACGTTCACTTTTAAAACTTTTATCGGTTGTAATGTTCTATGGAACGTTATATATACCGTTGACTTCTGAACGTTCACTTTTAGAACTTTTATTGGTTGTAATGTTCTATGGAACGTTATATAAACCGTTGACTTCTGAACGTTCACTTTTTAAACTTTTATCGATTGTAATGTTCTATGGAACGTTATATATACCGTTGACTTCTGAACGTTCACTTTTTAAACTTTTATCGGTTGTAATGTTATATTGAACGTTATATATACCGTTGACTTCTGAACGCTCACTTTTTAAACTTTTATCAGTTGTAATGTTCTATGGAACGTTATATATACCGTTGACTTCTGAACGTTCACTTTTTAAACTTTTATCGGTTGTAATGTTCTATGGAACGTTATATATACCGTTGACTTCTGAACGTTCACTTTTAAAACTTTTATCGGTTGTAATGTTCTATGGCACGTTATATATACCGTTGACTTCTGAACGTTAACTTTTAAAACTTTTATCGGTTGTAATGTTCTATGGAACGTTATATATACCGTTGACTTCTGAACGTTAACTTTTTAAACTTTTATCGGTTGTGATGTTCTATGGAACGTTATATATACCGTTGACTTCTGAACGTTCACTTTTTAAACTTTTATCGGTTGTAATGTTCTATGGAACGTTATATATACCGTTGACTTCTGAACGTTCACTTTTTGAACTTTTATCGGTTGTAATCTTCTATGGAACGTTATATATACCGTTGACTTCTGAACGTTCACTTTTTAAACTGTTATCGGTTGTAATATACTATGGAACGTTATATATACCGTTGACTTCTGAACGTTAACTTTTTAAACTTTTATCGGTTGTAATGTTCTATGGAACGTTATATATACCATTGACTTCTGAACGTTTACTTTTTATACTTTTATCGGTTGTAATGTTATATGGAACGTTATATATATCGTTGATATCTGAACGTTCACTTTTTAAACTTTTATCGGTTGTAATGTTCTATGGAACGTTATATATACCGTTGACTTCTGAACGTTCACTTTTTAAACTTTTAGCGGTTGTAATGTTCTATGGAACGTTATATATACCGTTGACTTCTGAACGTTCACTTTTTAAACATTTATCGGTTGTAATGTTCTATGGAACGTTATATATACCGTTGACTTCTGAACGTTCACTTTTAAAACTTTTATCGGTTGTAATGTTCTATGGAACGTTATATATACCGTTGACTTCTGAACGTTCACTTTTAGAACTTTTATTGGTTGTAATGTTCTATGGAACGTTATATAAACCGTTGACTTCTGAACGGTCATTTTTTAAACTTTTATCGATTGTAATGTTATATTGAACGTTTTATATACCGTTGACTTCTGAACGCTCACTTTTTAAACTTTTATCCGTTGTAATGTTCTATGAAACGTTATATATACCGTTAGCTTCTGAACGTTCACTTTTTAAACTTTTATCGGTTGTAATGTTCTATCCAACGTTATATATACCGTTGACTTCTGATGGTTTACTTTTAAAACTTTTTATCGGTTGTAATGTTCTATGGAACGTTATATATACCGTTGACTTCTGAACGTTCACTTTTTAAACTTTTATCGGTTGTAATGTTCTATGGAACGTTATATATACCGTTGACTTCTGAACGTTCACTTTTTAAACTTTTATCGGTTGTAATGTTCTATGGAACGTTATATATAGCGTTGACTTCTGAACGTTCACTTTTTGAACTTTTATCGGTTATAATGTTCTATGGAACGTTATATATACCGTTGACTTCTGAACGTTCACTTTTTAACTTTTATCGGTTGTAATGTTCTATGGAACGTTATATATACCGTTGACTTCTGAACGTTCACTTTTTAAACTTTTATCGGTTGTAATGTTCTATGGAACGTTATATATACCGTTGACTTCTGAACGTTCACTTTTTAAACATTTATCGGTTGTAATGTTCTATGGAACGTTATATATACCGTTGACTTCTGAACGTTCACTTTTTAAACTTTTATCGGTTGTAATGTTCTATGGAACGTTATATATACCGTTGACTTCTGAACGTTCACTTTTTAAACTTTTATCGGTTGTAATGTTCTATGGAACGTTATATATACCGTTGACTTCTGAACGTTCACTTTTTAAACTTTTATCGGTTGTAATGTTCTATGGAACGTTATATATACCGTTGACTTCTGAACGTTCACTTTTAAAACTTTTATCGGTTGTAATGTTCTATGGAACGTTATATATACCGTAGACTTCTGAACGTTCACTTTTTAAACTTTTATCGGTTGTAATGTTCTATGGAACGTTATATATACCGTTGACTTCTGAACGTTCACTTTTTAAACATTTATCGGTTGTAATGTTCTATGGAACGTTATATATACCGTTGACTTCTGAACGTTCACTTTCAAAACTTGTATCGGTTGTAATGTTCTATGGAACGTTATATATACCGTTGACTTCTGAACGTTCACTTTTAGAACTTTTATTGGTTGTAATGTTCTATGGAACGTTATATAAACCGTTGACTTCTGAACGTTCACTTTTTAAACTTTTATCGATTGTAATGTTTTATGGAACGTTATATATACCGTTGACTTCTGAACGTTCACTTTTTAAACTTTTATCGGTTGTAATGTTATATTGAACGTTATATATACCGTTGACTTCTTAACGCTCACTTTTTAAACTTTTATCGGTTGTAATGTTCTATGGAACGTTATATATACCGTTGACTTCTGAACGTTCACTTTTTAAACATTTATTGGTTGTAATGTTCTATGGAACTTTATATATACCGTTGACTTCTGAACGTTCACTTTTTAAACTTTTATCGGTTGTAATGTTCTATGGCACGTTATATATACCGTTGACTTCTGAACGTTCACTTTTAAAACTTTTATCGGTTGTAATGTTCTATGGAACGTTATATATACCGTTGACTTCTGAACGTTAACTTTTTAAACTTTTATCGGTTGTAATGTTCTATCCAACGTTATATATACCGTTGACTTCTGAACGTTAACTTTTAAAAATTTATCGGTTGTAATGTTCTATGGAACGTTATATATACCGTTGACTTCTGAACGTTCACTTTTTAAACTTTTATCGGTTGTAATGTTCTATGGAACGTTATATATACCGTTGACTTCTGAACGTTCACTTTTTAAACTTTTATCGGTTGTAATGTTATATTGAACGTTATATATACCGTTGACTTCTGAACGTTCACTTTTAAAACTTTTATCGGTTGTAATGTTCTATAGAACATTATATATACCGTTGACTTCTGAACGTTCACTTTTTAAACATTTATCGGTTGTAATGTTCTAAAAAACGTTATATATACCGTTGACTTCTGCACGTTCATTTTTTAAACTTTTATCGGTTGTAATGTTCTATGGAACGTTATATAAACCGTTGACTTCTGAACGTTCACTTTTTAAACATTTATCGGTTGTAATGTTCTATGGAACGTTATATATACCGTTGACTTCTGAACGTTCACTTTTTAAACTTTTATCGGTTGTAATGTTCTATGGAACGTTATATATACCGTTGACTTCTGAACGTTAACTTTAATAACTTTTATCGGTTGTAATGTTCTATGGAACGTTATATATACCGTTGACTTCTGAACGTTTACTTTTTAAACTTTTATCTGTTGTAATGTTCTATCCAACGTTATATATACCGTTGACTTCTGAACGTTAACTTTTTAAAAATTTATCGGTTGTAATGTTCTATGGAACGTTATATATACCGTTGACTTCTGAACGTTCACTTTTTAAACTTTTATCGGTTGTAATGTTCTATGGAACGTTATATATACCGTTGACTTCTGAACGTTCACTTTTTAAACTTTTATCGGTTGTAATGTTCTATGGAACGTTATATAAACCGTTGACTTCTGAACGTTCACTTTTAAAACTTTTATCGGTTGACATGTTCCATGGAACGTTATATATACCGTTGACTTCTGAACGTTCACTTTTTAAACTTTTATCGGTTGTAATGTTCTATCCAACGTTATATATACCGTTGACTTCTGAACGTTCACTTTTAAAACTTTTATCGGTTGTAATGTTCTATCCAACGTTATATATACCGTTGACTTCTGAACGTTCACTTTTTAAACTTTTATCGGTTGTAATGTTCTATGGAACGTTATATATACCGTTGACTTCTGAACGTTCACTTTTTAAACTTTTATCGGTTGTAATGTTATATTGAACGTTATATATACCGTTGACTTCTGAACGTTCACTTTTAAAACTTTTATCGGTTGTAATGTTCTATAGAACATTATATATACCGTTGACTTCTGAACGTTCACTTTTTAAACATTTATCGGTTGTAATGTTCTAAAAAACGTTATATATACCGTTGACTTCTGCACGTTCATTTTTTAAACTTTTATCGGTTGTAATGTTCTCTATAACGTTATATAAACCGTTGACTTCTGAACGTTCACTTTTTAAACATTTATCGGTTGTAATGTTCTATGGAACGTTATATATACCGTTGACTTCTGAACGTTCACTTTTTAAACTTTTATCGGTTGTAATGTTCTATGGAACGTTATATATACCGTTGACTTCTGAACGTTAACTTTAATAACTTTTATCGGTTGTAATGTTCTATGGAACGTTATATATACCGTTGACTTCTGAACGTTTACTTTTTAAACTTTTATCGGTTGTAATGTTCTATCCAACGTTATATATACCGTTGACTTCTGAACGTTAACTTTTTAAAAATTTATCGGTTGTAATGTTCTATGGAACGTTATATATACCGTTGACTTCTGAACGTTCACTTTTTAAACTTTTATCGGTTGTAATGTTCTATGGAACGTTATATATACCGTTGACTTCTGAACGTTCACTTTTTAAACTTTTATCGGTTGTAATGTTCTATGGAACGTTATATAAACCGTTGACTTCTGAACGTTCACTTTTAAAACTTTTATCGGTTGAAATGTTCCATGGAACGTTATATATACCGTTGACTTCTGAACGTTCACTTTTTAAACTTTTATCGGTTGTAATGTTCTATGGAACGTTATATAAACTGTTTATTTCTGAACGTTCACTTTTTAAACTTTTATCGGTTGTAATGTTCTATAGAACGTTATATATACCGTTGACTTCTGAACGTTCACTTTTTAAACTTTTATCGGTGGTAATGTTCTATGGAACGTTATATATACCGTTGACTTCTGAACGTTCACTTTCTAAACTTTTATCGGTTGTAATGTTCTATGGAACGAGATATAAACCGTTGACTTCTGAACGTTCACTTTTTAAACTTTTATCGGTTGTAATGTTCTATGGAACGTTATATATACCGTTGACTTCTGAACGTTCACTTTTTAAACTTTTATCGGTTGTAATGTTCTATGGAACATTATATATACCGTTGACTTCTGAACGTTCACTTTTATAACTTTTATCGGTTGTAATGTTCTACTGAACGTTGTATCAACCGTTGACTTCTGAACGTTCACTTTTAAAACTTTTATCGGTTGTAATGTTCTATGGAACGTTATATAAACTGTTGACTTCTGAACGTTCACTTTTTAAACTTTTATCGGTTGTAATGTTCTATGGAACGTTATATATACCGTTGACTTCTGAACGTGCACTTTTAAAACTTTTATCGGTTGTAATGTTCTATGGAACGTTATATATATACCGTTGACTTCTGAACGTTCACTTTTTAAACTTTTATCGGTTGTAATGTTCTATGGAACGTTATATAAACTGTTGACTTCTGAACGTTCATTTTTTAAACTTTTATCGGTTGTAATGTTCTATGGAACGTTATATATACCGTTGACTTCTGAACGTGCACTTTTAAAACTTTTATCGGTTGTAATGTTCTATGGAACGTTATATATATACCGTTGACTTCTGAACGTTCACTTTTTAAACTTTTATCGGTTGTAATGTTCTATGGAACGTTATATAAACCGTTGACTTCTGAACGTTCACTTTTCAAACTTTTATCGGTTGTAATGTTCTATGGAACGTTATATAAACTGTTGACTTCTGAACGTTCACTTTTTAAACTTTTATTGGTTGTAATGTTCTATGGAACGTTATATATGCCGTTGACTTCTGAACGTTCACTTTTAAAACTTTTATCGGTGGTAATTTTCTATGGGACGTTATATATACCGTTAGCTTCTGAACGTTCACTTTTAAAACTTTTATCGGTTGTAATGTTCTATGGAACGTTATATATACCGTTGACTTCTGAACGTGCACTTTTAAAACTTTTATCGGTTGTAATGTTCTATAGAACGTTATATATATACCGTTGACTTCTGAACGTTCACTTTTTAAACTTTTATCGGTTGTAATGTTCTATGGAACGTTATATAAACTGTTGACTTCTGAACGTTCATTTTTAAAACTTTTATCGGCTGTAATGTTCTATGGAACGTTATATCAACCGTTGACTTCTGAACGTTCACTTTTAAAACTTTTATCGGTTGTAATGTTCTATGGAACGTTTTATAAACTGTTGACTTCTTAACGTTCACTTTTTGAACTTTTATCGGTTGTAATGTTCTATGGAACGAGATATAAACCGTTGACTTCTGAACGTTCACTTTTAAAACTTTTATCGGTTGTAATGTTCTATGGAACGTTATATATACCGTTGACTTCTGAACGTTCACTTTTTAAACTTTTATCGGTTGTAATGTTCTATGGAACGTTATATATACCGTTGACTTCTGAACGTTCACTTTTTAAACTTTTATCGGTTGTAATGTTATATTGAACGTTATATATACCGTTGACTTCTGAACGTTCACTTTTAAAACTTTTATCGGTTGTAATGTTCTATAGAACATTATATATACCGTTGACTTCTGAACGTTCACTTTTTAAACATTTATCGGTTGTAATGTTCTAAAAAACGTTATATAAACCGTTGACTTCTGAACGTTCACTTTTTAAACTTTTATCGGTTGTAATGTTCTATGGAACGTTGATCTCTATATGAGATACATGGCTATTCGAATATTGACTTATAGCTCTCTTTACCTGTCAAACTTTGAGTTAGTAAAGAAGTTAAGAATATGAATTTTCTCTCCCCCTAATTTACCAGTCATCTCTAGGAAAAGGTAAACCTTTCCTCGTATAGTCCAGTGTATAGCCGCGTGGAATTTCTTATTTATGCGTCGAATACTATGTTATTTTGAATATTTGGTCAGGTTTTACTTGTACTTTGTACACGGAGACCGAAACCACTTAAGTAACTAAAACTCTACTCTATACGTATTATATATATATATATATATATATATGAATGAATGAATACTTAAATGGATTACGTCGGCGTATGTAGGTATAACTAATTTTATACTTTGAACATATTTTTATAATGACCCCCCAAGCAATTAAAGTTGAGTATTTTTCGGAGATATTAAAAACATACTGCCACTTAGCTATAGGCAAAGTTCTGATTACATTAGTAGAGCCCTATAGGTAGTCTGACGTTTACAGCTCGTTGTAATTAGGCATACATATAACTCAATTTTTCCCGGATCACGTGATAATGCCCGGAAGGGTAGAGCAAAAGGTACATAAGATTGGTTGACTGAACTGTGTTCGCGCTTTGTGACCGTCTTAAATCATCGCTTCCTACACTGTTGAGAGTGTAAGCCCGAGACGCCGGCGTATGTACGTATACAAAATTTAATATTTGTTTGTATATATATAAATAAATATATATATATATATATATATATATATATATATATAGAGAGAGAGAGAGAGAGAGAGAGAGAGAGAGAGAGACAGAGAGAGAGAGACAGAGAGAGATAGATAGATAGACACAAGAACCGTATGTATGCTGCACGAGAAAAAAGATCGTAAAACAATGCCAACCCTTGTCCTGAGTTTAACTTCTGCGACCCGGAAATTATCAAAAAGTAGGATTAAATTCATTTCAACAATTTTCAGGTCAAGGCGTGTTTACATACAATTTAACTATATGATTCTAAAACATTTACTTGAACATTAAATATTACTGATTCTGGGGTAGGACGAGGCACAGTAGGCGAAAAGTAGGTGGAGAACAATTAACTATATTTATTAGTAGTAGTAGTAGTGTGAGATCACGGTGGCTAAGTGGTTAACGACACGAACTGACAACCTGGGTGCGTTAAGTTCTAATTCAGTTCGTTCCACTAAACACTTCAACTTAGGATTACCCGATTTATTTCTAGAAGGATGTCTGACTAGAAATATATCGGTGAAACCAATCTCAACAATATAATCATCTGATTCAGAGGTTCTCAACCTTTTTTCCTTTAAGTATCCCCTGAGTTATAAAACTATCTTCCCGAATCCCCGAGAATGTAATCATGAACATAATGCTAAGTTTTGGACTAACTCATTATATTGCAATAATTCTGCAAACGATATACGAGGCCTGTCTAAAAAGTCTCAGATTTAAGGCCAGAAAACATATTCCAAATACCTGACAGGGTTGGGACCGTAATCCCCTTTAAAGTAGGCCTCTTATGCTCTCACTAACTTTGCCTACCGATCCATCCACTGCCGGAAGCACCTCTATAAGTATGTTTTCTTCATTTTCGCCGTCGCGTTCCGCCTTATCTCTTTTCTAGTCTCAAAACGGGGACCTTTCAGTGGCCTCTTAAATTTTCGAAACAACCAGAAGTCGCATGGAGCAATATCTGGAGAGTAGGAAGTTTGGCGAACGACTGGAATTCCATGTTTGGCCAAGAAATGTTGGATCAAATGGAATGAATGTGCGGGGACGTTGTATGCAGTCGCCAGTTTGTCTGGTCTTTTGCGCCGAACTGCGTCACGGTAACACCGGAGAACATCTTGATAGTACTCATTTGTCACTGTTTGTCTTTCCGTTGCGTATTCGTGATGCACAATTCCACGGATATAAAAGTCGACAGTCAGCATCACCTTGATTTTGCTTCGCGCTGTCGCTCTTTTTTGGCTTGGACACTCTGTATGCTTCCATTGCGACGACTGTGTTTTTGATTCTATGTTGTACCCGTACACCCATGACTCATCTCCATTTATCACGATGTTCATAAACCCAGGATACGTGTTGGCGGTTTCTGAGGTCTGCCAGAACGTTGCTCACTCTCCCCTGATGAACCACTCAATGCAGTTATAAAATTTACACATGCGGATGAAGGTGTCTTCCTTCTCTATATAGAGTGGCGCCGCCCTATCGTTAATATTTCGCACGCAAAAAATAAAGGTAGGATATTTTTAAGACAGGCCTCGTATATATCATCTCTTCGAACACATGTCAGTGCTCCATTACATATATGTTTGAGTGCTTGTTCGAATAACTAACGTTTCTTTGGTCATTTAATGTTTTATTTTTATTATAATACATTTATTTTTTCTCTTTTTGAATTAGTACATATATAGGGATATTTTTTTTTTCTAAACCAATAATGAAAGCAACTTCATGAGGGCACATGCACTGAATTTCAAAATTCACAACTATTACTATTTAAAATACCTCTTTCATCGACCATCTTAGTACCCTCAGAAATCTTTTTTGTGAACCCATGGCGGTTCGCGAACACCAGTTTGAGAACGCCTTGATATGATTCATAAGATATGAGTGAATGAATGAATGAGTACTTGAAGTAGTAGTACTAGTAGTAGTAGTAGTGATTGCAGTCTGACACGAAGAGAATAGTAGTCTTAAATAAAGCAGACAAGCGATGAACGGCGAATGAGTTAGAAAAGTGACAGGAAGTAGTATCGGTAGCGGAGTAAAAAAAGAGAGTAAGAGGATAACGTAAATAAATAAATGACGTAAATATAAATTAGAAAAAAGAAAATAATTTATTCTCTTTTTTTCTTTGTTTTCTTTGAAAATAAAACTAAATGAAACAGAAAATTCCATAAAAAATGTATTCGATTGTTGGCAAGGCCGACATTTCTTTTGCACTTGATCTATTTCTATAACACGGACTTGCTGGCTGCATCCTTTGATTAAAAAAAAAAATTGTGTATTTTTTTCATTTTTTTTTTTTAAATATTCAACTTGTTTCCCCTCGGCTATCCGGTGTGAAAACTACAGCCACAACGTTCACATAATGTCAGAACAAAATCAACCTTTCACACCCAACGATACGACAGAAATTTTTATTATTTTTGACATACCCTCGCAGGCTTTGTCAATTGTTTTATCCCGCGTTTTGGAGGGGAATAACATTTTCATTCATATCGGCGTATATTAAATGGACGCATCTTCTTTAGATACGTCTATTCAATATGTGCACATTGTTTTGACGCTTATCTTATCACGCTTTTGTTTAAAATAGCATTTTTGTGGTTTGTCAGGCTAAATCATGAAATACCATTTTCGTTGGTCTGTCAGACTTCGGTCGAGGAAAGCATGTTCGTTTGTTTGATATTAATTTCAAATATTTTCTTTTGTCTGCAAAGTCCAAGTTTGAAATAATATTTATTTCGCAAAACCCGCAGACTGAGAAAAACACATATTCGTTTAAATGTGTTAACACATTTCTATAAACATAATTTAGTCAAAATATCATCTGTAGCGTCATCTAGTTGGTATAGGGACGATACACAAGATATGATCAACGGAGTTTTAGTAGAATACAGAAATTAAGTTACTTCTTACTATTATTGACATAAGTTATTTTAAAAGAAATACCGTTAGAAATTAATCGACAAAAATTGGTTTTGTTTAACTTACAAATTTGTGACGTATTTGAACTAAAAGTACATATTTAAAATTAGTTTACCGTAAATTGTGATTTCAGTTAAATAATCTACAGTAACCATTTTGAGCAAAGTACATAACCGGGGCGTACGCGAGTATCTACAGAAGCCACGCATATACTCGCATCCACTTCCGGTTGTGTCAATAATGGCTAGAGCGTATTTTTAAAAACTCCATTCATTATTTACGGTTACTTTAATTGGCTTGAATCTTAATTTGAATATTATTTTTAAACGAAATTCAGTCACATATGAATAGGTAAAGCAAGAAATTGTTTTCGACTAATTTCCCTAACGGTATTTTCTTTTATAATTATTTGTATCGGTCATAGTTATGATTACCTATATTTATGTATTTTTTGACAATTGTCCTTGTTATTTTTTTGCCCCGCACCCAATGAATGGCGTTATAAATGATAACTTGACGAAACTATGTACATACAGACGATTTGACACATTTAAACTAAGATGCGTTTTCTCACTCTGCGGGTTTTTCGATATAAATGTTATCTTCTATATAAACTAAAGATATTTCCTTTTAACTATAGTAGTACAAGAATAACATGTGTCACAAGCTATTAAACTCACCACTCTATTCACCTTATTCACTTGAAAGGTATTATTTTAACCATCTAACAATAAATGTTACTTTCAGACCGCCATCACAGACTGTCACAAAACATACCCCATACAGATGATAGCAAAAACTGTCACATGTAATATTTTTTCTTACTAACACTCACTTTAATCACCGGACAGTAATATAAAACAGATACTGAAGAAAAACGTAAACGTAATGGTTTTCTATTAATCTTCTATTAATTTAATACATAATACACAACAATCCGCACACAATGAACGCTCCCACATGTTCGACTGATTTTCTAGAATATCGAATTACATATCGAATACGAGGTCAACGTGATTTCTAACTATTACTCATAGAATTAATCTCATTTCGTAATTTACAGAATATAATAAACTAACTTAAGCACTTATAATGTACATTGATCTAAAATGGCGACTACAATCTACTAATCGAATTGATGAGAAATTTCCCATAGCCATCTTTGATTGTTCAGGTATAATTTCATTTTTAACTTTAAAACTTAGACAATTTAATACGTAAGACTTTTAAAGCTTACACATTATGTTCAACATACTAACAGCGCAATACAAACAATCTATCATTGATTAAAAAAGTTCATAGACACCCGTAATATCAGTTTTTCTATAATGCTTACACTAATAATATACACACAACACAAGTACTATGTTTTGATTTTGATCATCCGTATATATAAAAAACAAGAATGTTAGATTAATTTTAAATATCATTTAAGGAAACAAACAAAACGTTCGTCTTCATATTTTGCGAGTATATTTCCTTCCTCTGAGAGGGGGGGGGGGTGAAGTGATTAATATAATACACGCATCGGTTTATAATAAAATCAAATAAACTTGGCACGAAATTGTGCGTTGCACGTTTACTTGTTTATTCATTTTCAGTTTCTATTTATTATTGTTCTCCCACTTGGTCGCTTATTATTTTCCGTTGACTGATTACGCATTATAAATATATATATATATATATATATATATATATATATATATATGTGTGTGTGTGTACATACTTTTTAATCTTGTGAATATGTACATGTTAACAACACTGCTCAAATGAAACAGTGGATACGACAAGCTCTCAGAAAAAAAGTATTATTTAAAGTTAATCAAATGCTCCTCTTTTAAAACATTTCTTAAAGTAAGCAAACTCTCTCTCATATATATATATATATATATATATATATATATATATATATATATATATATATATATATATATATTCTTGATGTTTTGCTGGGGATGAGGCATCCTACCAAATGTCAAACATTCACCGGCTATTTCAGACACTCCAGCCGAGAGTTCTTTTTTTTAAGATTCTAACCGTCCCTTTAAGTGCAATTTTTAGTATTTCTGGTGCACTTGATTCACTGGATATATTCGCTAGGTAGCATCTGAAATTCGTTTTTATTAGTCCTGTTGCTCCTATAATTACTGGGATGATGGAGATCTTCATAAGATCCCAATTTCTGATCATGTCGTACACCAGCTTTTTCCTCTCAGCTCTCATTAATCCTGCATCATTCGGGACACTAACTTCACCTAGGGTTGCTATTTTCTCTCTGTTGTCCCATATCACGATGTCAAGTTTTACAGCTCTGTTTTCTAGCTATGAAGCTAGGATTGCATAGTCATAGTGGATGGTGTATAAATTATTTCCAACTGTTCTTTCTGGTATATGCTCCCAGGATTTGCTGCTACACTGTATATTTAACCTTTTACATACAGTCCAGTGAACATTTTTACACACTTTGTTGTGTCGCATCGTATAGTAGCCATTCCCCAGGAGAACCTAACATCTGCATGTCAGGTGGCTCAAACTCTCCACTTCTGTGTTGCTGAACCTGCACTTGTTATTGTTGCTGAGCCCACTCATATTTTTAAAGGCATTGGTCATCAACCCTTGTGGAGCCATATATATATATATATATATATATATATATGATACACAAAATATATATTTCATTCGTGTCATTTTAACTCAGGAGTTGAACGCACGTGATCATATGAATTATTGATATTTCTATATTTGTATTCGTTTTTTCTCGGTTACTTTTCAAGCCGGGAGTTGGCGGTAGTCGGTCTATGTTGAACGTTTGTTAAACGTATCGAAAACCAATCGAATTGGTTAAGAATTGATCGCGTGTAAATAAAGGTACGTCAATTAGCAGTCAGAAATAATTACTCATATCAAGTTGAATGATTTAAGTGGGCAAGCGTCTGAAGTAGGAGTCAAAACCCTCTTTCAACGTTACTTTAATAATTCAAAAATAAATATTAATTGTAACCCAAGAATTGGACGAGTTGTAGCGAGGATCAAAGGGGTCAAAGTCGTTTCAGATTTTTAATATTATTTTTATAATGTATGATTTACTTATGCCACATGATCATGTTGACACGCAGTTTCCCGTGATATTACCGAGGTTGGGCGACGTCAGCACTAAATCGGTGACCATTTGGGAATACCGGATGCTGTATAATTAGGGACTTTCAGTTCGTTCCGGCATAGTTTCCAGTCGCTTTCGGATTTTACCGTGCCAATCATGCCGTTTAAAGAGATACGTTGTTAGAATTGCGCAACCCTTGCTTTAAAACATACCCCCTGTGTAGGCCGCCTTACAGAGGTTATCTATTAATTCTCGGGACTGAATGGACGCGTACTATTTTCTTAATGAGTTTTATCACGTCGAGTATGCAGAGTTCAAATCCTATCGGATCTAGTGTTTCCATTTGTACACGAATCTTTAAAGATTAAACACAAAACGGACAATTATTTTTTATTTCATTTGTACTTCTTCACGCATGCCCTGAGGTTAGATTATTTTCTATTTTCCCTCCATATGTTGTCAGCCATAGCTGCCTATACAATTTCCATATATATTACAGATTTCTTATCGTAAGCTGGCCTTAAATTTTATATATTTCTACATGTACGTAGAATTAAATGCAGAAAGATTTGTCTCATATTTTTTAAGATCTTGACTCATACGAGATGTTTTCAACGAGTTGGCTGGTTCTTAAATACGTCCCTTATATTGTATGTATAACTTATATTTTGATTACTTTCAGGCAAACCTTTTCACACACGGTAAATAGACAATGGTGTGTTTATATAATGGTTGCTTTAGATTTATCAGATCTGATGCTATGCTTCCTACGTAGATATTTCGGTGACGGATATGTCTTAAGTTGGCCATCTTCTCATGATATATATTTGAGTTACTATATACTGCATTAAGAAGATGAACGCAAATACAGGGGTTGTCTTTTGATCGTAGTCTTGAATAAACTAAGGCTATAGGTATGATGAAAACAGTCAGCAGGAAGAGAGTTCCACAAGCCTGCAGTTTTTGAAATTAAATTGTAGAATAGAAAGATGTGTTATGACGAAGTATATAGACAGCGAATTGACGAAGACCACTAGACCAACGAATACAACGAGATGGAACACAGGAAACCGGAAATAACCAACATAAACACGTAGTTTACCTACAAGTATTTTCATTGTATGCATAATGTTAGCATTGTCGTTTTTGTAGTTTACAATAAGTGTCATCAACTTTTCACATTATAAATACGTTGTGGTTGAGTAAATACCGACACACATGGTAAACGAGTAATTATAGCCGAATAATTGTACGTAATTTGCTTATCATTTAACATAAAATTTTGTTGTATGCGTTTGTGGAATTTATTAAATATAATGATCTAGCAAGAGGAAAGTGACTTTATAAATAGTTCATGGTCGCATCTGCCATGTGATATTAGTCTGAGCGGAGATTGAAGAACTGAAGTAAAGAGCCTAGTCACAGTGGAGATTGAAGAACTGAAGTAAAGAGCCTTGTCACGATTAGACAGAAAGGGGCTTGCGTAAAATTGTAATAGCAAATACTAGCCTGCTCTTTAATTATATTTGTCGCATCGATGTCTAAAAGATTGAATGAAAAAACAAAGTAGCTGCATTATAATCGGCTGTGTTAAATTAATTGCAATTAACAACGACTGCTACATTTTGCCTAGCACAGTAACCACTATTATGTCGAGCTAAAAAGAGGTACCCATTGCTTAATCTTATAGAACTTCCAGGCGATATAGTTATCACTATATAGAAAATAAGAACCCTATTCGTATAGCCAGACTCCAGCGAAAAACTTGTGTAAAAAAACTAGTTTTCACTATTTTTACCGTTATAGTTTCATTGTTATATACCCTATTTCGTGAATATATGGACACTGCTAGACACTATGTATAAAAGAGATGATGACGAAGTTTTTACTCAAGCTAGGAGAAGTCTTCTTGTAACATAATATTCTCTACTTCTGTAAATACACTCACTTGTAAATATACCACCGTGTTGTCTTATTTATTATCGGCTCTTAGGGTCACAACAGTTACCTCAGTATCATTCCCCGTGAAAGGTGACCACGGTATATATAAGGGGTATTTCAGGTCTCTTTATATTAGCCCATTTTAAATAGTTGCTTTTAAATAAAACATGCTACTGTAAAAGATATTCGATTTACAGTTGACCCTCACAACTAATGCGACGAAATGCAGCTCTTCAAGCGTGTAGCAATTTATCGCAATTTTGAAAAGTTTCAAAGATGATATTTCTTTCAGATTAAATAATGTTAGCTATAAAAAATTCTAAACCTTGCCGAGTTTAATTTTATAGACAAAAATGTGACTCAATTATTGAATGACCCACTTTCTCCTGTTCCTATATATTATATATATATATATATATATATATATATATATATATATATATATTATTTCATGCATTCACATAACATGTTATAGATATCTTATATGTATCAATTCCATATTTACTTTAGCAGTGCTCAATACGCGAGTGGAGCTAGGTAGTAAGTTATGGAAATATATTTATGACAATTACGCTACGTGGGGAATCGTCAGGCTAAACTGACTGAGGATTCCCCACGGAGATAAAACGCGGAAGCCTCTGCGTCGCTTAATTGCCATAAATACATGTTCATAACTTATTATATATATACACATATGTATATACACATATATATATATACATATATATATATATATATACACACATATATATATACATATATATATACATATATCTACCTATATATTATGATATATACCCCTGAATACTGATACTGTAGGCTAACACGCACAATCAACATAAGTTATCAACGGAAATAGCCTCCATGTTACTCATTCTTTGAGACGCATCTCGCAAGGTGATTCCCAAGATTTTCCTGTGTTAGCGTGAGTGGAAAGTGTTGAGCCTGTTCTCGTCTCTTGGCATGTGTATATCGAGCAACACTATATACCTGTATATGTATTTTTTGTTACTTTATTTGACCATGGCACTATCAGACCATACTTATTGTTAAACATAAAAGAGTGAAAGCGCAGCTAACCGGTTTTGAACCTCGCTCAACACAGCTACGTCGAGGTTTGAATTAAGAAAAACAAAATATGTCCTTTGAATATTACAGCGAGGGAAAGGGAGAAAAGATTGAATCAAATAGAGACCAGATTAAGACCGAGAAGATTTTGTATTTGCATGCAAACAGAAGGTTGCAAAGACCTGATGTAAATGGTTTATAGAAATATTCATAGTGTAGGGAGAGTGTGACTTACTGAAACAGGAGAATAATTCAACGTTTCTTGTAAGTGACCCTCCAGCTATAATCTATAGAAAACATATTTTGCGAAAGAAAATATTCTTGATATATATGCTCTGAATCATGTAATACGGATTCATTGAGCTTACAATTGGATACAGATATATTAAAAACTATGAGTTCTTTTTAATATACAATTTTTTGTAAAACACACACATACATATATATATATATATATATATATATATATATACACACACACACTAAATTACCCGGGGATGTGATTACTTTTAGATAAAAATATATACGAAATACTTTCAAAATATGAACGTTATATAGTAGGGTTGGGAAATCAAGAGCATGGTCTACATCTTTGTTTATGTGGGGTTACTTTTGTAATATGACTGCATTACTAATCTAATTTGGTTTATTGATCAGATCCTCCTCTGCGTGGTCTTTGGTTTCTGTTGATCATATATATTTACCTGTATTATGTCTATTAAATTTTGGTACAGGAAATCAGAGGGTGGAGTAACATTTGCAGAAAACCGATCCAATGTTTGCCATCAAAGAAGCCCATGTCTATCACGTTGGCTAGCAAAAGAACGTGGTGCCGATTATGGCTTTCATATTTGTTTGGTGTCATGTTTTCTATAATTCAGTTGGGGTATGCGGCAAAACCAGGCCCAGGCTTATTTTCATAGTGCTCCTTTCAGACTTATACAATATGTAGAACTGACAGTGCATTATCACCCACATTGTACCAGCTCAATTTTTACAACAAACTCTTTGATTTAATGGCTTCATAATAAGGGAACAAAGCGTTTCCTATCCGATATACACATATAGAACATAATCCCTGAGTTATGCCATCGATTTATGAAAAAGCTTGTATATATTTGGCAGTATACAAGTCTTGCTATTCCACGCTCCTATTCCAAATCCGTGGGCGTAAGTCGACATCAAAAGATGTCCTCTGTTGCACCAAGTGGGCATAAACAACGTTTTTAGTATAATGTTGACGGTTTTAACCCGATATAATTTATTACATACGGTAAAATAATTGAAATGTAAAAATAATTGTTTTTCTACATTTAATTATTTGATAGTTTTCTGTAATTAAGTATAAAATTACATCTTTACTTGACATATAATTTTCATTTTAAAAATTATTCCACCAAATTTTAATTATCTATTTTTCCCCTGAAAAAGCTTTTACGTGGCTTTTTTGTGTTAATTGTGACCGTTTGATGCAGAAGATGCAGTCTTTTGATGTCGACTCACGGCCACGAATTCTGAATGGGGACGTGAAAGCGCAAAACATGTAAAATGCAATCTATTTTATAATCGTGACATCGTTCCTGCGACATGCATACGGCATATTTTTGTGATAATAGGTTAATATCTTCAAGATCACAAATGTTACTCGCAAAAATTCGGCATGTCCGCCATTGAAAAAAAACAACCAAACAAAAATAATGCGAAATAGAGAGCAGCAACTGAGTCATCGTTCTTAGTAAGGAGTACACTTCCTTTCAGTAACTCCATTAACAGATTAGCTTTCAACATGGGTTGCATGCCAACAAATCTGACAAGGGCAAAAAGGAAACCTTGTAACGACGAGCACACAGAGAGAAGAATAAATATTTATATAAATAAATAAACTGTTTGACATTGTATGTTTATTGTTTTTCATTCTACAGTTGTTCGTTCGTAATATTGAGTCAACTTAAAACAGGTAAGCTTACCGGATTGAATGGGATATAAAACACTCGGTTATATTAGACGCATCTCTGTTTTAGTAGGCTTGTTATATGCGTCCCAGAACAAGACGGATCAAGTTAGGTTATTAATGTTTAAAGCAGGAATACTTGTTTCTAATAGATTGCACGGCACGTGACCCGTACCTTGGTACATTGTACATTATATTAATAGATAAAAAAAAATAATGTTAGGATAAAACATGTTTCACATTATCCATATTTCAAGCAACTGGAACAAAATAAAGTAAACGCACTTTTCGACACGATAAATGTTTACAAATTGTTAGGTGCAGTGTAAAATGAATTAAAATAGAATAATACTAAGTTATATCCCTTGAATCGAATAAGGCGGGGTTATCTGCCCTTTGCAATGAACAACGTCGGCCATTAGAATTTATGAGATAGACTAAAGTTGCACGCATCTTAGTTTTTATCCTAACGCATCAAGCGGCTCCAACACTTATTTAATCTGTAAGTTGTTAAATACGTCTGTTACAGTTTATATTTCGTCCTTTGATTATTTTCGGTGTGTTATTAAACCTATGCGAACCACGTTGACGAAAGCCTACATTTTTCACAAATGGACTTTATATTACAGGAATGAATGCGACAATAATTACGCTTGATAGACTTATTTTCAGAGAGTCAAAGGATTTAAAAATACATTATGATATCATTATGGACTCTCTCCCTTTCTCTTGTCTCGTTCTTTTTTACGTATATGCATCATTTCATTCTTGTCACTACTTTACATACTACTGACTGTTTGTCACGCAATTCCTACTTATTCCCACTTTCTAAAAAAATCATGTACAGATGAGGAGTATGCTCGATGACAAATAATGAGTCGCCAGAGTTTTAATATTCTACTAGACCCAACGGCCCTATACAGTTAATTTAATAGAATACACATACACGTAGATAGAACGTCATAAAAGATCATCATTTTGTGATATGATCAAGTGTGAACGGTTATCCCCAATATTTGATTTTCATGGATTACGCCAGAAAACGATGGTGTTATCCACACGGTACGAGAATACACACATAAACACACACAGACTTTTAGTAGTATATGCATAGATACATAGTTAACTTTTGTAAAAAAAAAAAGAAAGTGGCTCCCTTTTCCGAGCAAGTAAACTTCTCGCATTTGCACGTATCCTATATCTCTATAAAACCACCATCCACCCATGCATGGAGTATTGTTCCCACATATAGACTGATGTACCAACCACTATTCTCTCTCTCCTTTAATAACAGGGTACACAATAGACTAATCTAATAAGCCCTGCAATGCTCCAGCCCTTGTCCCACTGCTGTTTTACGAGTACGTCCACGGAATGTGCCCCGATTAATTTATTGCACTTGTACGTACTAAAGTTTAATACCTTAATAAACCCAAATAGCAGCAAAATTTGAACACTTCACTGTAAAAGTCTCCTGATGCCGGAAAAGTTTCTACTCTAAAACTTTATGTTCGTCGGACCGCTTGTCCTTGGAATTCCCTCCTTGCTCCCTTTCCCCTCCACTAAATCAACATTTAATCTAAACAAATATCTTGCTACAGAACTCCCCACTTGAAATACTCTTTATAAATATAGCCCTTAATCACAGTAGGCACTTAATCATAGTAGCCCCTTACGTATCAGTTGCAATATGTCTTGTCTTGGGTGAAAACATGTTTGAAAAATATATGTTAAGTACAATACTAAAATGAATAGAAATTATATTAATTAAGCTTCATACAGATATATACTTAATCGTTATTAGTAATAGATTTATTTTACTTAATATTTAAATATGGTTAACAGATGTGTTAAGTCATGACTACAACACCATTTAGAAGATGTAAAGTGAAATGCAACTGTATAAACTTTTCAAGTTTTTTTAAAATAAATATTTTGTTCACAAAAATGTTTATATACAAGCCATAGTTGTACAGATGCTATTTTACTATATCCATGCTGTAAGTGTATATATCTTTCTTTTACTAATAACTGATAACTTACCAAAGCTTAAAGTCACTTAATGGTTAATAAGAGAGATTGTTGAAGGGTGAATAATATTATGAGAGGATAACAAATAATGAACGCAATGAACAAGATTTGATTACTTATTAAGACGACTATGTTGTTGTATTCAGGGAAGCAATCTTGTGCTAACTTGCTCTATATATTGGAAGTTCTTTGACAGAAACTGTTTGCAGATATTCTGTTTGTAGTTAAGCACACTAAAGAAGAGAGTAGAGTTCTTTGCTACCATGGTAGAGCGACGAGTTCTTGCTGTGAATGTTTTACAAGTAGAAGCCAGATATTCAAACTCAGAAGCGGACTTCTTGACAAGAATTCGTTTACAATTGACTTGAAAACAATCTTGTAGTCAGCAAGGAAGCAGCCAAGTAGTATTGTATTCAACGTGATGCAAGTACTTAGAAATAATCTTTTTTCATAGTAATTTTGTTTAATTTTTCGTACAGAGAAGAAAAAATGACAATTATTTACAGTGTTTTTAGATAGACTAGTTATTGCTGTAAACAATCTACAGAAAGGAATGAAATATTAGAGCTCAGTCGAAAACCTACCATAAAAATAACGATAGAGTAGAGAAAGACTAGCAGCATCTTTTCTGTGGGAAAGAGACTGTAGGATAGATCATCCAACACTAGATTTCGAACTCAGTTTTATTACACTATCAAGGCAGGAAATTCTGCTTTTAGCGGCACCTCCACAGATGTGGAAACAGAACACTCTATTCGGAGGTATCTTATACAGATAGAGGGGTTCGTCTGGAGTGGCTCTAAACAAGACATTATTTTCGTCTTTTATATTTATTCACAGATTTATGATATATTTAACCGAAAGAACTCAATCTTTCTACGGGAGAGTATCGCATTACGCTAAGTGGAAACCGACATTTCCTTTACTAGAAAAATTACAACCCCGACGTGGCCGGTAATTTAATCTAGTACAATTACGTATATAATGAGCGATTCTCATAAAATTAGCTTTATTAATTTTGTGGGTGTAAGAGTGGGTAGAGATTAAAAAAAGGTGTAATTTCAGTAGAAACAGTCAAATTCAAGTTGCTCGGAGTGATTCATAATTGGTCAGATGCCAGGACGTCTCTAGCTGTGAAGTAGTCGTATCTTTGCATGTACATTGGACGAAGTCCAACTAGTTGGCCTGATTCATTGGCAAACGAAATTAAGTTAACATATATCGTAATTTGCCTGATAAATGGTGAAATATTTCCTTTTCGAATAGAATAGCTTTTCTCTCACGGATAAAGAGCAATTTTAAATCTATGACCCTCCTCATCCCCTATTCACTCTTAAAACACTGATGATTATATCAAGTCGTGTATAATCGGTCTTTAATAATATGCTGCTTACTTACAACTTATATATATATATATATACATTAGTGTACACACATCATGAAAAATGAAAGGAATATGTTATGCTTCGCCAGTATTGAGTCTGTTTATTTAGATATCTAACTGAAACATTCAAATAAAATTTTAAAAAATCATAATTTATATATAAAAATTTAATTACAGATCACTTTTGCTGACCGTAAGAAAAGAATATCAACCGTTGATGTTTTCTTAAAATATAACTAAAAACACAAGAGTAGAAAGTGAAACTTGGGTTTACTTTCAGCAGCCTCATAACACTCGCGCCCCTTGTTTTGTCATTTCATCCTCACATTCAGTGAGCGATGTTTCTGACAAGGGGGGAATAATTGCTGTTTTGATGCTGACAATCTATTCGTCTAACTTATAATTGGCTGATTTTATTACCTTGAATAAGTATTTTAGCTCCTTACATCAAGTGGTGTCATGCCTTGTCTGGAGTGATTTCCATTAGAAAAAACAAACATTAACGGTTAATTATTTTTTGGAAGATTTCTTTCCGAATTCATTCAAGGCGGAATATGTCTGGGGTTGTTTCCCGACAAGCTATTTTTTTCTAGCTTCCCTTGAATTTTTTCGTCCGACGTGTTTAGTCGCTAAGTCTCATGTGACGGGACATATTTATATTTGTTTATATACAAATAAATACACATAGGTATTTATTATAGAGTAGAGGATATACATTTTTGAAGGAGGTGCAATCCAGAGAATTGTTTTCATGTCTTGAGCGAATACAACAGTTGCTCGTCTTTCTCTACTCTATCGTTATTTAAATGGAAAGTTCTCGACTGAGTTTGAATATCTGGTTCCTACTTGTAAAAAATTCACAGCAAGAACCCGTCGCTCTACCATGGTAGCAAATAACTCTACTCTCTTCCTTAGTGTGCTTAACTACAAACAGAATATCTGCAAACAGTTTCTGTCAAAAAACCTCCAATCTATAGAGCAAGTTGGCACAAGATTGCTTCATTGAGTACAACGACATAGTCGTCTTAATTAGTAATCAAATCTTGTTCATTGCGTTCATTATTTGTTATCCTCTCATAATATTATTCACCCTTCAACAATCTCTCTTATTAACCATTAAGTGACTTTAAGCTTTGGTAAGTTGTTACTTACTAGTAAAAGAAAGATATATACACTTACAGCATGGAGATAGTAATATAGCTAAGTGCAGTTGGAAATTGATTGGAAATGAGTAATGCCCCTACTAGGTAAGCCTTATTTTACTTTAAAGAGTGCTCATTTTAACAATGCATTAAGTAGAGTATTGATTTACTCCTCTCAAGGAGTTAGGCACAAAGCCAGTTTTTATCTTATTCCCACAAGTAAGATGTAACACAAGGTCGGGTCAGGAAAGTGGGGTTTAAAAATTGCCTGAGCAGCCCCGTCGGTATTCCCCGGTAAGGGCGTCTCAGGCAGTAAGCACTAAACTTACTCCTCCCCAAAGAGGGAAGGCGAAGCCTGGGAGGGTGGACCTCTTAGAACTGCACAGGACAGACCCATAGACTGGCGTAAATCAAGCCCCGAAGGCCAAGACAATACCGGTCTATGGAGTGCAGTATCCATCGGAACAGATACTACACTTTGATCTTAGCCTAAAGGCCAAGAAGGCCAAGTAGAGTAACCGCAAAAAGGACACCGACAGACAGACTGACAAACAAATGTTTTATGTATAGAGACTGTTGATTGGTCATAGTTTTGATTAGTAGTGTCGTTTTTTGACGATTTCCTAAAAAGATAGCTACAATTGTGAATGAAAAATGGGAACATTATATTTGATCTATGAAGATTATAAAAAATCACAAAAAGAACTCAGTTGTGTTAAACCTATAATGAGAGTGAATACGAATTAATCAACGTGTGTTTCCCTAAGGTTTTTCCCTTCATATTTTGCTAAGATAAAAATTCTTGCTTATTTCTTAAATTATGTAGTTATTTTATGTTTGAGAAAAATCTTTTTAATTGTTCTAATTAGTCATAATTTGCACTTTACTCACCAGGTCAACGATAACTTTCTAATGTTCCGTCTATCACCCTTTTTTTTTTTACTGTATGCACTTTGCCCTCCCATCGCTCTTATTTATATGTATTGTATAATTCTAGCTCCCTTATCTTTATCCGTCTTCTCTCATCTCTCTCTCTCTCTCTCCCTGTGTATTAAGAATCAAAGGTAATAAAACTAACTAGAAAAGAGAATATTGGAATCATTCATTATAACAAAGGGAATATCACTACAGGTATTAATACTATTTAACCATAGCTCGAAAGAGACAGAGATAGACGGAGGGGGATATAGCGAGCAGAAACTAATGTCGAATGTTGTCTTTTTATTTTGTAAAGTTCAATTAGCTTTCAATATAACTGGGCAAGCAATCTACCCGAGCTCAATGGGTTATCTAGTTCTAGTCTATATAAACAGTCGTGCGTGTGTTCTGTGGTTTGGGAGATAGACTACGATACGTATATTCATTATAAAACTACATAACCCAAGTAACTTGGCTTAAGTATATTTCATGTTGATCAAAGTGGGTCAAATTATAGCATGAAGTCCCCGGTCGTAATATTTTTACTCTATTTCATTGGATTTTTAACTTGAAATTTATTGAAATTGTGAACGTAATAGAGCTCGTAATTTATGATTCAGGGCTTGAAGCAGGAGTACACAGGCGTCATTATTTATTTCCGGTAAACGCCGGATGCGCCTCAAGAAGGTAAAATACTATTAATTCAATTAACAGTATGTCTATAAATGTCACTTACCCTTACACACTTGCGCCTCACTAATAATTGAATATTATGAAATGTGAAATATAATAAAAATGTAGTATTGTCTCATAGGCCGAACGAAGACAATGTTCTTCATTAAATCCCGGGCAACCCCAGCTCTTCT